>CM065396.1:23578483-23738483 GCA_033060915.1 Euryodendron excelsum
TTTCGCACTCGAGGAAAATACGCACAAGTGGAAAAAATACAGTACTCTCACGTTAGAACTCATCCTCCTAGAAAGATGAGTGTGACTAGCTTTGAATTTGAATTTAATTTGATTAAGGGCTTTTAGAAAAAGGTTTGGAGTCGCCACTTAACTTGATTAAAGTGAGTTAGGTCACCTAAAACTAAGTACAATTCGAATATTACATTTAGGGTTTTTGAAAAGGTTTTGAAAACTTCCTCAAGAGAGGGTTTTTAAAAAAAATAGGTTGTTTGGCAATCTTTGAAAATATTTAAGCCCTTTCTGAAAATAACTCAATTTTTTGTCTTTGAAAATAGTGATCTAGGTTCGGAGATTGGTTACGTGTAGGGAAGACGCACTAAGCCATCACCCTACCCCGCTCTTGTGGTACCTACATGTCTATTCACTCTAGGTTCACTCATTCGGAGTCTTTGATTAATAAATGTCCAAAACTATCCACTTTAGAAAAGAATTTTGAAAAGATATTTGACATGATGCATAATATGCAAGTGCAAGAATTTGATTTGATTTTAAAAGTAGATTTGAAAAGCCTTGATTTGATTTTGAAAATAGATTTTAGAAATTGAAAATAGAGATTTGAAAATAGACTTTAGAATTAAAAGCTTGAAATAGATTATGGAATTGAAAATTTGAAAAAGGTTATGACCGTACCCATGAAGATTGCTTACGTATCTCTTTTTAGGAATTAGGTCAGTTGTAATTCGGACAAGAGTCCGATTGAAAATAGACACTTCGAGGTTTTTGAAAATTCTTATTTGAAAAGATTTGATTCGAAAAAATTTTGATTTGAAAAGGAGTATTAATTTAAAAAGAGTTTGATTTGAAAAAGAGATTTGATTCGAAATTGAACCTAGACTTAGGATTGGACTTGAAAAGGGGATTTTGATCTTTGAAAGAAAATTTGGACTAGATTTGGAAGATAGAGTTGAGTTTTAAAAATATTTTGAAGTTTGAAATTAGAAAACCATCTTAGTTTAGAAAGGAGTTTTAAAAAAGAGTTGAAACTTCCTAACTTTAGGATTAGGGTTGAACTAGGGTTTAGACATCCTAGGGTTGACGTAAACTAAGATTGGAACGTGTAGTTGAATTAGGAATGTTTGATTTAGACTTAAAAATTTTAATTTTAGAAAAGTTGGATTTAGGAAATGTTCGAATTAGGTAAGGTTCGAATTAGAAAAGTTGGATTTAAGAAAGATTTGAAAAGAAATTTATTTGATTTGAAAACACTTGACTTGGAATGATTTGGAGAGTTGTAGTTTAGGAAAGATTAGACTTTGGAAAGCTTTGAATTTAGGAACGATTCAAAATAGGAAAGTTCCGTTTTAGAAAAGTACTAAATTAGAAAAGTTTCATTTTAAGAAAGCTTTATTTTTGGAAAGTTTTGGATTTGGAAAAATTTCAACTTTGGAAAGATTTGGAATTTGGAAAGTTTGAACTTAGGAAAGTTTTGAACTAGAAAAGATTTGATTCCTATTTACCAAAGTTGAAGATTTGATTTTATTTCCAAAAGAGATGATTTAATTTGGTTTCTAACATTGGACGATTTGATTTAGTTTCCTGATTTGAAAGATTTGATTTGACTTGGAATTGGAAAAGTTGAGTTTTGGAAATCTAGGATTTAGAAATCTATGATTTTGGTGGAAAAAGAGATTTTGGAAACTTAACATTTAATGTATAAAGGAAACCAATGATTCGAAGCAAAATTTGGAAGTCCAGTTTTTAGGGAGGAAAACTAGGGTTTCCAAACCATGGGATCTAGGGCTTGACTTGGACTAAAAAAAAAAAAGAGTTTTTAGAAAGTAGACATTTTGAAGAGAGTTTTTAGGAAGGAAACTTGAAGAGAGATTTTAGAAAGTGAATTTTTGAAGAGAACTTTTAAAATGGAGTTTGAAAAGAGTTTTTGGAAAATAGATTTTTAAAAAGAGTTTTTGTGAAATAGTTTTTAGAAAGCGGAGTTTCGAAGTGAGCTTTTAGAAAGTATTTTGGAAAGTAATTTTGAAAGGGGTTTGAATATGGACTTTTTGACAACCTTTTGACTGTCTCACTTTCCTAAAACGATTCTAACCATGAAGAGATTAGAACCATTCGAAGTTAGCGGTTTTGAAAACAACGTGGGTTTGAAATATGGACTAATATGATCGCATTGAATATCACACTCTCCTAAAACAACCCTAACCATGGAATGACTAGAATCATCTTAAAATTGTGATTTTTGATAAAAAAAACAAGTTAGGGTTTACACTCAAAATATGGACCTTGATGGTCACAATGAATATAACACTTTCCTAAAGTAACCCTAACTATGAATTGGCTAGAATCACTCTAGGATTGTGATTTTGAAAACAAGATTTTGAATGCAAGTTTTGAAAGATGATTTTGATACAAACTTTGAAAACAACTTTTGAAAACAATTTTGAAGAGATGTATGAACATGAAATGCACAATGCAAGTAGGGTCGTGAACATACAAGGTTGGTTTCACCACATAATCAAGAGGGCCGAATCTACATGGTCTAAGGTTGAATTAGAAGAAAGCCCCTGACACGGTGACTTTCAACCATTCTTCCTATACATGAACCGGAAATTCCTTTGTTCCAAGTATGTAAGAAAGGGGGAGGCTCTGCATAAATGTAAAGAGAAAACCAACCTCGTATCTTCTTTGCTTTGTCTTCTTTATATGCTTTGTCTTTCTTCGACTTTGAGAACTTCGAACTTGCAGCACTTCAGTCTTCAATGGATTCTTCGAGGTTTGTATATGAGTGTATAGAGTGTATATAGGCTAGGGTTAGAGTCTATAGAGGTTAGGGTTTGAAGATGCCTAAGAGAGCTAGGGTTTCGAGAGAGTTTGAGGTCTGTATGTAGAAATATAGAGTTTCTGGACTTAGATTGCCGATCCTTTTTTACGCTGGGGGAAGCTTTGCATTTATAGACAAAAGATTGACCTGACGTATGTTGCAGTGGCGCTAGGCTAAGTTTTCCACTGGCGCCACTTGGAGTGAGGCCAACCACTTAGGAAATGTTTTAGGTCGGCAAACAATGTATCTTTCAACCCTTGATACGCAAAGCAAAAGATTTGGGGGCCTGTATTAGTGACTACCATACAATTTTTGGCTTGGTTTCAATAGGAGTGACTCTAGAAAGTCTAAAAATGTTCCGGAAGACCAAGAATGGTTCGGAAGGCCAGGAATGGGTAGAAACCCTTGAAATAGTGTTTTGGGGGCAACGGACTTGAAAAGCAATGTCGGAATTGTCGACTGAGCTATTAGGGGCAAAACGGTCAACTAGACCGAAAAATCACCAGAATGGACTTGAAATGACTCATGAGAGGACTTGAACATTGGAAACACTATCTAGAGTGTTCCAAGGAATTGCCGATTTGATACCCAGAGCCAGTATGGTTGGAAGAGGCAATTGGCCCACTTGGGGCAAAACGGTCATTTTGTACCGGGTTTGCCGGAATAGACTTGGAATGATCTAAAAAGGTATTGGAAGATGGGGAATACTATTAGAAGCATTTTCAAGAGGTTACTGGTTTGATACCCCGAGCCGGTATGGTTCTTAGAGGCAGTTGGATGCCTAGGGGCAAAATGGCCATTTTGACCGAATGGTTTCGGAATTGGTCCAAAACCGACTGGAAGGCATTTGAACATGTCAGATCGTTTTTGGGACGATCTTAGAAGGGTGGACTTTCTGCTATGAGAACTTAGGTACTTTCTCAAGAAGCGTGCCGAAAAAGGCCTAAGGGGCAGTTTAGTCATTTTTCACTAGAGTGGGCTAGCAGGCACTGGTGTTGACCTAAGTTTTGAGTGTTTCCATCACTCTGACGGTCTGTGACGAGTTGGTTTCCAAAGGTATCTTGTTCTTTGGTAAACATTTCATGACTAAGAGGCGAATTCGGTCTCGTGGCATAGGGGATTTGTAGGCAATTTCCAATGTCGACCTGTTTGCGAGTGTTTCTGCCACTCTAACGGTTGCAATGTTTGCGTGTGTTTCTGTTACTCTGATGGTTCGCGATCATTCTAGAAACTGCCTAATCTCTGGAAGCTGCTAAGTGGACTTATCGTCTGAGGAATCAACTTTCTCGAAAAACATGTCGAATAACGGACATTCTTCATTGGCGGGCTAACAGGCGCCAAAGGTGGACCGTTCTGCCATCTCGGGGGCTTGGGTTTCATCCCGGTTGATAGGTTTGAAGGGACTTACTGTTCCGAAGAGTTTTCTCGAAAAACGTGCCGAATTGGATTGTCTTATCGCTTGAGGGATTAACTTTTTCAAAAGGCATGCCAGATTTGATTTGAATTGCAATTGGACTTGAAATTGAATTTAAGATTGAAACGGGGACTTGCCGTTTCTAGAAAGACGTGCCAATTAAAATTGGATCAAGCAATGTCGCAAGGGTATTTTGGTCATTTTGTCTATATTGGGCCCGACAGGCTCGCAAAACGATTGATTGATTGAATTGAGTTTTGAAAAGTTGATTTAGACTTAAATATATCTATGTTGGTTTGAACGTAAGTCTGGACGAACCGAAAATTGCCGAGCGGACAAAAATGGGGTGCTTACACATCTCATCTTCTACGTAATCATCTAATTGGTCAATTTCAAATACAAAATAATCTTATTGGTCAAACATCATTTTAAAGAAATAAATTAATTAAAAGTTAACATATGTTATCACTATGACATATATTTGAACTTTGAAATAACCAACAGCTATACTAATTTAATCAATTCGGATCCATTCAGACTTTATCATTATACTTATTTAAAATATCTTCTCACTAAATATATACTTATCTATAATTTAATCTATTTGAACTGTGTTAATAAGTTGTGACTCTATCATTATACTTATTAATATCAATTTAATCACTACATTTAAAGTGTTTTACATCAATAGGTACTATTTAGCAGATAGACTAGCATCAATAAATATTGATATTGACAATTATTTTTATTTGTTTGGATATTCCTAAAATATCTCATCTCATATTCAACCAACTTTGTTGAATTGAAAATATTCTTTGTATATATAATTTTACGTTGATATGCAATTATATACGACTATATCTTACTAAGTTTTTAAATTTGGAAGTGTTTAACATCAACATGTACTCTTATTTAAAATTTGAACGTGTTTAACATTGATAGATATATAGTTGGTTGCAACTAGGAACATAAAAGACAGAATTTTGAGTAAAGCCAATGAGCAGCCAACCAAAAAAGCTGATTATACGTGAAATACAAATTCTATTTGTGTTTATGTTAGGTAACTCTCTCTATCTGGAGAAGAGTAAAAGTTGAGGCAAATGGTAGTAATTTTATCTACTTCTATTTTGTGGATTGTGCTAACATAAATTTTTTTTTCTTTTTTCTTTTTGTGTATCTGGTGGAAAAATATGTTATGCAAAATTATTAACTAGGCTTTGATGATCTTCATATAGTTTTTCCACCTTCTTTCCTTTTTGAATTATTATTTTTTTCAAGAAAGGCAATTCCAAATAACTCAAAGAAGAAGTTTAAGGAAGATTTTTCTTAAGAACATTTCGAGTATTTATGAAACATGTCTTCGGATACCCTGTTCGTAAGTCCTGTGTTCGATCCCTAGGCACTTCTTTTGCTCCCCCTCCCCCACTAACACTTCGACGGAATCTAAGAAGAAAGAGTTCGAAAACTCCACAATAACCGTAGCAATTGCAATAATTATAGGTTGAAGAATATGTTATGTATGATTTTATATGTCTTTCTTATGTTTTGACTATTGATTGATATTTTAAAATAATGTAAAACATGGTTTATATAGATATTTTGTTCTGTGCATCGCACGAGTTTACTGCTAGTACATACTATAAATATGAAACATGTGAAAGACATTAAACCAAGATTTCCTATTTTGGGATTTTTGTAATTAATTACTTTGTGAACGCGGTGGAGAGGAATAGGCTTACTATTTTGCTACGTTTCAATCAATTAGAGACTTTGTTCCTATACTTATGGGTTTCTAATTTGGTATTTTGAGGAAAATTTTACCAAGAGGCGTTTTTATATCTTTGATACCTTAGACTTCTGCAAAACATTGAAATTTTCTATCTCTTCACAGTTCTGATTTGTAGTCAGCGGGATGATCTTGAAGGTAAAAAACTACTACGTTTTGTTTGAACCTTGTGCAGTCCACTTTAAAGGCTGTAAAACATTGCTTGAACCTTGGTTCCTCTCCTTTATTATATATGTTAAAAGTTCCAGACTGCGCTGGTATTTAGTTTTAAGTTGCTAGAAGAATGATTTTTGTGCTGCTTCTAATTGCTGTTGATGTCAATTATCTGCATCTTAAAGTTTCAGAACTTAGCATTAACCCTTTACAATGTTCATCTTTTTATGTTTGTTTTTTCTTAGTTCATGTAGCACTGTAGGTTCTAAGGCTTGGAAATTGTTTTTAATGATGGGAAGAAAAGGAAAGCAGCTTGAATCACCTCAGTTTCATAATCAATCGCAATCTCAAGGAAAGGGAAAAGAGCGACAGTATATGGTTTGGAATAGAGAAATAGATAGTACTTTAGCATCCCTTTTACTTGACCAAATCGATCAAGGAAACAAATCTCACATGGATTGGAAACCCCAAGGTTACCAAGCAGCTTTGCAACACTTGAATTCCACATTGCACTTAAATTTAACAATGAAAAGGCTTGGAAAAAATATTGTGGCGTCGTAACTCATGTCGAAAGGCAAGGTGGGTTCGCAAGTATTGTAACTGTTATAATTTGTGTATTTATAATTATGAATTTAATTGTGGTTGTTTGCATATGTTTTAGTGTAATCTCAATGGTTGTGGCACGTAAAATAAGATATAAAACAAAACACTCATCATAATGACTTTTTATTACAAAATCACATCATTTTAGTGAGAGTTTTTGTATAAATTTTCTGTAAGAATAGCATTTTCTATTTTTTTATGCTACACAAAATGCAAAAGGTTATTTCCAACTCTTGGTTGCCTGTAATTGTATTTTAAATTAAGAGTAATACTATATATAAATTAATTTATTAATTCATTTTCTCATCCAAAAGACACAATGCAATAGGATCCACATTAATAAATGCATGTGTGACCCACATTTACTTTTATTTTGTGGGTGAAAAAATAAATTAAAAAATTAATTTGTATGTAACATTTTCTTTGAACTAAATGACTGGCAAAATATTGGATGTAATTGTAGTTGAGTTCATTATTTAATAAGTGCAGCACTATTTCCCAAGTCTGGTTATGTATTGGCTTGTGGTCTGTGCAGAGGCCTCTTTGGTAGTGAAGCTAGACTAGTAACTTTGTGTGGCTAAGATTGATTTGGGGCTAGGCTTGGCAAGGCAGAGGTCAGCCCAATGGACATCACATTAATTTTTAGACTAACCCAGAGAGACCTGAACTCACTCAAATCTTAGGCCCTTTCTAGATATATCCATTGGGTTCAGACAAAGATAATGCAGCCGGAGTTCACAAAATCTAAACTAGTTTAATTCAGACTATTCTAGACAAATGGTCTAGTATTATGCATTCTATGCTTTATTTGTTTTTGAAACCCCCTGATTGGCCTGGTGGTCAGGACTTGAGGTTTAAGAGTCTGCTTTCTTTAATGTCTTAAATTCAAAACCTTTTAGGTGCTATTAACTCATTGGAGTCATCCTAAGGCTTTTGATTTAGTAATTAGTTTATTTGTTTAGAATGAGGGGATTGCATAAACTCGAGATTAGTCAAAGTACGTGCAAACTGACCCAGACAATTGGTTCGCAAAAAAAAAAAAAAAGAAATTGAACATGTGCACGTTATAGATGCTATTATATTAAGAAATGATAGCTAGAAGTAGGGTTAGTTTAGTGGTAGTAACATCCCCACCTTGCCTATTGTCACAAGTGGAGAGGGGGGGGGTGTCATGCCCCTAGTTGCGGCTGAAAAATGTAATTATTATACATTAACTTGTAGTTTGTTAGCCTTAGTTTAAGATTGTATATTTCTTTTTAGTTATATTTTAGTATTAATTAAGTTTATTTTGCTTTTTATAGGCTTTGAACTTAAATTGGAAGATTTCGAATGCATTTTGGGCAAAGTTTTTAAAAGAATGCTATCATAATATAAGCTGCTGAAGCTGTGATATAAGCTGCTAAAGCAAGTAGTGCTGAAACTTTAGAAAGTCATACCTCTTAATCTAGAAAGGCTACCGGAGTCCATAATATATCAATTTAATATAATTTTTTGAGAGCTATTCAGATATACCATTTTAAATATTGTTCGAAAGGATTTTGAGGCCGTTCGAATGCACTTCGAACAGGTAACTCGTTTGAAGTGCATTTGATAAGCGTTTGAAATACCGTTCGAATGATCTCCTCCCAGTTTGAAATTTCTGAGGTTATTTTTACCATTTGATGCTAGTTTGATAACCATTTGAAGTACTGTTCGAAAGGTTGAACAAGGTGCGAAAATTCTGACTTTCTATAGCCTATTTAAGGCAGATTTAGGCCTAGTTTGGGAGAGCATTTTCTTTTAGTAGTTTTAGTTTTTCTTTGAGAGTTTTAGGAATAGATTAGAATAGAACTTTACATAGTTTTCATAGTTTTTCAATTCCTGTAATCAGATTCCACAATTTTTATAGTCTTTCAATTCTTGTAATCAGATTCAATCTTCTAATATATATTTTGCATAATTATTATAGTTTTGAGTAGCTAGATTTCATCTTAGAATCAATTGTGAAGATCAATTGAAAATCTCAGATGAACAATTGAGATAATTAAGTTTTCAATGTTTTTATCTTCTTCTTTTTAATTCTTTGGGATCAAACCTTAGATATTTATGAAAACTTAGATGTTTGACTATGTTCGATAATACTTATACATGAACTTGTGTTAGTATATGTATTGCACGAATCGATGGTATGTATCTTTAATTCTAAAACTGATTCAATCTAGAGTAGATATTTACGAAAATCAAGATGTTTAATTATACTTGGCAACAAGTCGATGGTATGCATTTTATGATTCTAAACTTAATTTATTTTAGGTTTAATGGTTAAAGAATAATTGTTTTTATCGCTAAATCTTCCAAATCAAAGACTTACGATGCAGTTAACAATTTGAGTTATCAAAAGCTTCCATTGAAATTCCTGATGACGTAATTGATTGGATTAATTGGTTTCAAGGCTTGTTTTAATTAATTTAGAATGATTTTCATAGTTTAGCTTAGAATAATCAAACCATTTCTCAACACTAATTTCTTTTTATTTTATTGGAGTATTTTTCTGATATTTCTAAACTAAAGTGAGTTTTTCTAAATGCACTAACCCTCTTCCATATGGATCGATCTCGAAGTTCACCGAGTAATTATTACTATGTCGCAGCCATACACTAGCGGTTATTTATTGCCCGTTTTTGGAGCGATCACCTCCCTTCAAAAAATATTTTTCCAAAATTTTTTATCTCTCTAATAGAATTTTGGGTATTTATGAAAAAATATAGCATATTAGCACTCCTAAAATTCAAAAAATTTTACCTTCATCCTTGCAAAATTTAAAAAATTTTACCTTTTCCTCGCCCCCAAACACAAATCATAGGTCCGTTACTGCATGTGATCATGGGTTCGACTCACACTCATCTTTCCTTCAAGGCTTTCGCCCTCCACTGTGGAGAGAGAGAGAGAGAGAGAGAGAGAGAGAGAGAGAAATAATAGCGCTAGTTGTGAAGAAAGATAAAAAAAAAAAAAAAATTTTAAGGGTAAGCACAATTTGATTATCTAAAATGAACTCATTTTTTAAAGAGGTAGCTGGCAGGCTAGCCCAACCCAATGAAAATATTAGATTAGGCATGCCATAATCAAGGCTGGGTGGACTACATTTAGAGGGCTCAACCCAATGCGTGCCCCAATCACTCTTGTTTGTTTTTATCATGTTCGTCCAAGACTAGACCCAAAAACAATCCAAACAATAATCATAAGCATGTTGATCAGATTGGATCAGTTCAAAATCAAAACCTCTGTTTTTCCTAGCTTAAATTTTGAAAAAATTTCTATCCTCTGTTTGCCTTACAAGAAAGTGGAGGAAAAGAAAAAGATTCAAAAAAAGGTTTCAATTTTTTTTTTGTTTTTCCTTTTGTAATTCTTTGTCTGATTTTAATTTGGTTTCTAACAAGAAAATAATGGAACTCAAATAAATTGAGCAACGTAGCTATGGTAGCTACTAGCTAGGTTTAGTTTAGTTGAGAGTACTAATCTATGATAAGTTTAAACTGAGCACCGTAAACTAGGAAAATAACAGTTGGAGAAAATCATGATAGAATCGAGAAGATATATCAATACAATGAACAATATAAAGTTTCTAATAAATTTTCAAAGTTGATCTCAAAATTGCTATTTATTGAAACAACAAAACATCTTTTCTAATCACAAACCATTCTGATTACTCTTAGAAATAGTAATTTCTAGGCTTAAATTGTTAGTTGATTAGTTGAATTTCAGTGTTAATTTAGTATTTTAATTCCTAAAATGCATTAAAACTCTTTTTGTGCACTTCTTACAGGAATTGGAGCTTAAACCAAGGCAAATGGGCAAATGTGGGGATGACCGATCGATCGCCCCATCGAACGGTCCACGGAATGTTTGATCACCCAATCGATCGGTGATCTTCTGTTCGACCTTCTGCAGCAAACTTCAGAGAGGGCGTTTTTTCAATCGATCGGTCGTTCGATCGGTGACGTTAGAATTTCGTCAACAGACTACATAAAAGCTAACTTCAGAGGGGTCGGTTTTACGATTGAATCGTTGACCTTCATGGGATTAGTCCTCTCATGTGCACTCACCGCATTTTTTTAGAAGAGGAGGCTAAATCCATTCGTCAAATGCAAAGGCGATTGAATCCCAATATGAAGGAAGTGGTTAAAGGTGAGGTTTTAAAATTGCTAGATGCGGGTATCATTTACCCTATCTTCGATTCGAAATGGGTTAGTCCAACCCAAGTGGTGCCTAAGAAATCGGGTGTCACGGTGATAAAAAATGACAACAATGAGTTAGTGCCAACCCGTGTGCAAACCGGGTGGCGAATGTGCATTGATTATCACCGCCTCAATAATGTAACCCGAAATGACCATTTCCCTTTACCCTTCCTTGATCAACTCCTAGAAAGGGTGTCCGGTAAGGCTTTCTATTATTTCCTAGATGGATATTCGAGGTACAATAAAATTGATGTAGCCCTTGAGGATAAAGCCAAGACAACATTCACTTGTCCCTTTGGCACATATGCTTATAAATGTATTCCCTTCGGGCTATGTAATGCACCGGCAACATTTCAAAGGTGCATGATGAGCATATTTAGCGAAATGGTTGAGCAAATTGTCGAAGTCTTCATGGATGATTTTTCCGTCTATGGGGATACTTATGAAGGTTGTCTTGGTAATTTAGGAAAAGTTTTGATGAGATGTGAGGAGAGTAACCTTGTGCTTAATTGGGAAAAATGTCATTTTATGGTTACTAGTGGTATAGTTTTGGGGTATATTGTGTCGGCCGAAGGGCTTGAAGTAGACAAAGCAAAAATTGAACTCATTCAAAAATTGCCCGCCCCGACGTGTGTGAAGGAGGTTAGATCATTTCTTGGGCATGTCGGTTTCTATCGGCGTTTCATTAAGGGTTTTAGTATAATCTCCAGGCCCATGTGTCATCTTTTGTCCTAAGATGTTCCCTTTGAGTAGACATCTTCTTGTCAACAAGCTTTTGACAAGTTGAAGAGACTTTTGACCATAGCCCCAATCATTCGAGCACCCAATTGGTCTCTTCCATTTGAGCTAATGTGTGATGCTAGCGACTATGCCGTGGGGGCTGTCCTAGGACAAAGAGTTGATAAGAACCCATATGTCATTTATTATGCTTCTAGAACTCTCAATAAAGCTAAAATTAACTATACCACAACCGAGAAGGAACTCCTTGCGGTGGTTTTTGCACTAGACAAATTTAGGTCTTACTTGATTGGGTCATTGGTCATCATCTACACAGACCATGCGGCCCTAAAGTATCTCCTCACAAAACCCGATGCAAAACCGCGCCTCATTCGATGGATACTTTTGCTCCAAGAATTTCATATTGAAATGCGTAATAAAAAAGGGGTTAAAAATGTAGTTGCGGACCACTTGTCTCAGCTTCCCTTAAATGGCCGAGCCATGGACCCAACCCCTATTAAGGAGCACTTCCCGGATGAGCATCTCATGCATGTGAGTGCCGTTAAGCAAGTTTTAACCCCTTGGTTTGCGGACATTGCGAACTTCCTTGTCACCGGTGAGGTTCCTTCCACATGGTCATCCATTGACAAGCATAAATTCTTCCGGATTGTGCACTATTTTTTGTGGGATGATCCTCACTTGTTTAAGTATTGTCCGAACCAAATCATTCGCCGGGTGTCCCAAATCATGAATTTCAACAAGTAATAGAGTTTTGTCTCTCTCATGCTTGTGGAGGACACTTCTCCTCCAAGAAAACCACGGCCAAAATTTTACAATGTGGGCTTTATTGGCCCACCATGTTCAATGATGTACATACTTTTTGTCTTGCTTGCAATAGGTGCCAACGGTTAGGAACACTTTCTAAGAGGCACATGATGCCTCTTCACCTCATCACTATTTTGGAAATATTTGATTGTTGGGGGATTGATTTCATGGGACCATTTCCTAACTCGTGTGGGTACCTTTTTATTCTTGTTGCGGTAGATTATGTCTCTAAGTGGGTGGAAGCAATTGCCACCCGAAGCAATGACCACCAAGTGGTCTTGCGATTTTTGAAAGAGAACATTTTTTGTAGGTATGGCATGCCTCGTGCCATGATAAGTGATGGCGGTTCGCATTTTTGTAACAAGCCCTTTGCGTCTTTAATGCGTAAGTATGGAGTGGTCCATAAGGTTGAATTACCATACCATCCTCAAACGCAAGGGCAAGTAGAGTTGGTCAATCAGGAAATCAAGCGCATTCTTAAGAAAACCGTCAATCCAAATAGGAAAGATTGGTCTCTTAGATTGAGCGATGGGTTGTGGGCATACCGCACGGGTTATAAAATCATTCTTGGCGCATCACCCTATAGACTTGTGTACGGGAAGGCCTGTCATCTTTTTGTCGAAATTGAGCATAAAGCATATTGGACGATTCGTCAATGTAATGAGGATATTGATGTTGCGGGTACCCACCGCAAATTCCAACTCAATGAGTTAGATGAACTCCGTAATGATGCATTTGAAAATGCAAAAATTGCTAAGGCCCGGATGAAACACTTTCATGACCAACATATCATTCGAAAAACTTTCAAAGTTGGCCAAAAAGTGTTATTTTATGATTCACGCTTGCATCTATTTTTGGGCAAATTGCGGAGTAAGTGGATCGAGCCATACCTTGTGAAAGAAGTTTTTCCCCATGGAGCCATTGAGTTGCAAAATCTCACGAATGGCTCAACATTTAAGGTGAATGGTCAGCGGCTAAAGCCGTATTTTGAGTCGTTCCAAGGGGAGTTGGATTGTGTGGATCTCATTGATCCACCGTCCTTTGAGTGACATTAGATTGTCATGTTTTATAGTTTAGGAGTAGTTCTTTTGTTTTCCTTTTTATAGGTTTCTTTCTCTTTTCTTTTTGGTAGTTAGTTGTGTACATTTGTATTCCCGAGGGTCCCGCCCACCTTGTTGTTCTTTTTCCCGTCCAATTTCCTCATGCCTTGTGGTCATGGCATGATTCTAGTTTTTTTTTTGGGGGGGGGGGGGGGGCACCATTTGCATGTTACTGTGGAAAATTCTGAGAATTTCTGCAGAACTTCAGAGAGGCTATATTTGAGATCGATCGGTGGGCCAAACCGATCAATCGGCCGATCGATCGTAACGTACACGATCGATCGGCCACAAGGCGATCGATCGGTTTAAAAGCCGATCGATCAGTGACAGAGCTGTCTATAAAAACCCACTGTTTCACTATTCATTCTCATTCGCTCGCGAGTATTTGAGAGTTTCGAGAGTCTGTTTATATATCGGAGCAGTGAGGCCCTGCCAGCTCACTTTGGTGGACTTTGTCTCACCTTTTCACGGTTTTCTGCGCTTCGAGAGGTATTTCTTCAGCCGATCTTTGTCCATTATTTTCATTTCCAGCTGTACTTAGCTTAGTTAGAGAGCTATGGTTGAGACTAGGAGTACTGAGGGTACAGCTGGGGCGGGGACTTTTTAGACTCTGGCCCAGTTTCAGCAGCTCCAACGTGAGCATGCTAAGAGGGAGAGAGAGGGAGAGTATGATACTACTCGTTTCTAGGGGAGAGATCTGGACCGAGAGTTCGGTCGGGTGTGGAGCGCCTGTAAGGTAATAGTGGAGAGGCGTTGGATCGTGAGTCAGTTTGATGGTGAGGCATATGGTTGGCTCAAGCCATTGACCGATCGCCAGTGGTTGGGGTTAGCTTCCTTTAGAGGCCAGTACTCAGCCACCCTCGTGGCAGAGTTCATGGCTAACATTTCATCGGACCTCGTTGGTGGCGATAGACATATTATTCGCTCTTGGGTTCGGGGTAGGGATGTTGTTATCACCCCGGATTCCTTTACTGAGTAGTTTGGTATACCGAGGGTTACTAACCCTCAGTTCTCTTTTGATGGGGAGTATCCACCATCTCATGAGGAGATGTGCGCCAAGATTTTAGCATCGGGAGAGTCCTGGACTGCTTCCCAAATCAGGATTAGGCAGCTTGCTCCCAGATACCACCCGCTGTTCCTATGGACATGCTATTCGATCTTTTCACTGGGGAGGATGGTGGAGTGCAGTAGGATGTGGGGGCAGTTGATGTGGGCTATTGGCACGGGCAGGACTATTGACTTGCCCCACTTTATGTATATGGCATTGTGGGCCGCGACTCAGGTTGCTACTCCCCAATCCAGCATCCCCTTTGGTTGCTTTCTGACAGCGAGGATTAGGGCGGCTGGGGTTAGTGTTGCAAATGTTGTGTTGCTTTCCTCCTCGACTGATATAGACTGGAAGACAGAGAAAAGGGCGGCAGGGCAGTTGACGAAGAAGGGGGGGTCAGCTAGTTCAGCTCACTTGTCTTCTCAGCAGCTGCCTTCTCAGACACAGGAGGAGACCCAGCCAGGGGAGCAGCGGCAGGATCAGACAGGGCAGTCAGCGCAGCCCCAGGCTTAGGCTTAGGCTCAGGCTCAGGCTCAGGCTCAGGCTTAGGCTCAGGAGGAGCCAGTTCAGGGGATGTTACTTCAAACTTTGGCAGCCATCCAGGAGCAGCTGACCACTCAGCAGGCAGAGCGCCAGCAGTGGCAGGCCGACATTATGGCTAGATTAGATCTCCAGGACATTGCCATTGTTGTACTTTAGGGTCAGCTGATTGACATTCAGCAGCAGCAGCAAACCCAGTCCACTCTACTCTAGGAGATTATCTAGCACCTTGGCCAGCCTCCTCCGGAGGATGATAGAGACTTCTTTTTGGATCTCCAGTTAGATTAGATGCATTGTGCACTTCATAGCATTTCATTTCATATGATGTATCTAAATCTTTTTTATTATAGTGGATGTATTTATTTTTGAGCTGTTTGTATAGTGATCTTTCCTATTGTGGCATACCCCTTTTTGTATAAATTTATTGTATTCTTTTGTCTATTCCGGGTATATTTTGACATTTCAGTTATAGGTATATCTTTTGATTGATATCCATATCATATGTATTGTTCCAATCGAGGTAATGGGTATTGTATGGTATTCGTATCACTCTTTTCTATAACTTGACACCTTAGCTATGTCTTTAATTGTTGATATCATTTCTTTTTGGATTTTTGTGATGGAGGTGTCAAGGTTATTTCAAACAAGTACCATACCATGGTTTTGATTAAATTTGAGTTGATGATTAACCCACCTTAGAGATTATGATACATTGCAAGTTTTTGGCATAAAATCATTATAAGAGACAATTCATATTGTTGTGCACTAACATGTTATGTGATGCCTTGTGTTTCACTCTTATGCATGCATGTCCTTATAAGGTGGAGATTTTTACCGTGTGAGCTTTAGAGCCTATTTATCGCCTTTGAAGAGTGAATCACATTTATTCAAGATTATTTTTGTTGATCCTTATTCATTCAATAGTTTCATTATATTTGATTTTGGTTTACATGTTCGAGTGTTAGATAGATTTATTGACTCCTTATACATCTTTGAAGTTTTGATTTGTTGTATTCTTCGGATTCTAAACGCATAGGCCATTTCATTCCATTGAGCCATTTCATGTGTATTTTTCTTATTTTTAATGTTCATATGCATGTGTATAAGGTTAAAAATTGTCAATGCCAATAGTTGCATTGCTCTTATATTTGTAAAGTAGGAAGTGTATGGAGTTGAAGAGTAAAGAAAAATATATATATATAGAGAAAGGGATGAAAAGGTGTTTCCAAAAAAAAAAAAATCAAATACAAAAGAAGTGAGGTGAAGGAAAATTGCAAAAGTGATTCAAAAGATTGGAAGTGTGGAAGTAAATATCATTGATCATCATGTGTAATGCGCATGCATATGTTGAAACCTTTTACCACTTCTATCTTCTTACGTGGCTCTTCTTTCATTCATCACCCTTATCGCTTTGATATCCGAAGATACATGAATCTTTAATTCAATTGTGTATAAGGCATTAATGTCAATTTTCTAGATTATGCTTAAGCTGTGAATATTCCTTCATGAAGCTATGCCAAGTCGATACACTTACAATTTATTCGTTTTTTGTTTCGAAATTGCTCTACTTGCATGGTTTATACATTTACTCGTTAAAAGAGCTTTCTATTGAGGGACCATGAGTGTTAATATTCAAAGTTGAGTGTATGCCTTGTGAGACTTGGATCGAAGCATCAAGGACGTAATTGTACAAGTTTTGAATCATTAGGGTCATATGTCATTGGTAGTACACGTCAATGTGTTTTATTTCTTCCATACTTTATGCCTTTGCCTTACGATGGTTCACAACCTAGGTGGATGGAGAATTGACTTGAATAAGGTTAATGCATGTGTATATATTTGTTTTTCCTCTCATACTTTGATAGGGACTATCAAAGGCTTAGTTGGGGGGTGTTGATTACTCTTAGAAATAGTAATCTCTAGGCTTAAATTGTTAGTTGATTAGTTGAATTTCAGTGTTAATTTAGTAGTTTAGCTCCTAAGATGCATTAAAACTCTTTTTGTGCACTTCTTACAGGAATTAGAGCTTAAACCAAGGCAAATGGGCAAATGTGGGGATGACCGATCGATCACCCGATCGAATGGTCCACGGAACGTTCAATCGCCCGATCGATCGGTGATCTTCTGTTCGACCTTCTGCAGCAAACTTCAGAAAGGGCGTTTTTCTGATCGATCGATCGATCGTTTGATCGGTGACGTTGGAATTCCCTCAACAGACTACACAGAAGCAAACTTTAGAGGGGTCGGTTTTGCGATCGATCGGGTGTTCGATCGCCTGGACCGTTCGATCGATCATTCGATTGGTCGCCTACCGATCAATCGGTGTGTACAGACTCTGTTTTTCTGCAGAGTATAAAAGCTGTGTATACGGGACAAAGTGCATTCTAGGTTATTTTCTGCAGAACTGGGCAGAGAAGAAGCTTCAAAAAGGGGTCTTTTGTTATTTTGTAAGGTTTTTAGTTAGATTTACTTTAATACTTTGTATTTTTCGTCATTTATTACTTTTAGATCATTGTAAATGAATGCTTGATATATATGAAGTGGATGATTTTCTACTCTTTCTAGCCATTTTCCCTCATTTTCTTGCCATTTTCCCTTACTTTCTTAGCAACCAAACACTAGTTCTATATAGTTTAATGGTAGATTTGTTTTCTTTATGCTCTTGGATATGGATTCTAGTAGCTAAATATCCCTTGGATGTGGTTGTGAAGATCCACCAAAGATCTTCAAAGGGTGAAAAATGAGTTGTATGAACTTCAAAGGCATATCTTTAAAATTTCATGGTTTCATTTGATTTAGTATGAGATTCATTAGAAAAACTTAGATTCATAATCCCTTGGCAACATTTATGCACAAATCAATATTTGGTATAGGTATTGCACACGTCTAAGGTTTGATTCTAGGGTGCCAATCATAGATTCCCTCTTTATGCTCAATTAAACAAAAACCCACATTTTTATAGTCGACATTTTCCGAATCAAAAATCCAAGGTGTGATTCTTGATTTGAGTTATAAACCTCTCATTGGAAACCCTTGTTGTGAATTGGTGGATCAAAACAACCATGTCCAAACTTTTCTTCTAAATTACATAAAACTATATTTTACTGTCTTCATTAATCATTAAATTATTGCATTAAGCATTGAACCACCATCATCTCAAAACCAACATATTTTCGGTCTCTTTTATGTTAGGAAAAGAAAAGAATTTTCATTTGCAATCCATCAAGATAAGTGTCCGTGCTAGTTGAGCTTTGTTGCTATATTTGTAGAATTCCCTTTGGAGAGAACGACACTGGATTCTCCGGTTTTTACTACATGCGCGACCTCCGTACTCTTGCGGAGTGACTCCAGTTTTGAAGTACATCTGAGGTGTCCCAAAGCACAAGCAACCAACTATAGATTAAAAAAAAAAAAGCCTTATGAATTAAATTGCATGCCTAATATTAATTTCCAAGAATAATGAGGAGATTTGATATATTTCATTAATCTTCACATGTACGTGTTGTTTAAGAAAATTGTGTGTACAATACCAAAATAAAGATCTCCCTTTATATACCAGTGATTAGTATAAATAATTACATAACTTGAGTTCCACACTTAGTGTGATATATATATGTGTGTGTGTGTGTGTGTGTGTGTGTGGCTTTATCATTGTGAGAAGACTAGATCTCAAAAAATTTTGTTTCTGTTATGTAATGGATAATGTATGGCTAAGGTTGTTGCCTCAATCAATCTTGCGGATCACGAATCAATTGTCGATTTACTCCCCTATAAATATAGGAGCTCAGGAGCTTAGGGAAAAAAAACAAAGGTAAAACAAGAAGAAGAAGAGTGAAAAGAAAGAGAGGAGAAAGAAAGAAAATAGAAAGGAAGAGTAAAGAGAAAATAAAAAAGAAGAAGCAAAGAGAAAATAGAAAAAAGTGATGTCTGTTCAACAGCCCAAGGACTTGGAGCACATCTTTTGTTGTTTCCACTGCTTGAAGTGATTGTTACGACCACGAAGAAACGACAAATCCCAACTACGGATATATAAGAGCCAAAACTGCTAAGGGCATTCCATCCAGCGTAAGCATCTGGATAATCTTTGGGCTCGCTCGCCTTTTTTTCATTGCTGATCGCCCCTCCGCCCGATGGATCAGCCCTTATTTATAGGAAAGCGAGCTCTATAGCAGCAAGGGCTTAAAGCTCGGCCATTGATTGCTCTGTCTTGATGAGCTCATTCTTTAAAATCCGCGTAATTCTAAAGGACGAAGGATTCTTATATCAGTCGAGTCGAGTTCCTTCCCCTTCTTCTCCATTCCCGGATCCTGTTTCGTAAGATGAACGCTTTGGACTCGCCCCATCAACTCATTCAATGAAAGAAGATTCATTAAATGAGGACAGATGCAACAAAAGGGGTGATCTTGTTGTTCGCTAAGGCTTAGTTGCCCTAAAAAAAGAGCTCAAAGTGAATGCCAGTAAGTAAGGTCTCCTCTAACAACGTCAGCTGGGGCATGTCATGGCCAACTGTAATCAACAGAACACGCTCTGAGTCTAACATGCAACACAATGTCCTGAAACACGCTGGAGACATCTCTGTTCTTCCTAGAAAACAACCTAAAATTCCTCTCTTTCCAGATGAGATAGACGCCAGCAGCCAACGCCTACCAAACGGTATTGATTTGTTGCTCGAATGTTGAATGAAATGAAATATCGAATGGGTCTAGCGAAGGGAAGATAATCAATTCGGTCGTTGTGGTTGGACTCTATTATGGATTTCTGACCACATTCTCCATAGGGCCCTCTTATCTTTTCCTTCTCCGAGCGAGGTTTGTAATAGATATAGATCGAATATCGAGATCTGGGCTGGAATCCTCTTCAAATGTTGAGCCACATCATATGACCCGGCTACCTAATTTGGGTTGGATAGACTTCATTCAAGAACGCTGCCGCTTTTTCTATCAAGCATGGGCTCTCCCCGCATAAGCGGTAATGGTTCATTGCTTCTTGCTTGGTCTTCCCGGTCTATCTCGACTAGCTTATACCCAAAAATTGCCGATAGTTTGGTGTTCTATTGAAGACAAGATTCTTTCTTGCCATCCAAATACCATGTTAAGGGCGAGAAAACATAAGAGCCAGCCAGCAATCTTTCTTTCACTTTCTTCTTGATATTGAACACGAAATGCATTGAAAAGTCCATCAATCGAAAAAAGTAAAATAGTAACTGCAAGAGAAATGGAACCTAACTGGCTTGGCTGTATCGATATGAAAGGGATTTTAGAATTGTAAGCCCCAACGACAAACGATTCACAGGCTCTGAGACCATCTGCTATAAAACGAACTTCTGCAACAACGTTGGACGTGACCCAACCTTACCGAACGCAGCATACAACTCTCCGTTGTACTGCGCTCTCCAAGTGTGCTTGTTCCCCCCTTCTTCCTTACAAGCAAGTTCTCAAAGTTCATGTTATATTCTTTTTAGTTCTATATTACTAATAAAGTCTTGAGTGGTCTAGAAGTTTCATCCCTAATTGTTCCAGAAGAATTAATATAATAAATATTTGACAGTTTCTGAATAACTATTCTCTATCCTTTGTCTTGAGTTATTTATCTGCTCTATATTCTTTTAATTTTATAACACGTTATTAACATGAAGCTTTAAGTTCTTGTGATAAATATAACTATATTGTTTCTTACATCAAGAAAGTATTTCATTTTATATGTAATTTATCTTTATTTTAAATTCTTTATTGTTCACTCAATTCATCGCACGAATAGTATAAACAGTAGTTGAACTGTTGAGATAAATAGTATTTATTTTGAAACTTTGCTGGTTTATTTATCCTAGATCTTGAATTTTTGACCTATGATATTTATAGATCTGGAATCCTTATTTTAATAAGTTTTTATAGAGATGTGACTTGACTATATTTTGATGTCTGGATTAAAAGTTACAATGCGGACAAAAACAATAATATTATATATATCGAATGAATTGAATACTATGCATACTACTATTCATGAACAGTAATTTTACTATTTAGTAATAGTAATTGCATAGTAATTATATAATAAATAATATTTTATAAAAATATATTGCGTAATACTTTGTTCTATCGGTTGTCTTTTATCATAACAGCCACCTAACATTAATATGTTTCGTAGAGCTTTTACATGATCATTAACTTATGATCGTCAGATTTATTATATGTATTGTTTTAGAAATGCAATTAAATAAAAGAAATCAAGCATTCCTATGGAATGCTTATTAAGGCCTGCACGCCATTTATTTAATTATTGTTACTTTATAAGGTCGGCTTGTCGCCTTTTATTGCTTTAATTTATGTTGTTGTTAATATTTAACTATGCTTATCATGACTACTGCCTATTTTGTTTTACCATTGTATCATCATTGAATTTTTGCAAAAAAAAAAAAAAATATGAGTGCCATAAAACCATAATTTTTCGAAAAACTCACTATGATTAAGTGCACATGAAGTTACAAGATTATTAGTAAATGTGCTTGGAGTTGTAAGATTATGGTTAAATACACCTGAAGTTGTAAGGCTATAATTGAGTACACCTAGAGCTGCAATAATTTACAAGTGCTGATGAAGTACAATTTTTATTATTCAAATAAGCCTACAATGAAAATGATATGAAGGAAAATTTTCTGATGAATATATGATAGAAAAATATATTTACGTTCTATGCCTCGAGCGTGCTTCAGCAGTAGCCATATTGAGAGTATTAATTTAAAAAAATATTCTGAAATAATATATTGTATTATAATGGCATATCGTGTAAATATAATAAAAGATATGGGTAAATAGTTAAATAAATTAGTTACTATTCATATGTTCTATTTACATTACTATTTACAATACTATTTATGAGTCTCACACTATTTTGGTTTTGTCTCCCATTTTCTTTATACGTCTTCATTAGTGTTATATCATCTTTTTGAAAAGATTGCAAATTTATAATATGTATCTATTCTTGAAGTGATGAATAAATGGTATGAATCTAGTGTGGTGCAGCTCACTAACTCAAGTACTATAATTAGCTAATACATTTGACCAATTTTATATTATTTCTTAAAGTGAATGTAATTTTATTTGATGGTCATGGACATGGTCATAGATGTGATCGTAATGTAATAATTTTTTAAATTAGGGAGATACCCTAAAGGTTGTAAATGCCACCAGAAGTAGAATAATGTGAGCAAAATAAAATAAAAGAAAATTTGCTGAATAAACCTCTTAAAAATTATGAAGAGGTTTCATTGGTCACGTACTTGTAGTACGATGATTAAATATTTAATAGATTTTTATGGTAGAAATATTTTGATAATGAAACGTTATATATATTTTGCACATGAATGCATGGATCATACAAATACTTCAATTATTACAAATAGGAATGGGGAAGATATATACCTAGCAGATATTGCTAGAACGCACACAATTCTTTAATATGTTGTAAACTTAACATTAGCTGAAATTACTGTTAAAACAATATTAGGCATTACAAAATTGATTGAAGGCTCCAGATAAGTTCAGCTTTAGAAGAGTTATGCTCTAGAGGAGCTAACATAATGTGATCAAGAGGAATAAAACTCTATATTGATGATGCATTCTATTATACTAGAAGTACAAGAAATTTTATCAAATCTTACAGATGTTTTTACTTTATTTCTATTATTTTTATGCTAGGAGTATATGATGAAAAAGAATATAGCAATTAAGGTGATGAAAAATATTTTTCTTTACACTTCTCTTTTTCATACCAGAAGCATATAATAGAGAAAATCATTGCTTTTCTTTTGTATCATATTATATTGGGATCACCTACAGTGATAAAGCAGAAGTTTTTTTCGACCCAAAAGATTTTTGTATTGTAAAATCATCTGAAGTGATACAATAGAAGCATTTATGAATTACTTACAGTGAAAGCTTCTGTAGTGATGCACCAGAAATGATTTTACACCACAAGAATTTTATATTTTGGCATGATCGTCTTGGTCATTTGGGATCAACAAAGATACGTTCAATAACTGACAATTTTTATGGACATCTGCTAAAGAACCAGAAGATTTATTTTGCCAAACAATTATTTATATACTCTGTGAGACTAATATATATCTCATTTATACATATATATACAATAGTTACATCCTTATTTACTGTTAACTCTCATATTTTGCGGATAATCTTTATGTTGAGTTAGTTTTTTCACCATTACGGAGAGATAAGATGTACCAAGAGATCAATTGGAATGTTGTGAAACTGTCTTATCTTGATCCTCAGATAAGTCGATGTGAATCTGAAGTCCACAAAGGAATTATTTATTTATATATGATTGCAAATTAATTGTATGAAGCATTCACCGACACAAAAAGATAACCAAATCATATTGATACCAGCTGCTAATGCTCTAGCACATATTAATATCCCTGTAAGACAATATGTAGATGTTCTTATAGAATCATCTGTTAATGTAATAGTACATAATTTCAAAGTGCTTGAAGCATGGGAGGCCTACCAGTGTAAAATCAAACTCTCAGAAAGAGAAAAACACAACAAAATGAGCAAATTGGTGTTTCTGAAGAAACCATAATTTTTAAACTTCCTGAAGAATAAACTTTTGAAGAGCAAAATAGTTTCTTGAAGAAATAGAAAATTATTTCTATAATTCCTGAAGAAGAAAATGAACCTTCAGAAGAACAATCTCTATCATCTAAACTTTCTGAAGAAACTCCTATAAAATAATTTTTAGAAGAGAAACCTTTTGAAAAGATATCCTTTGCAGAGGAAATGGTATCCAAAATAATGAGATCTCAATGAATAATAATGTGAATACAGGAGAATGATGAAATATAAATGATATTATTGTCGACAACATAGTTCTATTTAAAGTGGCTCTTGCAATTACAAAAAGTAATGAAGAGACTGAACCACAAGTAGTCGACAAATATCGATAATATGATCGATCAAAATGAAAAGAAATTACTGAGTCAGAATTAAACTAATTAGCATAATTTAAAGTATTCGAACTTATAGTTCAAACACTAGAAGATGAAAATATCGGACCTGTAGTCTAAACACTAGAAGCTGTAAAGTATTAGGACCAGTAGTCCACTCACTTAAAGATGTAAAACTGATTTGATACAAATGAGTATTTGCGCAATGAGAAAATGAAATATTACGATATAAAACACGACTCTTACTAGAAGGTTTCTTGAAGAGACTTGGTATTGACTATAATGAGAAATTCTATCCTATAAGAATGCAATTATATTCATATTATTAATTAGTTTGTCAGTCTCAGAATGACTGAATATTCATCTACTAAATGTACAACAGTCTATTCATATGGTGAATCAGGTAATGATATACATATGAAAATTCTTAAAAAATTTAAAAATGCTTGAAGTAAATATTTTAAAACTTCAAAGGTTATATTCTATCAAGCTGTAAAGATATTTGTATCGGTTAAACCAATCTGAACACAAATGGTACAATTATTTCAATAAATATCTATTGAAAGAAGGATATGTGAACAGTACAATTGTTCATGCATTTTTATTAGAATCTAGATTTATTATTATTGCAATATATATTGATACTTTTGAATATTATTAATACTCCTGAAGAGATTACAAAAGTCACTAGTTATTTAAAGAATAACTTTGAACTTAAATATCTTAGGAGAACAAATTATTATCTTGTTTTACAGATTAAGCATTTTTATTCATCAGTTGATATATATATATATATATATATAAATATTATATTGATAAAGCTTATTCATAGAATTCTCCAATGGTTATCTGATCACTTGATATACAAAAAGGTCTTTTTCATTCTCGAGAAGATGGTGAAGAACTTCTTGGTCCCGAAATACCATATCTTAGTGCAAGCGATGCTCTTATGTATCTTGCAAATTGTACAAGACCTGATTTAGCATTCTCTGTCAATTTATTGGCAATGTATAATTCTGTACCAACGCAAAGACATTGGAAAATAATTAAGCATATACTGCGTTACTTACGAGGGACAACTGATATAGGCTTATTTTATTCAAAAGAGCCATAACATAAATTAATTAGTTATGCAGATGCTGACTACCTTTCTGATTCAGATAAAGTTCGGTCTTAAATTGGGTATGTATTTACTTATGGTAACACTGATATATTCTGGCGATCGGCGAATCATTATGAGATAATTGCAACAGAAGGAAGTGATTTATAAGTAAGTCCTCAAAGCTCATGTTATATTTCTTTTAATTCTGTATTATCAATAAAGTCTTGGGTGCTCAGAAGATATATCCCTAATTATTCCAGAATAACTAATATTATTAACATTTGACAATTTCGAAAGAACTATTATTTATACTTTATCTTGAATTATTTATCTACTTTACATTCTTTTAGTTTTATAACGGTTTATTATTTTTTAATCCAAGCATTACAAGTAAAGTCTACTCATATTCTGCGAAATATGATTCCCAGTTGTAAGTATTAACATTCTAGTGTAAGAACACACTTTCATGAATTACACCCTTGTCTTACTTCACAAGAACATCTATATATATATATATATATATGTACATAGATAAGTATTTTACGTTCCCAAGTGTGCTTTTGTGCTTTGCAGATCCCATAAAATTCTGTTTCTTGTTCTTTAATCCAAGCATTATTACAAGGTGCAAAGTCTACTCCTCGTATTCTGGGAAATATGATTCCCACTTGCAAGTTGTAACATTCTTGTGTGAGAACACACTTTCATGAATAACCCACTTGGTCTTACCTCACAAGACAAAAGCGATCCGTTTTAAGCACCAAAATGCTGCTTGGGTTTTGAGACACCCCCCAAACTTTTCCTTCACTTTCTCCTGATTTTCTTTTCCCTACCTTGCTTCTTTCTTTTCCTCCATTCACTTTTCCCCAGTTTGTGTCTGTATTTGTCTTTCCTTTCGGCAATAAAGAGGCAAACGACAACACGTATATAACATGGAAGACTGGAAGTAAATGGATGGGATACTCTCTGGTAGCAGATAGTATAATTAAAGTGCTGCCGTCAATGACTTTAACAGCTCTTGTTTTTGGACTGTAGACCATCTTTTTGCAGTGAAGATCTTACATTCTTCTAGAGCAATTGTTACCACTCTATAAACCTACAGTAATTTTTGGTTTGGGATAATTACATTTTACTTCATTATAGTTTGAGCAAAAATTGCATAATCCGCTATATTTGAAAGTGAACATAAAATTGCAAAATGGAAGAAAAACATTAAAATTAATTGTAATATATTGTCTTAGGAGCATTTTTGTCATTTTATCTCTCTAAATGGATCATAAAAATACAATTTTATTGTTTTATTTCAAAACAAAGCGCTGACTTCTGTAGGGATATTTTTATCATTTTACTAAATCTCTCACGGTCTCATCTATTTTTGTCCCGTCTTTTCTATCTTAGATGAGGCCAAACCACTGATAGTTATATCACTTTTAAATTATAAAGGGTCATGTAATTTTCGCTTAAATTAAAAGAAGTAAAGTGTAGTTACCCTTTTTATTTTTAAAATAATGACTAATACACATCTCCTAAACAGAGCCCCCGAACTTCACCTCTTTTAAGGGGACACTTGAGCTAACAATTTGTGCATGGTCGATCGGTGAAGATAAGTTGTATGTATATTTTAATACAATTTTACACTAGCTAAGAGAAAAAAGAAGAACTTGTTTCTAGCATTGCAAGTAAGCAAAAGCCAGAAGACAGAATTTTAGTAGAAAAACGTTATACAAAAATGATGTTGCGTGATATTAACATTGTTAAAATTATCACTAGAGTGATGGATTTTTTTATGCCAATTAATATATTGAAATGAACCGTATTGTTCTATATAAGATTTCATAATATAAATTACTCTTTTAAATATTTTAATTCTATTCCTTCGAAAGTTTACTACTAATTTAGGGGTCTTTGTAGAGAAGTGTTTTAAGATTACTTTTTACTTCACAGCTTCTATGCATGAGTGCTTCTCTTCTTCAACAAGTTGGGACTTATGGTCTATGACTCAGCTGGTTCTGTTTAGTCTTCATCATAGTTCCTTGTTTCTCAAGCACGTGACCGTAGCAATCCTCCTTTAATTTTAATAATGCCCACCATCTTTATAACTTAATCTCTCTCTCTGTCTCTGTCTCTCTCTCTCTCTCTCTGTGTACGCTCTTTATTCCATCCAAATTAACCAAACGAAGAGTAGCTTATGATTTAAGCTCAATTACGTAAAAAGGCTTATTCTCTATTGATTCTGACAAAGTGAAACTGGGTCATGTATGACTAATCTTACTTATAATGTGCGTACCTTTTACGAAGAAACAGTGAAAGATCACGTAAGATTGAAGCTTACTCATAAATTAATCATTGAATAAGGCATCAAATAGCCACTGCATATGATTTTTTTCTGTCAACATCAATTGGTTGGACCAACATGTTGATCACAATTGATAGGGACCTGTATAAAGTCGATTAGTGGTTATTATATTAATTAATCTTGAGCTGTCGTTAATCTCAAGCTATTATTGGTGCATGGGGCATCTACATTAGATGGACCATGGCCCAGAAATATCACTAATTTGGCTCACATTAATATCATCCTATCTGTCAATAGATCACTAATTTAGTCAGCATCTTCACTTCTGAGGCCTCTTGCTGATATCTTTTATTGCTATTTACATTGCTTTTTCAGTCTTCTATACATTAATCACAAAATGTGAAAGAAAAGAATAAATTTTGACACAATTTGACATAATTCTCGTTAATTCACTTATGGGTTTCGATTTAAGAATTGTCGAACGAGTTCCAAAGTTCATGATTTTTGTTTCGTTCCTTTTTTGGGGGGGGGGGGGGGGGGGTTGAGGGATGGTGTTTTAAGTTTCCATTTTTTTTCTTAATGGGTAATTTGAAGAATTTTCTTTTCCAAGATACAAGGCATTAATATTTTTGAACTAGAAAAAGACAAAGTATGCAGGGACGGAATAAAAAATTATGATGAAGAGGGCCATGGACAGCCAAGGTAAAATTTTTTAGATTTTGTTAAAGGGTTAAGATAAAAATTCTCTTAAATTTTGGAAGGTCAAGGTAAAATTATTGGAATTTTGTTAAGGGGCTAAGATAAAAATTTTTTAATTTTGTTGGGGCTAAAGTAAAAATTTTTAAATTTTGAAAGGTTGGAAGAAAATTTTCAAAATTTTAAAGGGGTCAATATATTATTTGTTATCATAAATATTCAAAATTTATAGAGCCTAAATAGGATTTCATCAAACTAGGAGGCCGTGGCCCCATGGTGGAAACCTAGTTCTGTCCTTGTATGCATGCTGTGAATTTATTTTTCTAGTAGATTTTTAAGAGATTTCAAGTTGATGAAAGAAACTGGAATCAAAGGGGGAAAAAAAGAAAGAATGAAAGAAAATTTTGGTGAAACTTTATTTTCCAAGAAAATTAAAATTAATTGGACCATGTAATTTGAAAGATTAAAAATCTACCATGCATTATAATTTAGATGCATTTAGCATAAATGAAGGCCACACCCACAAATGATCCAATCCAATGTAGTGCATGGAATGTGCTTTGTGAGAAGACTGTGAAAGAAAATGTGATGTCTTATGCATAATTGACTTGCACCATGTGGAGGTGTTGGCAATTTTCTCACCTCATATGAACACTTGGATTAATTTAGCGCAAACAAAGAATGCGAACTTATATAGGGATTGCCAAAGATTTGGTGCATAAAAATATGATGAATATAATATAAATACCCTTTTTCTTTTCTATACTCTCAATTTCTAGATTATTATTAATTTTTTGGGTTCAACCCAACTCCACGTTAGTTGTTGTATATTACATGACCTAACACATTGCCTCGCTTTGTTTACATTAAGAATTGAAATTCCTCTCTCTCTCTCTCTCTCTATATATATATATACACGAATCATGTTAGACAGAAAATCATGTTAGTGGATCCCAAAGCATGACAGTCACTCAACATAATTATCAAACAAAATACAGTTCAACCATCTTAACCCACAAGAAGAAGTTACACCAAACGAATCCCATCGAAAACCTCACAACCTTCTTCCTTCAAACAAAAGCACCTAACCAACACCCCCCCCACCCCCCCCCCCCCCGGGGGTCTCTCTTTGTGTGCTGCTCTGCAGTCACATTCATCAGTTCATTGTTTCCAATCTTTCTCTTTCTCTCTCAAAAGCCCATCAAGAAAACAACAAAAGAATTACAAACAAAACTGAAATTAAATATGAAGAGATCAAAATGGCTTTCCGTTAAATAAAATCTGGACAAATTCATGCTGATAAAGTATAATTCAGATCGAAATTATCTGAATTTTCCAGGCCAATGTTATCCCGAATGTAAATAACAAACAATCAAAGTGGCATATATGGCGATCGTGTAGTGTAATACATACATAATTCCCCGAGCTTGCCCATTACAAATATATATATATAGAGAGAGAGAGAGGGCGTGTCTCTCGATTCCGAGAAAATTTAGCTACATGGACACCGTCGCTTCATGACAGCACCAGAATTCACATCAATTGCCAACCCAAAACTCGACATGAAAAACGACTCAACCTCTTCCCTAGCCACGATCTCGAAGAATTGAAGCTCACATAACTTTCGCTTGCACGACACGGCCCTCCTCGCCTTCTTTGGCGCCGGCGGGCAGATGAGGATAGCCGGAATCTTGTGTTCGGCCGATGTTGGTGTGTGGCATTCATTGCCGCTGTCGCCTCCACTCTGTGGTGTCTGAATTGTGGTGATGTCGTCGGTGGCGGTGTCTGCGGGATGCGAGGATTTGATTCCAATGGTGGGTAGTCGGAGCTGGGGCAAGCCTCGCCGGAATTCTAGATCTGTGGACATTGTAATGAGGTTCGAAAGGAATAGGTTGGGGATAAGAAATGGAGAGATTGTATATATATCATGTGTCTGTGTCTGTATATATCTATGTGTGTGTGTATATATAATAGTTGTATGAAGAAAAAGTGAGTTGGGGGATGCGTGAGATGGAAGGTAATCTAGAGTGAGAAAGGTAGTTGCTATTCTTTATTCTCGTATGGGTAACGGTATACAACTAGAAAATTTATACAAAATTTATTATCAGAATGATGTGGTTAAGTTATAAGCTTATCACTTTAAATTAAAAAACCTACTAAGATGCTTGTTTATTACAAAACATGCTATTCTTCTAAAATTTTTGTACGGAATTCTACACCAGAATGATGTGGCGATGACAATTTTGTAATAAACAAGTATCTTGGTGGGTTTTTAATTTTAAAATAATAGATTCATAACTTAGCCACATTATTATGATGATACATTCTGTATGAATTTTTTGATTGTATATAATTACTCTTCTCATATATGTTCCATACATCTCCATTTGGCGCTGCACTCACTGAGTCAAAACTTTGGCCTAGCAGTGCTATTGATGAAAAATTGTCATCCAATAAGATATAATCAGAAAAATTGTAAACAATAATTAAGAAATTTTATTTTAAAACAATACCCAGTTAAAATAATTTTAATTGCAAATTTTATCACCATATCATTCTGGTGAATTTTTTTTCTATATTGTTTTCTTGTAATATTTGAATTTTTGAAAATTCTTCCCATGTGCTGGCGAAGGTGAGTTGAGTAATTTTGATTTTTTCATGAAATTTTTTGTGAATTGTTAAATTATATCATGTACAACCGCATAAGATAATTTCATGTGGGGAATTACTATAAGTCAGTCATGAATTCATGTAGTAACGGTCAATGCAATTAGAGTATTTATAATTTTGTTGGAAACTTACACTATTATAGTCGTATGAAATAATTAACAAGTAATAATATACAAACAGAAAAAAAACATAGACAAATCATATACAATGTAGCTAAATTAGAACTTTTTAATTTAAAACAAAGTACCGAACAATGGCTTTTAATAATAAAAATGTCATCACCTTGTCACGTTAATGGAGTTTTTTTATTTATTTATTTATAGAATTTTAGAGTAATGCTATATACGATCTAATTTCTCAATATATTTTCTCGCTAATAGACACAACGCTATACGATCCACATTACCAAATTTATGTGGAACCCATTCATTGTGCCTAGGAGTGAAAAAATAGATTACATATAACATTTTCAAAATTTTATACTTACAAAATTTTCTAATAATTAATTTTACATAATTCATTAGTGACATTTATTGTAAAAGATTATCTTACCCTAAATGTGGGTTCTCCTTAAATATTTGTGTTAATCTATCACAATCTATCACCCTTTACCTTTCACGGGCTAAATGGAATTCAATCACGAAAAGTGACATTTGTTCATCAGAAATGTATTACTGGGTGATTTACGTTTTTGTAGAAATTAATAATACAATGCACATTTTGTAAAAACTAATAATTCATTCTTAATAATATATCACTTCTCCATATTAAATCCAATTTTCATCCCCCCCCAAAAAAAAGTGTTTGATCCAATTTTCAAGGTTTTCCCCCTCTCTAACATTAACTCTTCCAACCATTTTCATTAACTCGTCATAACTAAGGTTTTTGGGCAAATAATGCAATATAATCACCATTGATTCAAGTAGCAAGTACATTTAATTCATTTCTGTTGAATTTTTATAAAAAGAAAAAAAAAATCCTTATTGAGTACTTGGGATACCTAAATTTTGCTATGATATTTACTTTATAATGTTTCTATATTCAAGGTATTCGTTATTGATTTGTAAATAAATTTAATTTTGATGCACTGACAGTGTAAACTTCTTTTACACAAGCAGGTACTAAAATATTACATATGTTCTAGCTTTTTTATATTGTACTTAAATTTTAAAAGATATATGTCATACTCTGGTACTCTATTTGTGTAAAAATATTCTATACTATCAGTGCATCAAAATTAAATTCTTGGTACATAGACTTACCCAAATGACCTAATTTTCTCAATTTTGATGCAATGAGCAACCAAGTAACCCAATTTCTAAGTGCTTTTGTATGTGTTGTAGCATTGGAGGGTATTCTCACCGATGAGTGCCAAACATCAGTAGAACATCATAGTTATGTGTACCAAAAATTACCCTGAGCTTTCCGTGATATGTCTGAAATACCCCTACTAATTGGACATATCCGGTGAGCTGCGTCTTGACAATTACATGCAATTATGAGCATATCGGTTGCTGAGTCTTGAGTTCGATGACTTTAAATAGTGAATTTAAATTGTGGTTTACTAGTAATTGTTGAGATTATTGTATGTTTTGAACTTTTTTTAGAGAGGCAAGTGTTCAGTTTAATATAATTTTCAAATGTAGTTATTTTTTATTGATTGTCAAAAAAAAAAAAAATGAACAAATTTTCAGTAGTACTGTACTAGTAATTATTGTTATCAAGATTTAAGTATTAAAATATGAGATTCATTAGATATACGTAGGAAAATGTCATAACGGGAGTTGTATCCTAAAAACATTTGTGCTACCATTTACTCAATTTTTCAAAGGTTTAGTTTTTGATCTAAAAGTGTAGAATTTTTTTACAGCACCAAAATACGATAAATATCATTTAGAGTTTATGTACAATATAAAAAAATTGGTCATGCACCGCATTTTTGTGCTGCTTAGGTAAAACAAAATTATATTAATTATTGGTGGATTTAAATTAAACTCTTTGCAAAATACTTGTTGGAGAAATTATTTAGTGTTCTTAACTTGTTAAAGCATAACATTATGGGTCCCTTATTAAGTGGGTCGTAGATTTAGTGGGTACAATTAGACCCACCTAACAAAAAGTTCACTGCATTTGTAAGAGGGCACCAATGGTACTCCAAGACCACTAAATGCATGACAACACCTCACGCTCTTTCAATTGAGCGTATATAAATTTCTCTATTTTCAACTTCACCTATTCATTAGCTTGCCAAAGTATAGAGCTTCTATATTTATACTGGCTTTATTAATTAGGTTTTATTTTTTTATTAATATTAATTTTGGCTTTCAATTAACAAAGTCAAATACTTAAGTTAAAAATTCCTATAAAATATAAAAAAATTAAATTTCAATTGAAAAAATACTAAAAAAAGACTAATTAGTCAATAAATTATTGTTGTTGTTGTTGTTTATCATATGAATTGATAATATTTAATAATTTTTATACACTTTTATTAGAAGTGTTCACGGGTCAAGCCGGGTTAAGTAGTGACCCACCAAACATTGGAATCGATTTCGACTTGGTTTGTGATTGGGTTGGGTAGGTTGTGTTAGAAATTCATCTCTTATTGCAAAAAAGAAAAACTTAATAAGTACTTATACAATTAAATAAAAGCACTTAGTAAAAATCTATATGCTATTAAAATATAACCATTACATTAAGTCATTTTATCCATCCTAGTTAAAATATACCATATTATTATACAGTCAAAATATATTCATCTATCAATCATTACATTCAATCATTTTATCTATAGGGAAGAGATTGGGCTTATTAGATCGGTTTTGACTTGTGAGAGTAATAAAGGCCTGACACCCGAACTAAAAAAATTTAAAATTTGCAAACTTCAACTGTTACTCATCCGAATTAATCAATGAAACTGACCAAATATCAGCGGGTCAGGTTGGATCAGTCGGATTGGCGGAGTGAATAGATTTTTGAACAGCCTTAACTTCTATATTTGTTTGTATTTTTGAGTGATTGTTTATGATTAGAAAATACTTAGATTTAGGGATTTGCGAATGTTTTGAGTATAATAGTCAAAATGAGTTGAAGTCCATTGTAAAACTGTCGCTGATGGAGGTTGGAAAATGGAACCTAATTATGGCTTAATATATATATGGCAAATTGTATATTTTTATGGATAATTCATGGGCATACATAACCAAAGGCAACGCAATAAATTTTTTGAGACTCACTCACCCCATGGCTCTGTACATATTTCTATGATTCTATGAACATACATAACATAAAGACCATACTCCCTAGATACACTTTCATGCGCATGTATACAGAATACTGATAAAATAATGTTAAACTCAACACCCTCCTAGCCTCTAATTCTTTAGAACTCATGAACCGTAAAATCATTTGATACACATCTCTCTCTCTCTCTCTCTCTCTCTCTCTCTCTCTCATACATATATCTATATATATATATATATATATATCATAGTATAGCATAGGATACCAAGGTGGAGCCTTGAATGCGACCATCTACCAGATCAGCTGATCAATAGTAAAAGATTTTGAGTATGTGTTGGGTTGGGTTTACCAAATGCCTACAAATTATGAATGAATCTTTTCACGTGAAGTGTCTGCTCTCCATTTGCTTGGTCTGCACTGCTAAAACATCTTATAGGACTTACTAGGATTATAATAGAAGTTTCATACTCAGCTTTTGTTCACAAAACGATTCTTTCACCTTTGAGGCTTACAATAATATTATAGGCTTATATAATATTCTTGTATTATATAGGCATATAATGCGGAACAAAGAAACACCGCCTATCTGTAGTCAATGATGATCAACAAATTCAACAATCTCATGTCCCCTAGATTAAGTGCATTGGCTCATATTTTTTTCTTACAATTACCAGTAAACTAATTAAGTGAAATTTCATGCAAGGTCTACTGGTCACACATGTAATCATTTAACCATGATTGCGCAGAAACTCAATGAACGCCTCGGCGAGCGAGTCTAAAATCATGCTCAAGGTTAATATGTGGGCTAAGCGGACAACATTATTCTAAAACTCACCTTGTTAACAAACACTTTATTCCTTGTGTCATAGTTGCTTAAGAATTTTAACCTTTTCTTTCTTACCTTTAATATTCTCTCTCTTCTCTTCACATTATCACAAAAACCAAACAACAATAACACCAAAGCTAAGAGGATGAAGAGTTCATTACAAGCCTTCTATTAAGGTGAAACACATACATACATATGATTACATATCTATATGTATATATAATGATTTCTATGTAAGACACCTTGTATCACTTCCTTTTTTTTTTTTTTGGCTGACGGGGGAACCCGCCCGGTTTATCGCCAGGGTCAACCCCCGGTGTAGTTGACCGGTAAACCACCCCGGGCCCACGCAATACCCCGCTAACCACGTGGTCCGTTTAAGACACAAGACTAATGCCTTGGGCAGGTGGCCCCAAGAATCGATCCCATGACCTCTAAGTATTCCTTTACAAGAAGAACATGGTCAGGAAAGAGAAGCAAAAAATGGAGAGATCAGATAACTTGTTATTCTTTGAATGGACTAGAAGTGATCTGGTGATTCTTTGTATCCTTTCTCAAGTATTTTAATGCACTTTTCAGATACTGTGGCACCATTTACCATAGGCCCACACTTGCATGCTTCACCTGATGTAGCAAAAGGTAAGACAAAGTCCAAGGCTGGTTGGTTTTATAGCTCTTGCTTGCTGGCTCAATCAGATCAATGGGCTGTTCTCCAGCTGTTTTATTGTTGCAGTTATTAATTTGGATTTTCATTAACAGTGCCACACATGCATATAAATATTTATGGGTAGTAATTAAGTGAAGGGAGGATTTGAAAAAAGTAATGCTATAAATAATCTTCTCTTTTTTTTTTTTTTTCATATTCCTAGACATAGGTAGTAAGACCCACATTAGGACCCACGTCCAAGAGTGAGAATAAACGCTGAAATATGACAGCTTTTTACTTAGAAGAAAGACACCTCGAGTAAATGGTGTCCGAGAGGTCCCAATCTCTGTTATGTTAGTATTGCTGAAATGTCACAATCAGGAATGTTAGGTGTTAGTTGTAGCATTACATCATAGGTAAGCCATGCCATGGACAGGTTTGGAATGGGACACCCACCATTTGCACCCCAATAACTTCGCAGGAAGATTTCAACCTAATCAAGCATTGCAGTTTTGGAAAATCACCAAATGTACATATGGAGAAGATTAAAAAAAATTAATTGGAAAGAAAGTCCAGTGGTTATACAGTATTGAGTATTCAGTAATCATCCCTATTAAATTGTAGCATGTGGCGTGTATTATATCAACAATTTGAATTTATTATAAAATAGAAAGACTTTAAAGAAAAAAAGCTTTTACATAACAAAATAATAGAATTGAATACCAAAAAACTCTCATCGCTAAACTTTTTTCCAATTAATTGAGGTTTTAGTGACTTTAGGATGTTAGATCACCAATTATACTGAAAAACATATGAATTACAGTCTAAATTAAGAAGAAAAAAAAAGTTAAAAATAAAAATAACGGGTAATCAAATTTTGTCTTAAATACGATTGCGATGATATTCCCTATTGGTTCCAGCATTCTTCAACCTGCTATTTCTTTGTTTTTTACCCGTCATAAAAATAAAGAGGATTACCCATTTGAGGAACGTATTAGCCATGCATGTATGGAAGGAAATATATATATACATATATAAAGCATGTTTAAAAGAAATGCTAGTTTTTATCGACAGTCAGTACTGACTTCTTTTGTTGGTCCAACGGTACTGTAACTCCCTCGCTCCCTCTTACCAAATGAACAGAACAAAACAAAACAAATGAAAGCAAGATTTGATTCCTGGTCACTTTGATCAGAGCAGCAAAAATGAAGGACACCTGACTAATGATGGTGTTAAAACACATGAGCTTAATTCAATCATGAAAATCGGTTTTCAAGTAGAGGGTTGCCCAATAACCTATATAAAAGTGATGGTCTTTGTATCTGACAATGTGGGAATTCTTCACAGATAGATTGATATGAACCTCCGAAATGCAAACTGGGACGACGAAAGATGCAAAGCAATGAGCAATTTTCTTCCAGGGACCTTATATATATATGCTTTGGTTTTGGCGCAACAAATGGATTAATGATCCTTCCTTTGTGGCTCCTAGTGATCCAATGGCCGCTATTCATACCAAAGCTAGAGAACTTGATACCGTGAATGAACAAAACAACCATCGTAACCCCCTATTGTCAAATAGAAACCCCCTCCTGCAGGCTATATCAAGGTGAAAAGTTGATGAAACCTCTTTGGGAAATCCGGAAGCTGCGGCAAGCATTGGGTCTGGGACGAAGCCAGGAATTTCTCTTTTGCGGGAGGGGGGCGAAGTCCAAATAATTTTTTTTTTTAACTAATAATGCAAGCTACATTTAATATATCAAAATAACAAGTAACATCCATTTAGTCTTAACTAAGATATATAGTACGATACTAAATTTTTTTTTAATACATATGAAGTGTGTTTGACGACACTTTATGTCACGACATCCACTCTACACTAAAAACGAGAAAAGAGAAAAATTGCATCAAAATTAAAAAAACAAAAAAACTAAGCTTTGAAATGAAGATCTCAAAGATTGAAAACATTTTCTTTATAATAGTGGTTTACACCTTAGACAAAAATAGAGCTATGCTTTTTCTCCTAAATTTTACCCTAAATTTCAATAATCATTGGACTTGGGCCGTAGTCAAAACAAATCATAAACAACTAAAAAAAAGCCCAAATAGCAACAAAAATGGGCCACAATATAAAATTGTACAGGAAAAATATCATTTTATTATGTAAAATTTTTTTGGCTTGATTCTATATTAAATATAATATTTTTTAATTTGGGGGGGGGGGGGGGGGGGGGGCATTTTACTATGTTAAAAATATTTTGCCTTAATTTTTATTATATCCAACAAGGGTTTTTGAACACTAAAGGGGCCATGTCCCCCTTTGATCCATACATGGCTCCGTCAAGGGATGGGGTGATGCTTTGTGATGAGCCAGGCCTTTGGATGAAAACTAAAAAGCTTCACTCAAAGAATGGGCTGGACATCTGCTTTAGTTGCAAAACTTTGGGCCATTTGGCAAGGCCTTCAGGTGGCTTGGGACTATAATTCAGATTGGTTGTTATGGAATTGGATTCACAGGAAGCTGTCCAGTTAATCCTGCAGCCGAACTCCCATAATCCTAACCATAGCCTTATTCTACAAATTCGCCAGCTCTTGGAGCTGAATTGGAACTGAGATCTTCAACATGTTAGGAGAAAAGCCAATGGATGCGCAGATTGGCTGGCAAAAGAATCCTTGCTGGGCTCCATGGAGCTGAATCTTGGCCTTCGAACTCTAGAACTGCATACTCTGCTAAGGCGGGCTTTAATACAGAATTCAATCTATTCTCTCAATCTGCTTCAAACTCTGCAACAACATTTCCAGTTATGGTGCACTTTTGAGAAGGTTACAAATTGTGTAGCCTTCTCTGCTCTGTTTCGTCGTCATTTTTCACTTGGAGTTCGAACTTATTGCAACACCTTGAACTATCAAACCAAAACACCAAACTTCTAATTTAGCTCCTCACAATTCGAACAAGTAGGCCAATTACATATTTTTCCTTTACAAACGGCAATATAAATATAAATAAAAATATATGTAAGAAAAAAAATAGATTTATCAGATAGATTTATTAGAATAGAAAATAGATTTAATTTTTCCAGCAAAACAAATAGATTTATCAGGAAAAAAAATTAGCGGCCAAAGATCAATTAATCTCATCTAATCATTTGACAGTCTTTTGCCCCTCTTTCTCTACCTGTGTGAAAGTATATACATGTCATACATGGGCCAGAAGGTCAAGTATGCTAGCTTCCTAGTATAGCCGAGAGACCCATCAGATAGACTTTATTCAAGAGCATCTATGGGCTGCAAAAGCACATCAAACACTAAAAATCACTGAAGGTGGGATTCAGTGATTTTAGATGGTGATTTCCAAGGTGGTTGTCCATTCTTGTTTGAGTATTATCAAGCGGCCCCATAGGTCTATTACCCCCCTGGTGTTGGATATCAAAGCTTTCTTATCTCAAGATAATAATTGGGAGATTGCATATGTTCCGCAAGTGGCTAATGGGGCGGCTGATAAAATGGCTGGATGGGCCTTCAGAAACTCGTTTACTGGGACGCTATCTGCTGCGAAGCTTCCTTTATCTATGCAGGAAGCTTGTTTGGGTGATGCCCCGAGTAATGGGGGTCTACTGCTAGAGTTTTTTAGTTTCGGTTTTTTTCATTTGGTTCTGCTCTTTTGTTTCTCTGTTTTACTCTGCCTATTTTATTCAGCCAAAAAAAAAAAAAAAAAAACAAAAAACAAAACATAAGGGTCCGTTTGGTAACGCTGTCAATTTTTGTTTTTTGCTGTGTGTTTTTGTTTTGTGTTTTTGCTGTGTGTTTTTTGTGGTTTGATGATGAGCGTTTATAGGTTATCGTTGTGCCAATAATACTAGACCAATGTTTTTGTAAGAGAAAATACACCCATTTTAGTATTTTTAGTTTTCTTTTTTCGAATTTTGTAAAAAATAAAAAAAAATTTAAACAAACTGGCATTTTTTATTTTTTTTGAAAAAAAAAATAAAAAACAAAAACAAAAAACGTTATCAAACGAGGCCAATCAGGCTTTTGCCTGTTGCGTGTAGGTGGTCCACACCACATGAGATCAAAACCTATGTGAAGACCTACTTGTTAACTCGGTGGGTTGGTTTCCTTCTTTGATTGGGATACCTATTACTTCACCCTATGTATATAATAATTTGTGAGGTGTGCTGCACATTATAATCATGAGATTAATTCATTGTCTTTGAGTTTGCGGCCATGAGCAACTACATAAAACAATAGCATTCTGCTGTGCACAATGCTTCGGCAAGGAGGAGAAGAAAATTGAGGATTTCGCTTAGGCTTTGTTTGGGCAGTGTTCTGGGTGTTTTTCACCGTGATGTTCAGATTTGTTTAGAGCTTGCTGACTCCGCGAATTTGTGGTAATATTTTGATATTAGAGGTAACTCTGTATTTTCTTCTATTTTATTATTCCTTAAATTTTGAGCATAAACTTGCAAGGTGTTGATTACCCAATTATTTGGAGACATTGTGTACCCATTATTATTCTGGGTGATAATGGAAGAGTTGACGTTGACCCTCTGATTTTTTTCCCTCTACACTTGAGGGGTTCCTATTAGTTTAGCTGGCAATCCAAGAGGGGGTTGAATTGGGTTTAAATAATAATTCAACAAATAATTTTATATTTCAAAATTCAAACTGAATATTCAAATAAATATTAATCAACCACTAATGCATTGTAAAAAAAAATGCAAGTAATTCAAACTATAAAGTAAAGGAAATAGAGAAAAGAGAATACGACACCAAGATTTATCGTGATTCGACTCTAACTTCAAAGTTTACGACCACTTCCCAAGGCTCCTTCTTTGAGATTTTTCTCCATTATATTCAAATAGTAGATACAACCGTTAGCTTTTTAAATCAGGCGTTAGTACTCCTTTATAGCTAATTTTTTTTTCACATATGCTAGTCACACTCTTCCAATTAGTTTTTACACATTTGCTAGTCACACCTAACCAAGTGATCTCTCACTCCAACTAATTTTTGCACAGATGCTAGTCACACCCAACCCCTCACTAATTCTCCTAGCTAGTCTCGCACTTACAAGAAAAAAGAACGAGAGTACAACTACTCTTACTTACAAATAAATTCTCTTAAAAAATAGATATGCCAATGAAGTTTTTAAAACAATACAAGATAAAATACAATGAAGCTCTTAAAAACTTTGTAGGATGAATATCTTGTTGATGCACAATCTCTTATTGCCCTTGTTATTTTTTTTTTTTGTTTCGCAAGTGTATCTCTATTTATAGGCGAAGATAGAAGGATGATTTGTAACTTCAATTGAGTTTATAGTCGTTGGAGAGCATTGAAGACATTTCTTCGCATTGAGCTAATTGATGCTAGACAGGTTTTGAATTTCAAATCAGATGCCTTCAATTTCACCTCAATTTTCTCCTTGATAACGTTGGAATTTGAAAATATCTATAGGAGACAAATGTAGACATCGAAGTCAACTTTTTAGAACCTCAAGAATCGAGTCGATCCAATGGTTTGATCAAAAGTTATGATCAAATTACTCAAATTGTCTCTCAGTTAGCATATTTGAATTTTTGCACAACTATATCAACTTGCATTAGCTTTTTCATATAGCAAACGTTAAATTTTGATAATCTCTATCAGATATGAAATGTAAATATGGACGTTATGTTTTTAGATCCTCAAGAATCAAAGAATTTGAAGATCTGAGTCCAAAGATATGAGTGAAATACTCAGGCTGTCTCTTTAGCTGTTATCTTTGAATTTCTGCAGCACTAAGTCTTCTTTCACCTTGTGTTTTACCCAGATAACATTTGAATTTAAAAATTCATATAGCATATAAAATGTATATATGGATGTTACATTTTCATAACTTTAAGAATTAGATCATTTGGACTTCTGAATTAAAATATATGGTCAAATAATCACGGCTGTCTCCAAGTTGCCATATATCGAATTTCAAATCCAACAAGTCACCTTCCAACTCATTTTCGTCCAAGAACACATCATTTTCATGAAAACCTTATAAAACGCCGTAATTAGACTTTTGAATCTTCTTTCCAGTCCCACAAGAATAAAGTCAATCCAATGGTCAAATCAAACGATATGGGCAAACTACTATAGCTGTATCATAGGATATAGTTTCATCGAATTTTCAACCTTAGAAAAAAATTATATCATCTAATTTTCTTCTTTGAATCAAGTTTCCTTAAAACATGATTTCCAAGAATTTAGATAACACTTTTCAAGTCTTGATCACTCTCTCAAGTGTTTTATAGTCTTGCAAAACTTTATTACACCAACTAGACCAAAGATTAAAAGTATTGAATATATTTAATCAAGAAAACATTTATAAATCAAAGTAAGTCATCATCAAAATCATATATGAAATTCCATTTGAATAAATTTAGGGCTAACAATCTTCCCATTTTATGATAATAACCTTTGATTGATGTACTTCATAAAAACACTTCAAGTAAAATAAATGTTTTCATATATATATATATATATATATGTATATCATGTTCAAGAGAGTAGTGAAAAAATAAAAACAAATATAATTCAAATTCCCCTTCAACTAATGCATCTCATCTTAAACTTATTTATAAAAGAATTCAATTAAAAGCTCATCATATCAATCAATATATATCTCTTTCTTTGTTATCATAAAAAAATAATCATATATAAAACTGATAAAATTCCATAGAATATGAACACTTATATATTTTCCTTTTGAAGTTCACAAAAATAACATATGTTAGATATGAGAGATATATTCGATTCAAAACTAGACATGCTTTATAAATCTCAAAATGTTATATTTTCCCCCCTTTCAATATCAAGAAATGCATGGGGTAAAATTCATATAAACATATGTAATGTATCAATCAATTATAATTTTTTAAAATCATATGAATAATTTTCAAAACATTTCAAAGTATGTCACAATTTCTTTTCAATAAAAACAATATATATATATATATATATATTTTTAAAGTTTTATTTTCTATATCATGTAACATCAATAGAGTAACATACTTTATCTTTTTCTTTGACCATTAAGCATAGGTTAGCAACTTTATTATCACTATCATCTTCATTGGAGTTAGTTTCTTCACTATCGTTCCAAGATATCACCACATTTTTTTTGGCCTTTTTTTTTTTTTTTTTTTTTATCTTCTTGGACATTGGATATTCGGATTTCATGTGACCAAGCTTCTTGCATTCATAGCATATAATGACGTCTTTATTTGAGGGCATTTTCTCACTTTAGTTTTTCTTTCTTAGAAATATTTTAAATTTTCTTGTGATAATAGCAAGCTTCTCATCTTCATTGCTACTTTCTCCATCATCATAAATATCATCATTTTAATAGATGATTTCCAAGCAAGATTTTTCTTTATTTTCCATTCATCTTCATCACCATTTATGGTAAGTTCATGAGCTATGAATGAACCCAAGAGTTCATCCATGGTAAGCTTTGTAAGGTCTTTGGCTTCTTGTATGGCGGTGACTTTCGGCTTCCAATTCTTTGGTAGACACCTAAAAATCTTTCTCACCAATTCAACATTAGTATAAGATTTGCCAAGAGATTTTAAAATATTTATAATATTAGTGAATCTAGTAAACATGTCGGAAATAGTTTCATTAAGATTCATTTGAAACAACTCATATTTGTGCACAAGCATACTAATCTTGGATTCTTTAACTTGATTAGTTCACTTGTGTGTAATTTTGAATTTATTTCAAATTTCTAGAGCTGATTCACAAGTAAATATATGGTTAAATTCATTTGCATCAAGAGCACAATAAAGAATATTCATAGCTTTAGCATTTAATTGAACACTTTTCATATTACCAGCATTTCATTTATTTTCTTCCTTAAGCACATTTTTCTCTTCTACAATCTTAGTTGGCATACTAGAACCATTAACAATAACTTTTCATAACTCATAATCCGTAGCTTGAATATATATTTTCATTCTAACTTTCCAATAGTTATAATTTGTGCCACTAAACAAGGGTGGTCTATTGGTCGATTGACCTTCGGCAAGAGAAGTACTAAAAATGGTGGCCATCATTTACTCTAAGACGGTTAAGTCCACTATAAGAGCCCAAGCTCTGATACCAATTGTTAGTACAGATGGCAACCCGAGAGAGGGGGGAGGGGGGGGGGGAAGAAAATTGGGTTTAAACAATAATTCAACAAATAATCTCAGATTTAAAAATTCGAACTAAATATTCAAACAAATATTAATCAACTAATAATGTGTTGTAAATAAGTGCAAACAATTCAAACTATGGAGTAAGGAGATAGAGAGAAGAGAATTCGATACTAAGATTTATCGTGGTTCGACTTCAAATCTAAAGTCTACGTCTATTTCCTAAAGCTCCTTCTTTAAGATTTTTTTTTCACTATATCCAAATAGCAGATTCAGCCACTATCTTTTAACCCAGGCGCTAATCCTCCTTTACAACTTATTTTTTTTCACAGATACTAGTTACACCCCTCTAACTAGTTTTTACGCAAGTGCTAATCACACCCAACCAAGTGATCCATCACTGAATGTAGTTTTTGCATAGATGCCAGTCACACCTAACCCTTAGCTAATTCTCCTAGCTAGTCTCTCACTTACAAGAAGAAATAACAAGAGTATAACCACTCTTGCTTACAAATAAATTCTCACAAAGAATAGATATGTCAATGAAGCTATCAAAATAATAAAAGATAAAATACAATGAAGCTCTCAAATACTTTGTATGATAAATATCACTTTGATGCATAATCTCTTATTGCTCTTGTTGTTTTATTTTATTTTATTTTGTTCCTCAAGTGTATCTCTATTTATAGATGAAGATAGGAAGATGATTTTTAGCTTCAATTGAGTTTATAGCTGTTGGAGAGCACTAAAGATAGGAGGATGATCTGTTTATAGCTATTTGTTGCTAAATAGGTTTCAAATTTCAGATCAAATGCCTTTAATTCCACCTCGATTTTTCCTTTGATAACGTTTGAATTTGAAAATATTTATAGGAGACAAGTTGTAGACATGGAAGTCAATTTTTTAGAACCTCAAGAATTGGGTTGATCCAATGGTCTGATCAAAAGTTATGATCAAATTACTCGAACTGTCTCCCACTTAGCATATTTAAAATTTTGCACAACTATATCAACTTGCATCAGCTTTTTCATGTAGCATGTTAGCCTAAAAGGCAACCCAAAGGGGAGGGGGGGTGAATTGGATTTTTTAAAAATTAATATAATTAAGATTGATTAAAAAATGATTTAATCAATAGAACAGTAATTTAAGATATATGCAATGCAATATAATCAACAAAGAAATGAAAACAGAGTAAGAGAAGACACACCAAGATTTACTGAGGTTCAACCACAATTCGTGATCTACGTCCTCACTCCAAGACCCCCTTGAAGTCTTCTTCCACCATACAATCTCCAATTACAGAGTAGGTACTGATTTACCAAGTACTCAACTCACTTTCACACAAGAACTTCTTCTCAAGTTCTTCCAGCTACCAAGTGATTTTGTCCAAGATCCACTTCAACTTACAAGAGTTTTTCTTTTACAAGAGAACTCTCAAACTCTCACTTACAAGTGTATGAAAGATATACAAATGAAATACAATCTCTCTATTAAGAGTGGATAGGAAAATAATAGCTTACTTAATGCCAAAATAAAGGCAAAAGGAATGTTCAGATTTTTCTCAGCTTGATCAGTCAGTGGATGTTGTTTTTCTTTGTCACTCTTATTATATAAATGTAGTTGGAAGCTTGTATATAAACCCCTGTGTTGATTTCGTCCGTTGGTGGTTGTTAGGGGTTTACTTAATGCAAGTCTAGTTCGTTATAACGTTAGAAAAACTAGCCATTAGTCCCCAGGTGTCGACACTTGGTTTGATGTGTCGACACAGCCAGCTTGCATTTTTCAGATGTTGTCCACTATCTCCATGTGTCGACATATCAACTCCATGTGTCGACATGTGATCATGCTGTCTTTAAACTTTTGGCCTCTGTCCTCATGTGTCAACTCTTCATTTTCATGTGTCGACACATTAGCCAGAAATCTTCATTCGTCCTTCTATTGATCAAGTTCAGCTTCAACAATACTATAAGAGCTTCAAGGAGTCTTCTCTTTGAGGTATTATAATAGATTGAGATCGTCAATCCATCAAAGTCATCTTTCATTGAATTGTGGATTGAATTTTCTTCTTGATAGTCATATCTTCTTTGTTGCCAAGTTGCTAGGACTCCTTTCCATTATAGTCGAGCTTTTCTTCTTGATTGCCGAGTTCTTTCCATCTGCTGTTAATGACTTTTTCATCCATGTAGAGCTTTATATTCATGATGCCTCATTGCCGAGTTCTTTCTTTTTTCTACTAATCTTTCTTTCTTCTTTAGGATCACTTCAATGAGTCTTTTATAAGCTTGATAAAGTCTACTCTTGAATATCTTCAATTTCTTCGAACACATATCATCTTCATTAACTCTTCACATCTCAGATGAAGTCTTCACTTAAATTCTTTGTAGAGATTTTGCAATTATGATGGATTCTCTTTTCGAATACCTTCAATCTCTTAAAAATCAAGTCAACTTCATTGAGTCTATACACACTTGATGAAATCTTCATTTTGAATACCTTCAATCTCTTTGAATGCAAATCGTTTGATTGAAGTTTGAATAGATGTCATTGCTCAGTTTTGTTGCATTGCTTGACTCTTAGAGTGTATTACTTGACTTGGCTAGTTATGCATCCACTTTGACATGTATTAGACTTTAAGTTAAAACCTTTAAGTCTAAATTATAATCTGTATTAATCTGCACACTAAGTAAATGCATTAGTAGAATAACACAAGATTTAGTTGTCATCAAAATCAATCATGGGAATCAACCTTGAGTCAACATAGCAAACGTTAGATTTTGAAAATTTCTATATGATATGAAATGTAGAAATATATGTTATGTTTCCAAATCCTCAAGAATCAAAGAATTTGAATATCTGAGTCAAAAGATATGAGTAAAATACTCAAGGTGTCTCTCTAGCTGTCATTTTTAAATTTCTACAACACTAAGTCTTATTTCACCTTGTGTTTCACCCAGATAACATTTGAATTTTAAAATTTATATAGCATATCACATGTATATATGGATGTTACCTTTTCATAACTTCAAGAATCAGATTATTTGGACTTCTGGATTAAAAGATATGGTCAAATAATGACGACTATCTCCAAGCTGCTATATATCGAATTTCAAATCCAATAAGTCATCTTCCAACTCATTTTGTCCAAGAAAATATCATTTTCATGAAAACCTTATAAAACATCATAATTAGATATTTGAGTCTTCTTTCCAGCCCCACAAGAATAAGATCAATCAAATGGTTAGATCAAACGATATGGACAAACTACTATGGTTGTATCATAGGATATAGTTTCATCGAATTTTCACTCTTAGAAGAAAATTATATTGTCTAATTTTCTTCTTGAATCATGTTTCCTTCAAATATGATTCTCAAGGATTTAGATATGACTTTTCAAGTCTTGATCACTTTTTCAAGTGCTTTATAATTCTGCAAAACTTTATTACACCAACTAGACCAAGAATTAAAAGCATTGAATATATTGAATCAATAAAACATTTATAAATCAAAGTAATTTATCATCAAAATCATATATAAAATTCCATTTGAATAAACTTAGGGCTAACAATTTGATACTAGTTTTAGGATCTAGTACTTACCACTACACAAAAAGTAATTGCTGTTAGACAAGGCACAATTTTATTTCCTTATACCTTAGCAGCGTAGAGTCCCGCACTAAGTTGTAGGTGGGCATGAGGGTCTGCACCATGTAAGCACCATGGGTTGGCCAATCACGTACTCCATGTGGGTCCTCAATAAGACCCAACCAAGTCAAAGGTCGAATGCTAACCCCCATAAAGCCAACAATCTCCCCCCATCAATGAGCCCGAGACTCAAACCCATGACCTTGCTTTGATACTAGATTTAGGATCAAGCGCTTATCACTACACCAAAAGCAATTGCTGTTAACCAAAGCGTAATTTTATTTCCTTATACCTTAGCAATGTAGGGCCCCCACTAAGTGGCAGGTGGGCATGAGGGTTTACGCCATGTAAGCGCCATAAGTTGGCCAATCACATACTCTATGTGGGTTCCCTATAAGACCCAACCAAGTCAAAGGTCGATTGTTGGCCCCCATAAAGCCAACATTTACCTGTAAAATTTTATGTCTTGAGTGGTTGATTTTTTCTCGTATTATCATTTGCTTGGTTAATTAGTTTTAATTGGGTCTTACAATATTGTTGTTATTCTTTAATTCGTATAAAATAGGTATTGGGAGTGACTTTCTCCATCAACAGTGGTATTAGAGCCAGCTTATTTTTTGTGTGAATTAAAATGGAGGATGCACATGGTGCAATGATTAAATTAAAATTATGTAATTTGGAAGCCAAGAATTGAGGACATATTATATTGCAAGGATACGGTTGACCCTATTTTAAATAATGGAGTCAAGTCTGATGAGAAGATTTCTTATAGAGACTGGGACAGAATGAACAGGAAAACTATTGGCCATATCATATTAGGCAATGGATTGACCATAGCGTGTTCCACCATGTTGCCCAAAAAACTAATGCTTACAGTATGTGAAGCAAATTGGAGGCAATGTATGAGAGGAAAATAGCACAGAATAAAGCTCTTTTAACGAGGAGACTTGTAAACTTGAAATTCCAAGATGGGAGTTCTGTTGTCGAGCCCATAAGCGAGTTTCAAAGTTTTGTGAATCAGTTGGCTACTGTTGAAATGAGATTGGATGATGAGACCCAAGCCTTACTGATAGCTGGGATACGTTGGTTGTGTCACTAAGTAATTTTGCTCCCGATCCTAAGTTGACAATGACCATGGTCAAGGATGCTTTGTTCAATCAAGAGGTACGGTGGAAAGAAACGAGTTCACATCAGTCACAGGTTTTTGTCACTGAGAATCGATTTACAAACATATCGAGGTAGAAGTAGAAACAGAGGTTATAGCAAAGGGAACAATGACCTCAACAAATTTAGGGACAACATGAGTTAATCAAAGCTGAAAGTAAAATGCTACCATTGTGGTCTAGATGGTCATATGAAGAAGAATTTTAGATATTGAAAAGAAAGCTGAAACAGGATGACAATCAGAAAAGGAATGAAGATCGTAACACTGCAGCTACTGTAGTTTAGGATGTGGTTGTACTTTCCCTTGGAGAAGAGGAATGTCTTCATTTTGTAGATTAGAATATTGAATGGGTTGTTGATAAAACAGCTTCTTACTATGATACTCCTCAAATAGAGTTCTTCACTTCGTATGAAGCATGTGACTTTTGCATTGTGAAGATGGGTAATACTAGTTATTCAAAGATTGTGAGAATAGGTGATGTCTGCATTCAAACTGATGTTGGATGCACTATGGTTTTGAAAGAAGTGAGGCATCTTCCTGATTTGCACCTTAATCTTATTTTTGGGATTGCACTAGACCGGCAGGGTTATATGAATTTCTTCAGCAATGGCAAGTGGAAGCTGACAAAGGGGTCTTTAGTTGTTGCGAGAGGACAGTCTTGTTGTACACTATACAAGACTCATGTGAAGGTGTGTTCTGATGGCTTGCATGCAATTGAAGATGACTCTTCACCAAATTTGTGGCACAAGAGGCCTGGTCATGTGAGTGAAAAAGATTTGCAAATTTTGGCAAAGAAGTCCCTCATTCCCTTTGCCAAAGGTATGCCTTTAAACCCTTGTGATTACTATTTATATGGCAAGCATCATGGAGTTTCTTTTCATTCCTCTTGTAAAAGAAAGTCTGAGTTATTGAGTAGGGTTTACTTTGATGTATGTGGTCCTAAAGAGGTGGAATCCCTAAGTGGTAATAAATATTTTGTAACCTTTATTAGTGATGGTTCACGAAAGGTGTGGGTGTTTTTTCTTGAAAACAAAAGACCAGGTATTTCAGCATTTTTAGAGATTCCATGCCATGGTTGAAAGAGAGACTGGGAAACCATTGAAATGCCTTTGTACAGATAATGGTGGAGAGTACACTTCTAATGAGTTTAAAGCATACTGCATTGATCGTGGTATTCGGCATGAGAAGACAGTTCCTGGCAGCCCATAGCACAATGGCATGGCCGAGAGGTTGAATTGGACTATTGTGGAGAGAGTTAGATGCATGCTTAGAATGTCCAAACTGCCTAAATTATTCTAGGGTGAAGCTGTTCGCATTGCTTGCTACTTAATTAATAGGTCTTCAATGACTCTTTTAGGTTTTGAGATTCCAGAAAAGGTGTGGTTCAACAATGATGTCTCTTACACACATCTAAGAGTTTTTGGTTGTAAGACATTTGCACATGTACGTAAGGAGCACAGGTCCAAGCTGGATGATAAAGTTACTCCGTGTGTCTTTGTGGGCTATGGAAATGATGAGTTTCGTTAGAGATTGCAAGATCTAGAAAAGAAGAAAAGGATCAGAAGTAACGATGTGGCTTTTCATGGGAGCCAAACATTAGCAGACTTTGAGAAGTCTATACAATCTAGCATTGGTGCTATAGACCTCGTACCAGTTCCTTCATCATCACAGGGTACCACAGATGGGGGAGCGATGTAGGAAGAAGGTATAGAGACAGAAATTCCAAATACAGAGGGTATTGATGATGAGCTAGATACAGAGGATGTTGAGCATGGGGAGTAGCCCCCTCCACCAGAGATTGCAGAACCTCAGCTAAAGAGATCGAGCAGAGAGCAAAGGACATCAGTCAAATATCAAACTTCTGAGTATATTTTGCTTACCGATGAGGGAGAGCGAGTTTTCAAGAGGCACATACTCATAAAGATAGAAATAGCTAGATGAAAGCGATGTAGGATGAGATGGGTTCCTTGCAAAAAAAATAATACTTATGAGCTAGTGAATCTTTCTAAGGGCAAAAAAGCATTAAAGAATAAATGGGTGTTTAAGTTGAAAAATGATAGCAGTGGAGAGCTAGTGAAGTACACGGCTTGCTTGGTTGTAAAAGGCTTTGGGCAGAAGAAAGGTATTAATTTTGATGAGATCTTCTCGCCAGTTGTGAAGATGACTTCCATTCAAGTGGGTATTGGGATTAGTAGCTAGCATGGATCTTGAACTTGAGCAGCTAGATGTGAAGACGGCTTTTCTCCATGGTGACTTGGAGGAAGAGATCTATATGACACAGTCAGAAGGATTTGAAGTGAAAGGAAAGGGGCACTTAGTTTGCAAGTTAAAGAAGAGTCTTTACTACCTAAAGCAAACACCAAGACAATGGTACAATAAGTTTGATTCATTCATGGTGGGTCATGAGTACAAGAGTACAGCTGCAGATCAATGTGTTTATGTCATAAACTTTTTCAATGGTAACTTCATTATCCTACTGCTTTATATTAATGATATGCTGATTGTAGGACAAAATGCTAAGATTATTGGAAAGCTGAAAGGGGAGTTGTTCAAGTCTTTTGACATGAAAGACTTAGGGCTAGCACAACAAATTTTGGGTATGAAAAATATTCGTGACAGGAAAGCTAAAAAGTTATGGTTTTCATAAGAGCAGTACGTTGAACGGGTGATTGAAAAGTTTAACATGAAGGATGCTAAACTAGTTACAACACCCCTAGCTAGTCATTTTAAGTTGAGCAAGAGTTTGCATCCCTCAACTGAGAAAGAAAGAGAAGAGATGGCAATGATTCCCTAGTCCTCTATAGTGGGAAGTTTGATGTATGCTATAGTATGCACTCGGCCATATATTGCTCATGTAGTTGGAGTTGTGAGTAAGTTTCTTTCTAATCCAGGGAAAGAGCATTGGAAAGCAGACAAATGGATTCTTAGACATTTGAGAGGTACCTCTAGTTTACGTTTGAGTTTTGGGGGCTCTAAAGCAGTCTTGGAAGGTTTTACAGATTCTGATCTGGCAGGTGATCTCGATTGTAGAAAATCCACTTTTGGGTTTATATCACTTTTTTAGGGGGGGCTGTGTCATGGCAGTCCAGATTACAAAAGTGTATTATGTTGTCTACAACTGAGGTAAAGTACATTGCTGCATTGAAGCAGATAAAGAGATGTTATAGATGAAACGGTTTCTCCAAAAACTGGAATTGAAGCAAGAAGAGTATGTGGTGTATTGTTGTAGTCAGAGTGCTATCAACTTGAGCAAGAACTCCATGTACCATTCCTGTACAAAACACATTAACGTCCGCTATCACTGGATACATGAGGTAATGGAGAAACAACTTATGCAGTTAAAGAAAATTCATACAGACAAGAATCCATCTGACATGATGACGAAGGTTGTTCCAAGGGAAAAACTTAAGCTTTGTAGGGATATAGCCAGAATGGACTTCAAGTGAGGGGTCGTGGTTGGTGTTCTCTCCTCCCATGGGTGTGGAGGGGGAGATTTGTTGGGTATAGGTGGTCCATACCACATAGGATCATAACCTACGTAAAGACCCACTTGTTAAGTCGGTGGGTTGGTTTCCTTCTTTGATTGGGATACCTATTACTTAACCCTATGTATATAATGATTTGTGAGGTGTGCCGCACATTATGATCATGAGATCAATTCGTTGTCTTTGAGTTTGCAATCGTGAGCAACTATAGAGAACAATAGCATTCTGCCGTGCACAGTGCTTGGGCAAGGAAGAGAAGAAAATTAAGGATTCTGCTCAGGCTTTGTTTGGGCAGTGTTCTAGGTGTTTTTCACTATGATGTTTAGATTCGTTTAGAGCTTGCTGACTCTGCGAATTTGTGGTGATATTTTGATCCTAGAGGTAACTCTATGTTTTCTCTTATTTTATTATTCCTCAACTTTTGGGCATAAACTTGAGAGGTGTTGATTACCCAATTATTTGGAGACATTGTGTACCCATTATTATTCTTTGTGATAGTGGAAGAGTTGACGCTAGCCCTATGGTTTTTTGCCCTCTACACTGGAGGGGTTTCCACATAAAATTTTGTGTCTTGTGTGGTTGATTTTTTCTCGTATTATTATCTGCTTGGTTAATTAGTTTCAATTGGGACTTGCAATATTGTTGTTATTCTTTAATTCGCATAAAATAGGGATTGGGAGTGCCTTTCCCCAACACTGCCCTATTATACTATAAAGAAAAAGCAATCAACTATTCTGGAGTTGGTTTCTTAAGTTATCGTGCTATGGCGGCCTAATAATAAGGACACTATTTATATTAGGGATGTACAAAAGAACTAAAAGAAAGAGTTGAACAAACCTAGCCTTTCTAGAGTGGACTATGGGGGTGCATGGGTCTGGTTTGCGCCAAACCCAAACCCGAACCGACCACTTAATGGAACTAAACCAAACCGAGTCATCATGAACCAACTATTTAAACTTCAAGCAATTAAATAAATGATAGCTAGTCATATGAGGCCATGAGGAGGGATCAAACTTGAAACCTCAACCTCAACATGAAGACAAGCCAACTATTGGACCACCCCCTTGTGGTTAATGTGCCCCATAGCAATCTTAAGAGTGAGCAAGTAGCGAGCTAATATTGGATTAAACTTCATGGCTTAGTTATAGCGAGCTATACTCCTAATGCATAATGGGAATCAAGAATTTCGAGCTCAGAATTATTTGAAACTTGGTGGTCAGATTGAAAACACGTTGGTGATTAAAATTCATAGTACATTATGGATCCTATTAGTTTTCAGAAAAATTCTATTGTTTAGGCCTCCAAAAGGATGATTTTGCCGTTTTTGAAAAATTTTGATTATTCAATATCTTGACTTATATGAATCTAATTTAGTCTAAGTTTTTTTTTTCTGGTAGTTTCTTTATATTTCTAGTTTTCAAATTTGAGCCTAACTCGATTTTTGGCTATTTTTGGTAATTTTCTTGTTTTCTTTATTTTGGCATTGATTTTGGTAATTAGGGTTAAAGTTTATGTTTTCCCTTTAAATACAATGTAAGGACTTTTCCTAGGCAGCTTTTGATTGATTAATAATATTGAAAGAGATTTCTTTTTTATTACTATTATTTTTGTGTTCTTGGTGAAAAACTACAAATAGTGGTTGACTACTTTCTGGTATCTTTGCGGTGAAATTCAATAGATCGTGAAAGGCGTTCAGTCCTATGGTTTTCCATTACCGCTCCCTGCATTAGTTGGTATTAGAGGTTGCGATCATTCTTGCATCATGCCTTGTGGAAGAGAAGAACGTGGTGGCGGTGTCACGCCCCCGTTTTTGGACCAAGTCCTTTTGGCTCGAGAAAAAAGCACGGAACTTTGTCATTAGAACTCATCCTCCTAGAAGGGCGAGTGTGACTAGGTTTGAACTTGAAATTGGTTTGACTAAGAGCTTTTTAGAAAAATAGGAGTCGCCACCTAACTTGATTAAGGTGAGTTAAGTCACTTAAAACTAAGCGTTAATCCGAATATTAAACTCAAAATTTTTTAAAAAGGTTTTGTAAAACTCCCTTGAGAGAAGGTTTTTGAGAAAATAGGTTGTTTTGTAACCTTTAAGAAGTTTTAAGCCCTTTTTGAAAATAACTCCATTTTGGTCATTCGAAAACAGAAATCTATGGTCCGGGGTTGGTTACGTGTAGGGAAGATATCCTAAGATCAACACCCTACCCCGCCCTTTCGATACCTACATGTCTATTCACCCTTTTGTTCAATCACTAGAATAATAGGTTACTATTGTTCACTTAACATCCATTTTGGAGTTTTGAAAACAGAGTTTAGTCATCACTTTTCGGATAAATGATGCGTGATGCAAGTTTTGGAAGAAGTTTGAATAAATGGGAGTTTTGAAGGGGTTTGAGATAGAAACTTTGAATTGATAGAAACTTTTGAAAAGGTGATTGGGGTTAAAGTAGAAGTTATGACCGCATCATTTTAGGTTGCCTATGTATCTCATTTGGCAAGAATCAGATCATTCGTAGTTCGGGTGAGAGACCGATGGAAAATAGGCGCATTAGGGCCTTTAGAATGTTTTGAAGACACATTGAGGCCTTTGGAGAGATGTGAAGACATTTTGAGGTCTTTGAAAAGAGAGAACTTGAAAAGTGCTCTTGAAATAGGGTTTTGAAGTGTTTTGAAATGTTTTTTTTTAACAACTCATGGGAGTTTTGGAAATGCTTTGAAATAACTCAAGAGAGTTTTGAAAATATTTTGAAGTCTTGTTTTGAAAACCTTGAGGCATCATTTGGGAGTGTTTTAGTAGCTTTATCTTCAAAAAGTTTTTGAAAGTGATTTTTGAAAACACCTAGGACTTTGGAATTCTAATATGGATAATCTTAAAATTTGAACTTAATGTATCACCTTCCCTTGGGGGTCCCTAACCATGAAAGGGGTAGGGACACCTTAGGGTTGTGAGTTCTTGAAAACATTTTTGGGAATAATTTAAACATAGAGTGGAGGATGTATTTGAAAAGGTTATGGAGTTGGTTTTTGAAATCTCAAGAGGGTAGGAGGTTTTGGAAAAATGGGTTATGGGAATAGTTTTAAATAGAAATGTCATTTAAAAAAGGGGTACATGAGTTGGAACCTTGAAGTATACTAACCTAGGTTGGCTTGGCCTAAGTTTAAGGGTGACCTAAGGTTAACTAACTTGGGTTAGGTTAACCTAAGGTTGAGGTGACCTACGGTTAATCAACTACGGTTTGGTTAACATAGGGTTGGACAACTAGAGTCAAGTTAACCTAGGGTTGGATAACTACGGTCAAGTTAACCTACGATTATATTAGAAGATAGTTTTGAAAGGTGGTTTTATGCATTTTTGAAAAGATTTTTGAAAAACAAATCATGTTATGCAAAGGACTTTTGGTAGACAACCCTTTTGAAGATCATTTCTATGAAAATTTGACTTTAGCCAAGGATATGGTTTATATGGTTGGTGCTTGAAAACCGTTCCAAAGAAGGTTTTCTTAGGACCATTATAACCTTTATCTTGAAAAGAGTAGGGATTCCAAAAATCAATACAATGATGACAACTTTTTGAAAAACCATTTTTAATGCAAAGATAGAGAGAATGAACTTTTGAAAACCATTTTTGAGAAGAAGATTTTGGAAACCATTTTTTTAAAGAAAACCATTCTAACAAGTTAGGGTTCCTATGACCAATACAAAAGGGAGACCACTCAAGAGAGGGTTCCATGGGGCCATTCCAACCACTAAACTTGAGAGAATAGAAACCTTAGAAATCAAAGAGTTTGAAAATCATTTTTTATGCAAGAGTAAAAAGAGAAAGGAAACATTCTAACAATTTAGGACTCTTTTGGCCAATATAAAAGGGAGGCCACTCAAGAGAGGGTTCCATGGGGCCATTCTAACCACTAAACTTGAAAGAATATAAACCTTGAGAATTAGAGAGTTTGAAAAGTATTTTTATGCAAGTTGGAATGCAAAGGTGCTAAAATGTGAGCTAGGGGTTAATGGGTAGATTTTCCAAGGCATGATTACCTAGGGTCTCATTCTAAGCTTCAAGGGACTAACCCTTAGAATATTGAGCTTGAAAATGGCATGGAAATGAGAATAGTGTAAGTTTTGCAAAACATGATTATAAACATAAAAATAAAGCCAAGCACACAAAACATGAACAAGATGACAATATGTAAAGGGGGCCATGAATTCATACAAGGCTTTAGGCAACACCACATAATAAGGGGCTTTAAGGTCATACCATCTTAAAGTAGGCTAGTGAGAGAACCTCCTACACAATGGCTCTCCCTAACTTTCCTCTAGGCATGGAACCATAAGTTTCCTAAACCTAAACTTTAAATCTTTCCTTAAATTTCAAGATCCAACTCTTTCCTAATTCAATTCCTTCCTAATCTTTCACTTTCCTAAATCTTAAGTTTCCAAAACTTGAATATAAAAATCTTTCCTAAATTTTAAAACTCAACTTTCAAATCTTTCAACCCTTTCCTAATTCTACCCTCTTTTCAAATCTTAACTTTCCAAATCTAAGTTTTCAAACCTTTCCTAAACTCAAACCTTTCCTAATCTCAAGATTTTCTAAAATTCAAACTCTAAAACTTTCAAAATCTTAAACTTTCTAAATGTCAAATCTTTCTAAAATTCTAAGCTTTCTAAATTCAAAACTTTCTTAAGTTAAGACTTTCTAAATCTAAAACTTTCTAAGTTCTAAACTTTCCTAAAACTTCAAAATCTTTTCAAACCTAAAACTTTTCTAAACTCAAAACTTTTTTAATTCAAGACTTTCTTAAGTTGAAACTTTCCTAATTCAAAACATTTCTAAATTCAACACTTTCCTATTTTAAAACCTTTCTTAAAATAAAACTTTCCAAAAATAAAACTTTCCTAATTCGAAACTTTCTTAAATCGGACCTTTTTCTACTTCAAACATTTCCTAATCTCCTAAACCTTCCAAGTCAAGTCAAATCTTTCCTAATCTCTTTCCTAAGTCTAGGTTTCCTAAACCTCCATCTTTCCAAAACAAGTCTAAATCTTTCTTCCAAGTTCTATATTTTCAAATCAAAATTCAATCTTTTCAATTCAAAAATTCCAAATTCCAATTTTCAATCCTCTATTCAAAGTTCAATCTCTCAATTTTCTAATCGAATTTCCAATTCAATCTCTTTCTTTCAAATCAATCTCTTTTCAATTGGACTCCGGTCCGAACTACGACTGACCTGATTCCCCAAAGGGATACGTAGGCAACCTTCATATGTGCGGTCACAACACTTTTCAAACTTTCAATTCCACCCTCATGGGTGCGGTCACAATCTCTTTCAAATTTCAAACCCCATATTTTTCAAATCTCAAACTCTACAAAATCTTTCCAAATCTCCAATCTATTTTCAAATCTCCAATTTCAAATTTCTATTTCCAAATCCCTATTTTCAATTCCCAAAATCTTCTTTCCAAATTCAAACTTCTATCTCTTCCTTTTCAAATCAAATCAAATTCTTCTTTTCGAATTTCTTTTTAAATCTATTTTTCAACTTTCTTTCCTATTGCACTTGCATATCATGCATCATGTTAGTTTCTTTTAAAACATTGTTTTTCAAAGTGAATATGATTGAACATTAGTTGGATAAAGACTCTCATAGGTGAATCTAGGGTAGATTGACATGTAGGTACCGAAAGGGCAGGGCAGGGCAGGGTGATGGCTTAGCGAGTCTTCCCTACATGTAACCAACCTCCGAACCTAGATCACTGATTTCAAAGACCAAACGGAGTTATTTTTCTAAAAAAAGGGCTAAATATTTTCTAAAGGTTGCCAAACAACCTGTTTTCCTAAAAACCCTCTCTTGAGGAGATATTTTCAAAATCGTTTTCTAAAAACCCTAAGTATAGTCTTCGGATTATTGTTAGTTTTTAGGTGACCTAACTAACCTTAATCAAGTTAGGTGGCAACTCCAAATTATTTTCAAAAACCCTTTATTCAAACCAATTTTTTAATTCAAACCTAGTTGCACTCATTCTTCTAGGAGGGTGAGTTGTAACGAGAGAGTACAACATTTTTCCTGCTTGTGTGAGTATTCCTCGAGTGCGAAAAATCTGGGCGTGACATAGGGAAGACGCATTAAGCCATCACCCTACCCCGCCCTTGTGGTACCTATATATCTATTCATCCTAGATTCACTTATTAGAATCTTCGATTAATAAATGTCTAGAACTATGCACTTTAGAAAAGAATTATATGATGCATGATATGCAAGTGCAAGAGAAAGATTTGATTTTGAGATGAATTTGAAAAGAACTTGGTTTAATGTTAAAAAAGAGATTTGAAAAGATAAATTTGATTTTGAAAGAAACATTTTAGAAATTGGAAATAGAGATTTGAAAAAAAAGTTATGACTGCACTTGTGAGGGTTGCCTACGTATCTCTTTTGAGGAATTAGGTCAGCCGTAGTTCGAACTAGAGTCCGATTGAAAATAGAAAATTTTGATTAGAAAAAGAAACTGAGTTGGAATTTGGATTGGAAGATTTGAAAAGATTGGTTTTGGAAAGCTTGGTTTTAAGAAACCTAGACTTAGGAAAGATGGAACTTAGGAAAGACTTGAGGTTTAAGAAAGATTGGATTTGACTTGGAAGGGTTTTAGAAAAGATTTGACTTGAATGTTAGACTTAGAAGATTAGGAAAAAATTAGATTTTGGAAAGGTTCGAATTAGGAAAGTTTCATTCTAGGAAAGATTTCGAATTAGTAAAGAAAGGTTTTGAAATAGGAAATGTTTCATTGTAGGGAAGTTTCAAATTAGGGAAGTTTTGAATTAAGAAAGTGGTGAATTAGGAAAATTTTGAGATTGGAATGTTTTGAATTAAGAAAGTTTTAACTTAAGAAAGTTTCAAATTTAGAAAATTTTGACTTAAGAAAGAGTTGAGTTTTGGAAAGATTTGACTTAAGAAAGTTTTGAATTTAGAAAGTTTTAGATTTGGAAAGATTTGAAATTTAAAAAGTTTAGAATTTTAGAAAAGATTCGAAGTTTGAATTTTAGAAATATTTGAAATTAGGAAAGGTTTTGAATTTAAGAAAGATTGAAAAATTTAGATTTGGAAAGTTGAAATTTGAAAAGGTATGGGATTAGGAAAATTAAGAAGCTTAAAGTTTAAGGAAAGATTTGAAAGTTTAAGTTTTAAAAACTTAAAGTTTAGGAAGGTATGAGATTAGGAAGGATTGTGATTAGGAAAGATTTAGTTTCATTTCTAAAACAAAAGATTGGATTTTATTTCTAAAAAAAAATGAATTGATTTTGTTTCTAAAAACGGAGGATTTAATCTAGTTTTCTAAATGGGTAGATTAGATTTGGTTTCCTAAAACGAAGGATTTGATTTGATATGGAATTGGAAATGTGAAGTTTTGGAAGTTCTAGATTTTGGGGTAGAAAATAGGATTTGAAAAACTAAAGTTTGAGGCCAAAATAGGAAATTAGAAATTATGTTTTTGGAAAGAAAATTAGGGTTTCCTAATCATGGCTCTAGGGTTTAACTTGGACTCCAAGAAAAAGGGATTTTGGAAAGTAAATTTTTGGAAAGGAAGATTTTTGGAAGGAGATCTAAAAAAAAAAGGAGCTTTTAGAAAGTACGCTTGAAAAGAGAGTTTTTGGAAAGGAATTTTTGGAAAGAGTTTTTTTTAGGAAAGAGATTTTTGTAAAGAGTTGTTAGGAATGAAAATTAGGGAGTGTTTTTGGAAAATGAATTTTGAAGAGAGCTTTTTGAAAAGGAATTTGAAAAGAGTTTTTAGGAAAGTAAGTTTCTGAAGGGAATTTTTAGAAAATAATTTTTAGGAAACAGATTTGGAAAGGAGATTGGAGAGAATTTTTAGGAAGTATCTTGGAGAAAAGATTTTAGAGAATAGACGTGAAAAGAGATTTTAGAGAGAATTTAAAAAAGGGGTTTTGGAAAGTAAGTTTGAAAAGAAATTTGGAAAGGGATGGACTTTTGCAAGCCTCTAAAAATATCTCACTTTCCTAAAACGATTCTAACCATAAGAGGGTTAGAACCATTCTAAGATTGTGGTTTTGAAAACAACAAGGACTTGAAAATATGAACCATATTGGTCACTTTAAATGTAACACTTTCATAAAGTAACCCTAACCATGAAAAGGCTAGAATCACCTTATGATGGTGATTTTGAAAATAAGTTTTTGGAGAAGAAAATTTTAACGCAAGTTTTGAAAACGGTTTTGATGTAAGTTTGGAAAAAAAGTTTGAAAACGAATTTTGGAGAGATGCATGGTTATGATATGCACAATGCAAGTTGGGGTCGTTAACATACAAGGTTAAAGGTTTCACCACATAATGAAGGGTGCCGAACCCACGTGGTTTCCGGCTAGCCTAATCTTAAACATGAACTGGGGAGTCTCTTGTTTCAAGCATGCAAGAAAATGGGGTAGAAGATGGGGGATTAAAATAGAAGAAGAACCAAGTGGGCTGGGAGAGAGAAGAGAGAGTGGAGAATTGCGTAAACGTAAATACGAAGCCTACCTTGTGTCTTCTTTTATTTGCCTTATTTTGCTCGTTTTCTTTACTTTGATTTTTGCTTGTCTTTGCGTCGGTCTTCAAGAGCTTGCTTTGATCTTCGGAAGCCTCGGAGTTGCAACACTTCAAGTCTTCAATGGAGGCTTTGGAGGCTAATATTTGAGTGTATATGAGTGTATGTGAGTGTATGTGGGCTAGGGTTTGGTGTATAGAGGCTAGGGTTTGGAAAATCTAAAGAGAACTAGGGTTTGGAAAGGCTTCGAGCTCTGTGTATCGAAGAAGAGAGTTTTTAGATTGAGTTTACGGACCCTTTTCATGCTGGAGGAGGCTCTATATTTATAGACAGAGGATTGACCTGGCACCTGTTGTAGTAGCACCAGGCAAAATTTCCTGCTGGCGCCACTAGGAGTGGCACAAGCCACTTAGAAAAGTTTTAAGGTCAGCGAGCAACGTATCTTCAGAAGATTTGGGCACCTATACTATGATATCCCAAACCTCTATTTATTTATATTAATGAGAATTTCTAGTGTATGCAATGTTTAATGTTAATTATTTCTCTTTTTGGGTAAAACATAACTAATGAGAGCTTATGTTGTAACTTAAGCATATAGGGTGAGACACGTGGAATTATTCCCATGTGTATCATCTTATATACACTTATGTGCACACAACTCACACATTTCAACCGGTTGAGAGGGAAGAAAGGGAGAAGAGGAGAAGAGAAAGAGGAGGAAGAAGCTTGAAGAGTTTTATGTCAATAGATGACTTAACCAAGCTTAAAGAAAGGTAAGGCTCCATTTTCTTCTACAATTGTATATGTGTATGTATCTATCTTTGTGGGTTGTGTTGTTGGGTTGTTGTGGGTGACTCTTTTGAGTCCCAAATTGGCAAAATATAGAGTATTGTAAGCCTCATTGAAAGATTTGAGAGTTTGGGATTGAAATCCCTAACTTATGCAAGTTAGGGCTTGGGTTCCTAAAACCTTAGATCCCTTTGATTTACTTGTTTAAAGTGTTTCATTATGAGTTATTATGGTCTTCTTGGGTCAATCTTTATCCCCTAGAAGCATTTGAGGAGTTTGGGAAATGTTTGATGAAGTTTGGTTTGAGTGAGGTTTGGGGATTTTTAGGTTTGAAATTTGAGTTTTTAGCTCAAGAGTCAACCCTTTTGCCTCAGGAGTCGACTTTTTCGTCCAGGGACCTCCCAAATTCATTTTTTCAGCTCAGGAGTTGACTCTTTGCCATAGGAGTCGATCCTTTTGCCCAATTCCCAGTTTCACTTTTTTAGCTCTAACACTGGTTAGAAAACGAGCATAACTTTCTCTAGAAAACTCGAATTGATGCACCGTTTGAAGCGTTGAAAAGTAGACTCATAGATCTTTGTACTCATATAAACTTTATACTCTAATTCCTTATATATTGAGAGATATTTAATTTTGAATTTGTCCCAAAATTTTGTTAGTAATATTCTTCTTCCAAAATTTTAGTCTATTTTCTATGGGACATAACTTTTTCATCCGAAATGTTTGCGACCCATGACCTATCAAATTAATGCCCTTTAAGCCTATTTTCAAATGGAACTAACCTAGAGTGTGAACTCTTCCTTGAGGAGTGGTTGAGATACAATGAAGGAGTCGACGTCCTAGCTTTCATGTTCAAACCTCAACCTTATGTTCTCGTTTTACGTTAGGACTTTGTCTTAAAGTTTAGCCTCACTCTCCCATTGTGTGAGTGAGGTGTTGATGAGGCGTGGTTGAGGGACTTATATGCTTAGTCTCGGTTTATGTGTTATTACTGTGCCTTGGAGTCTTGTATTGATAATTTCATACTTCTATGTGCATTTTGTGTAGGAACACTTTGTTTACCACCCATTCTATCGGAGAAAGGTAAGTAACGATATGCCATGAGTAAATTCTATTACTTTCTAACTATTTTAACTTCAAACCATATCATACAATATTTTATATGTGTTTTCAATGCATCAATGTTATATTCAATTTTAAATGTCATACCTTTAAAGGCATGCAAGTTATATTATGTTATGAATTAAAACCCATGGACTAAAATGCTTACATAAAAGAAATGCAAGACTTTTTCCAATGTATGGTGCCAACTCGAGGTTTTTCGTGGCAAGACCTTAAACTAGCAACGATGGTTTTACGATAGGGGATGTGAAATAAACTATCACCATGTTCGGGAGACGTCCCATGGCCTAAAGAGCCCTATGTGTGACCTTTAAGGTTACTGATGTGGAGCCTAGCTCTGATGTCGGGTTGTAGCACACTTATATTTTAGAACGAGAATGATGATATGTTCAAATGTTTATGATAAGTTATGTTATGCTTTATCACGAACAAAAATATGTTGCATCTCTCTTTTATTATATCATATTTTGAAACAATAGAATGTTTCAATATGATCCTTATGCTATCTATGATTTCAAGCCTATGCTTACACGTTTCAAGTTCATGCTTTATATGCATACATGTTTTATCTATTGTTTATACATTACACATAATTGCTAGTCCATGATATTTTCATGCTTGCGCATCATTGTTATTCACTAAGCATTAGTTTACATTTTCTCAATGATTTTCAAATAGCCAATCAGGGAGGCCTTAAAGTGAAGCCATACGTGGATTTGTAGCTACGGCCCACGGGCCTATGTTTTGTATAATGTTTGAGGGCTGGACTTAATGTTTTGTAATGATATAAGGCAATAACTTTGGTAGACCTTGATTTGGTCCTTATGTATGTTATGTTGTGGATTAGGCACAGCTCTACCATGTACGACACAAATTATATTTCAAGTTATAAAAGATTATATTTCCACAAATTTTAAATGAGTATGCACAGGTGATCAACCAGTTTATGAAATGTGGCATCTGGTAGCCTTGCTACTGGTTGGTCATGTACCCCACATCCGCGTAGACCGGGTTATGGGGCGTAACATGTACTAGTGACTACCATGTAATTTTTAGCTTGGCTTCGCTAGGAGTGACTCCGGAAGGTCCGTGAATGATTTAGAGGGTCGGGAATGGCTCGGAGGGCCGAAAAGGGATAGGAACCCTTAGAATAGTGTCTCGGGGGTAGTAGACTTGAAGAATGATGGCAGGACATATTGGAAGGGTTGATCGGGCCATTAGGGGCAAAACGGTCAATCGAGCTGAAAAGCTACTGGGATGGACTCGAAATATCCCAGAAGAAGACTCGAGACTTGTAAATATTACCTAGAATATTCTAGGAGGTTACCGGCTTAATACCCAGAGCCGGTGTGGTTGGAAGAGGCGACTGGCCCACTAGGGGCAAAACAGTCATTTTACGCTAGGTTTGCCAGAACTGACTTGGAATGATCTGGAAGAGTAATGGAAGGCTGGGGATACTATCAGAAACATCTCTGGGGGGTTACCGGTTTGATACCCAGAACCGGTGTGGTTCTTGAGGTGCTCGGATGTCTAGGGACAAAATAGTCATTTTGACCGGAGAGTCTCGAAATCGGCCCCGAAACTGACTGGAAGACCCTTAAACATGATGGATCGTCCTTGGGACAGCCCAGGAAGGGTGGACTTACCGTTCTGAGGACTTAGGTACTTTTTCAAGAAATGTGTCGGAAATGGCCCTAGGGGCAGTTTGGTCATTTTTCACTAGAGTGGGCTAGCAGACACTGGTGTTGACCTGGGTTTTGAGTATTTTCGTCACTCTAACGGTGGTCCCATGACAGAGGGGTTTGTTAGCAATTCCCTATATCGACTTGTTTGCGAGTGTTTCCGCTACTCTGACGATTGCGATGTTTACGAGTATTTTCGTTACTTTAACTTGTCGCAATCATTCCAGAGACTGCTTGATCTCAGGAAGCTGCTAGGTAGACTTATCGCCTGAAGAATTAACTTTCTCACAAGACGTGCCAAAACAGACATTTCTTCATTGGCGGGCTAGCAGGCGCCAAAGGTGGACCGTTCTACCATCTCGAGGACTTGGGGTCTCGTCTCGGTCGAATGGTTTGAAGGGACTTACCGTTCTGAAGAGTTCTCGAATAACATGCCAAACAGGATGGACTTACTGCCTTGAGGAATCAACTACCTCGAAAGGCATGCTAGATTTAATTGGAACTGGAAGTGGACTTGAAATTGGATTTGAGATTAAAACGGGGACTTACTATCTTCAAAAAGACATACCCACTTGATAGACCAAACAATGCCCGCAGGGCACTTTGGTCATTTTGCCTCTATTTGGGCCCAATGGGTTCACGAAGCGATTGATTAACTGGATTATGTTTGGAAAACTGATTTAAATTGGAATATGTCCATATTGACTTGAATACAAGTCTGGATGGACTGGAGACTGCCGAGCTGGCAAACATGGGGTGCTTACAACTGTTAGAAAACATTTAGAAACAGGGCTTTTGAGGAGAAAGCTCGAAAAACCGGTTTGAAATTAGAAACAAACTTTTTGAGGAAAAAGCTTGGAAAACCATTGAAAACTTCGAAATAGGACTTTGAAGGGAAAGCCTAAGAAACCGCTTTGAAATTCAGAAACAAACTTTTTGTGAAAAAAGCTTGAAAAACCGTTGAAGACTTTGAAATAGGGCTTTTGAAGGAGAAGCCCGAGACATCGGTTAGAAAATTTTGAAATAAGGATTTTTGAGGAAAAAGCTGGAAAAACTATTAAAAAAAATTTTGAAATAGGGCTTTTGAGGAAAAAGCTCGGGAAACTGGTTTGAAATCTTGAAATGAAAAATGGATGGGACCTTAGCCCCCCCCCCCCCCCCCCCCCCCCCCCCCCCCCCCCCCCCCTTTTTTCTTCTTTTTTCTTCTTTTTCTTTCTTTTTTCTCTCTTTTTTTCCTCTCTTTTTTTCTCGTCTCTTTTTTTCTATTTCTTCTCTTTTTTTGACATATTTATCTTTTTACTTGTCATACATACTCGGTAACTGATCAATTTTTTGCATGTTGTTACTTTTTCAGGATGTCGGGGGTAGGTGGTGATTGTTATGACAAGAGGCGCCACGGGAAGGCGCCACGGATCTAGCCTGGGGAGGGCAGCGCCAGCAGGAGCGGTTCAGCTCGGGGTGGCAGTGTTGCACGGGGGCGGTCTTCCGCTACTTTGGGTGCGCTAGCTGGGGAGGATGCTACAGTTATGTCACGACTTCACGCTTGGTATGACAGTTATACTGAGGAGGAGTGACGGATCTTTTGTAGGGCTTTTGAGTATCTAGGATTACTTCTCTCTGTGCGGCTGGTACCATGCTTGGTCGAGGCCTCTGCTGCCCTTTGGTGCCCTGAGCTATGTTTATTTCACTTTAGCGATTTTGAGATGACGCCGATCCCTCATGAGTATGGGCGTTTGCTGGGTTTGAGAAGCAGTTAGGAGGGTATTGTGGGTCCAAACTTTCCCCAGGGCTTTATGTCTGTTATTTCCAGCCAGTTGGCACTCAGGCGCCAGATTTTGGATTTAGACTCTCATCCCGCTTTTCCGGTACTAGAGGTGGACTTTTTACTGGATCATTTCGAGTTTCACACTAGACAGGCTACTCATCCTAGTGTTTGGCATACTTCTACGGAGTGGCCCATCGCTTGGATGAATGCACTTGCCCTGATTTTGTTGAGCCTTCTGGTGTTTCCTCGAGGAGATGGCTAGGTGGATGGCAGACTCTGTTCGTTGCTGTTGTCGATATGACAGGGATATTCTTACACTCCGTTAGCCGTGGGTGAGACATATGTGAGTTTTTCTCGATTTTAGAGTGAGGAGGATACTTTCTTCAGGGGGTCTCGGCCCCTTTTTCAGTTGTGGGCTCTCGAGCATCTATTCGTTCACTGCTTTACCTGTCACATATGGTATTCGGAGGTTGACCTATCTATACCTTGGAGAGGTCTTAGCAGGAGATCATTGACGGTGTGGACTGCCCCGATTCTTATATGACATGGATGACGTTCCTTCGGATGAGGAGATGCGATCTGGTTTAGTGGTATGTGGGTTTATGTAATGTTGATTCATTGTGAGTACAAACTTCTGGTCGGGTTTTCATCCCCTTGGTTGGCTTAAGGGGTGTTGCCTCCTTCTTCGGCATTCGAGTTCTCCTCTAGCTGGGCTGGACACAGGACATCCCGTAAACTACCATGGCGACAGGGTATCAGACTTACTTTGGCAATGAGGTGCCAATAGGTGTAGTGACTGAGTTGACTAGGTTGTGGCAGACTTTGGTGGTGCGTGACAACTCGGATGGTCCGTTTTCTTTTGTCCCAACAACCACTACTAATTATGACAGATGGTTTTAGATGTAAGTCCTAGGGGACCCCACAGTTAGGGATCATCTCCCGGAGTCTCCTTTGCCTCCAGTAAGATATACTGATCTTTTGGCCATTATTACCATCAAGGTGAGGTGCCATCGGAGACTTTATTGTGCTCGAGTGAATAAGTTGGAGGCTCAACTGGAAGCCAGCAGGGGGCGAGTGAGTGATTTGGAGAGGCAGCTTGAGGCGGCTCCCAGGGCAAGAGACTGCCCCTTGGTTGACGTTTCCTTGGGACTTAGGTGCCCTCGGGGGTCCCGAGACACCCTTTCTGCAGTGGAGGCCGATCCACGAGATGAGTTCATAGTTCTATTGAGGGATATGGTGCACACCCTTTCATAGGAGAGGGATCGCCTCCTTGATTGATTTTAGTGTCATGGGCTGAGCCAGTTGGCGACTTCATTTTTCAGGGCCTCTACTAGTGCCGGCCCTTCTAGAGTGAGATTAGTGACGCCAGCATTTAGCGAGGCTGGTCCTTCACTTGCTGGCTCTGGTCCCGTGAGTCTTGCCACTAGGGGCTCAGATGAGGACTCATCAGATGGGGACGTGGACCATTACATCGTGGCCCCTCGTCCCTGATGCGATTCTTCCATTTTGTCTTCCTTTTCCCTTTATAGTGTGATTGACTTGCCTCAGGATGTTTAAGTTTTCTTTTAAGATTTCTTGCATTTGTAGATACGATTATATTAGCTTGATTGTCACGATTTTGTTGTAATGGATCTTACCTTTCTTTTGGGACGTGCCATCACATGCCTATTCCTGCACCATTTTATTAGTTTAAACATGTATTATAGCAGGAATTATATTTGTTTCAAGCTAAAGACTACTTCCCTAGAATGGGATTCTCATCAGGGCGTTCTTGGCAGGGACCCGCGTTATTCCTTCTTCTTGGCCCATTGCTTTCGAAAGAATGTCTTTTCCGACGACTACAATTTCTCCTTGTCTTTTCTTGCCGTGATCTGGGAACGATCTACCTGTTATTTGAGATAGAACTGAGAAGGAAGCAAATATTTTTTTTTCTGCCATTTTTTCCATCGGCGCCTTTGTAGGTTTTCACCGATCCAAGCCCTATCATTTTTGCATCTCGGTGCCCTTGCGGGTTTTCACTAGACCGACATGTTTGTATCTTACCATGCCTCCATCTTTTTACTCGCGACACTCTTTCGAGTTTTCGCCGGGCCCTTAGGGTCATGCCTTTTTTTTTTCAGTAACAAGGAATTCCCCTGTAATTAAAGGAGGACCCGCTCGTTAGGGGTGAAGACCTAGGTATTCGGATATTCGTCCCCATTCAAAAATCATCATCTTTTTTGTGTCGAACTCAGTTTAAATTGGGCAGTTTTCATTTATCAGAGAGGACTTTTTAAGTTAGGCAGCAATTAGGCTAGGTTATGGGGCTTTGAAAGGAAGGGTATAGAAGGCTCAAAGTGCTGCACTTCTTTTGGGTTTGTTACGGACCAGTGATCACACTTTCAGCATTCCTTCTCTTTGGGTTTTTTTTTTTTAACAAACTTTTACTCATATAGGGTTCATTGTTTCTTTCGGTTTTGCCCTAGCACTGCTATTTGCATTGCCTGTTGAGTTCTCGGGGCACCTTATCATTTCATTTTTTTTTCAAATACTACATTGTCTCCTCCTTTTTCCATGTATGAAGAAGCTTTCTTCCTTCTTACGTTCCATTTTTCTCATTTTCCTTTCTAAATTTACTTTCACCCATTGTGGGTAATGATCACCAAGTCAAGCTTGCTGAAGAAATATAAACGGCTCAAAATGGGTTATAGCAAGGGATGTGACATACGGGGTGAAATGAATTGATGGCCTTTCATCATATCAATTTAACCTGTCTAATTTTCACGAGTTCTTTCGTAAGAATTTTGATGATTCAGGAAGGGAACACACACATTTTTTTCTTTCAACAAAAATTCATAGGCCTCTCTGAATTGCAGCGGACTTCCTTATTGCTCAAAAGAGAATAAGAACTTCTAATTTATACAAAGTAACGCTTGACTGCGTCTAAATTTAATGGGTTGGGAAATTCTTGCCCATCCATCTCTGCTAATATGAGTGCTCCTCCTGTTAGGACTTTTTTGACTATAAAAGGCCCCTCGTAGTTTGGAGCAAACTTTCCTCAAGCTTCTTCTTGGTTGGAAATGATCTTTTTCAGCACTAAATCCTTGACCTGGAAACTTCAGGGTCTCACTTTCTTATGAAATGCCTTGGCTAACCTCCTTTGGTAGTAATGCACGTGGTAAACAACGGCTAGCCGTTTCTCATCCAGTAGGCACAGTTGTGCATATCGGTCTTTAATCTATTCTGCCTCCTTTAGTTGAGTCTTCATTAGTACTCTCATGGAAGGAACCTCAATCTCGACAGGGAGCACAACTTCATTACCGTAGACCAACTCATAAGGAGTTGCACTGGTAGATACCCTCATTATGGTTCGATAGGCCATGAGTGTGAAAGGGAGTTTCTCATGCCAATCTTTGTAGTGGTCGATCATCTTTCAGAGAATTCTCTTGATGTTTTTGTTGCCGGCTTCTACTGCCACGTTCATCTGTGGCCGGTAACTCACTAAATTTTGGTGGGTGATTTTGAAGTTTTGACACAACTGGGCCATCAGGTCATTATTCAAGTTGGTGGCGTTATCAGTGATGAGTGATTTCGGAACCCCATACCGACAGATAATGTGATTCTTGATGAATTTGTTTACTACCTTCTTGGTGACATGTACATAAGATGCGGCTTCTACCCATTTGGTGAAGTAATCGATAGCAACCAAGATGAATCGGTGCCCATTTGAGGCTTTTGGGGAGATTAGGCCAATCATATCCATCCCCCACATAGAAAAAGGCCATGGGGCCGTCATTGGTTGGAGCTCAACAGGTGGGGTTTTGATTAGGTCCCTGTGTATCTGACATTTGTGGCACCAGAGGACATATCGAGCGCAATCTGTTTCAAAGGTGGTCCAACAGTATCTCGTCCTGAGAATCTTTTTGGAAAGGTATGACCATTTATGTGGGGCTCACAGGTCCATTCATGGACTTCTCTCATGATTTCTCCCGCTTCTGCACCATCAACGCACTTTAGGGGCCCTAGGGGGGATCTTTTAAAGAGCTCATTTCCAACCAGAAAGTATTAGGCCGTCATCCTCTAGATCATCTTCTTATCGCTCTGTATTGCCTGTGCAGGGAATTCTCCAATCTGCATATATCTTTTGATGTTGTAGAACTAGGGCTGCCCATCCAGCTTGGTGGAGGTGTTGAGATAGTGAGACGGGGTATCTCGAACAAATATTTGAAGGCCAGGAATTTCAGAATCATCATCCACTTTGATAGCTGTAGCCAAGGTAGCTAAGGCATCAGTAAAACTGTTTTCAGTTCAGGGAATATGGTAGAAATCTATTTTTTAAAACCTTTGACAGAGGTCTTTGATTTGCTGATGATAAGGGGAACGTTTGTCATCCCTGGTTTGATACACCTCTTTAGTTTGCTGAATCACCAGATCAGAATCCCCGAAGGCCATTAATTCCTCAATCTTCATCTCTACTGCCAATATCAATCCTAGAATGCAGGCTTCATACTCAGCGATATTATTGGTGCATAGATCAAATTTTAATTTAGATACAATGGGATAATGATTGCCTTTCTTGGACACTATGACTGCCCCAATTCTAGCTCCCTTTTTGTTTGAAGCACCGTCAAAATACATCTTCCATCCCAAGTCTTCTTGCTTTTTGGCCTCAGATTCAGTGTATAGGATATCTTCGTCAGGGAAACTAGGCTCCATAGGTTGGTGTTCCTTGATAGGATTTTCTGCCAGGTAATCTGCTATGACTTGCCCCTTAATTGCCTTGCGGGTTATGAAGATTATGTCAAATTCAGCCAAAATCATGTGCCATTTGGCTACCCTACTAGAAAGAGTGGGTTTTTTGAACAAGTACTTGATCGGATCCATCTAAGATATAAGGAATGTGGTGTTATGCAGCATGTAATGCCTAAGTCGATAAGATGCCCATGCCAAAGCGCAACAAGTCTTCTCTAGCATAGTGTACTTGATCTCATAGGGTGAAAACTTTTTGCTGAGATAATAGATGGTTTGCTCCCGTCTCCCAGTTTCATCGTGCTGGCCCAAAACACATCCCATTGAAGTCTTGAGAACTGTTAAATACATTAAGAGAGGTCTACCTAAAGTTGGCGGCACTAGGATCAAGGGTTTCAGGAAGTACTCCTCGATCTTTTCAAAAACTTGTTGGCAATCCTCGTTCCATTCCTTAAGGGCATCCTTTTTGAGCAATTTGAAAATTGGTTCGCAGAGGTGGGTCATTTGAGAAAAGAATCTGTTAATAAAGTTCAATTTGCCCAAAAAGGATCTAATTTTGGTTTCCCCCTTTGAGGGCGGCATTTCAGTGATCGATTTAATCTTAGTAATATCTACTTCTATCCCCCTCTTGTTGACAATGAACCCCAGCAGTTTTCTAGATAAGACACAGAAAGTAAACTTGGCGGGGTTGAGCTTGAGCTGATACTTGCAGAGCTGATTGAATACTTTCCTCAGATTGATTAAATGGTCTTTTTGGGCTCTTGACTTGACTATCATATCGTCCACATAGATCTCCACTTCTTTATGCATCATGTCATGAAAGAGAGTGACCATGGCTTTTTGATAAGTTGCCCCAACATTCTTTAATCTGAAGGGCATTACATTGTAACAATATACTCCCCATGGGGTGATGAAAGCCGTCTTTTCCCGATCCTCTCTGGCTATCTTGATCTGGATAACCTTGAAACCTATCCATAAAAGAGAACATCTCATGGCCTGCAGTGTTATCTACCAAGATATCTATATGAGGTAAGGGGAAGTCATCCTTCGGGCTTGCTTTATTAAGATCTCGAAAATCAATACACATTTGAACCTTCCCATCCTTTTTCAGAACTAGGACGATGTTGGCCAACCATTGAGGATATTCAACCACTTGTAGGAACGCAGCATGAAACTGCTTAACCACCTCATCCTTAACTTTCAAGCTCCATTTGGGTTTGAGCCTTCAGAGCTTCTGCTTTATAGGCTTGATCTGTGGATCCAGGGGCAGTCGGTGCTTGACAATGGACTCTTTCGATCCTGGCATATCTTGGTAGGACCATTCAAAGACATCAATATAGGCGGCCAGTAATTCCAATATTTCTCGGCGCTGCCAATGATCTAATCCTGTCCCGATCTTGACCTCTTTAGGGGATTCCTTACTTCCTAAGTTAACTGTCTCTGTTTCTTCAATATTAGGAGTTTTGTGGTTATCATGCCTCTCTAACTACTCCAAGATATCCTCTAGAACCTCATCAGTGCTGTTTAGGTCAAGTTCAATTCCCAAGAGCTGGTAGTCGAATTCATTTTCGAAATCGTAATCAGTCAAAATAGGCATTCTTTCGATTAATTGGCCAAGACGTTGGATATGCGGGTTCCTGATTAAAAACAACAAGGAGAATCATTCAAAACAGGGAAGTAACCCTTTTTTTTATATATGTATATGGATATTTCTACTACAACTTTTGATTGAAAATTGAAACAATAATAGAAAGATAACATATGACAGTTTTAGAGAGTTAGAAGCGCATGGAATGCCTCGGCAAGCTTGTACCGAAACTTGCGTGCCCGAAGGAGGTCTTCACTGTCCCATTTATCAAGATTCTCTCTAAAAAGAGCGGGCCTGATTATGTTATTTTCTGGTACTCCCATGTCTAAGGATGGAGATACATCGATCATCAGGGCTTCTTGAAACAGATTGGCTTGGCCGCCAGCCTCCCCTTTTCCCCTCTTAAGGCCTTTGTTATCTTCCGTCAAGCAAAGCTCTTTGAGTTGACGTGTCATCTTTTCCTCTTCTCCCTTTCCTTGTGCAATCCTTTGCCGTTTTCTCTTTTGGGCCTGCCCTTTGATTTCCTTCCTTGTTTGCTTGAATCCCAGGTCGAAAGTATGCTTTTGGGATGGTATGTCTGGAATTTCAGAAATCCCTTGCAATATTTTCCCTAGTCCTTTGCCTGGCTGATATCCATTCTTCTGAAATAGCGGGTGATCATCTATGCATTGTTTGAATACTTTAGCTCGATCATATCTCCCTCATGTATTGCGGTGACATACTCTAGGGACTGGAAATAGAATGGCGCAGCCAATTCGGTGTAAGGAACGGTGTTGGTTTTGTAAATTTTGAACTCCTTTTCAGCGTAGATGGAAATCAGCTTAGCCTTGATTATGAATTTGACCTTCTAATGGAGACTAGATGGTATTGCCCTTGCTGAATGAATCCAGGGTCGTCCAAGCAACATATTCTAGGCTGAAAGTATTTGTAGAACTTGAAATTTGATGGCGAAAGTGATGGGCCCTATCTCGACAGGTATCTCAATTTCCCCCATTGTTTTCCTCCTGGACCCGTCAAAGGCCTGTATGATAATGCTGTTGTGGTTCAAGTGAGATTGATCCATCCCGAGTCTTTCCAAGGTTGAGTATGGGCAAACATTTAAAGCTGATCCATTGTCCACCAGTACCCTTGATAGGATCATCCCTTTGGTTTTGACTATCACATGTAGGGCCTATGTATGTCCCATCCCGTCTGCGGCGATCTCATCATTAGTAAAAGTGATGACATTTGGTGCCATGATGAGTCCTACCATATTTTGCAGATTTTCGAGGGTAAAACTGTCTAGCACGTGGGCTTCTTTAAGAACCTTAAGCAAGGCATTGCGATGAGTTTTGGAGGTGAGGAGCAGTCCTAACATGGAGATATAGGAAGGGGTTTTCTTGAGTTGCTCCATCACATCATAGTCATTCTTCTTTAGTGCTTTGGCAAACTCAGAGATTTCGTATTCTGTCCAGGGATTAGAACATTCTCCTTCCTTGTCCTTCCCTTTTCTTCTTCTCTCTATCTCTTCTGAAGTGTAGCATCGGCCTGACCTAGTCATTCCCTCAATTTCTGCATTGGACTCCTCTTTGGTTTAGGTAGGAGTTGGGGGGTAGTTCTAAGGCACCCTATGCAAGTCGGTGACAGGTGATTAAGATAACAACGGTATGGTCATTTTTCCAAGTATTGGCAAGGAAACGGGTTCTGGTTTTTCCATTTTGGGGAGGATAGGTAAGGCGATAGGTGACAGAGGAATGCTTGGAGGTGCGGGAGCATATATGGGAGGTAAGGGCCTCATGGCTCGTTGAGGGTTTGTGTGTGGGATGAACCCAACCATTGCAACGATGAGCTCTAAGACTTCTAGTTCTTGGTAGGGGATGAGAATGATATGAAAGTACGGAGGGTGGGGTAAGGCTTCAGTGGTTAGAATTAGACTGGTCTGCATAGGCTGGATGATTATAAAAGGTTCTAGTGTTGCGGTCTCGGGAAGGTTAGCCATTTGAACTTTGACTGGGAGAGTGGTTCCTTTAGGGATTAGGATTTCTTGAAAGCCTCTGGGCGGCTGCTTTGGAGCCGGCCAAGCTTTATCAAGGTTCCATCCTTTTCTGTTATTCTGGATTATTTTTAGTAATTTGTCAGCCACGGCCTTTAGTGTTGTAGAAATGTTGCCCAATTTTCCTTCTATCTATGTAGGATTGATGGTATGATTAGTTGGCGGGATGGTTATCTTCTCCACGGGATCCATTGCCTCTTGCATTGGCTATTTCCCTCGCCTTAAGGTGAGGATCTATACGGTATCTTCCATCCAGTTTTGCTAGTTGGCAGCATTGCCTTCACTTGACATTTGTACTGCTTGTTGTTGGGTAAAGACTGGTGTTCGTAGTATAGAAGACACTCATGTTCCTCTTTTTCCTTTTCTAGGAGCAATGGTGTCCTAAAAAGCAAGAAATCTCACCAGAAACTATTGCTAGTCTTTTGATGAGATGAGGGGGGAATAGAAAATAAAGAAAAACAAAAAGGGATTATATGTTAGGTTCTAGATTAGAAAGTTTGTATGCAATGCATGACCTAAGGATGCCTTTGCCTTTCGAGGGGAACTAAGCATGATGCTTTGGCTCACGTCCGGAGATAGGGGGTTACCCTTGTATGCAATACAGCACCTGCGCCTATAATTCATCCATTCATACATTCGTTCACTTGGCAGTAATAACAACTTTATTGAGATGAATTCTTTTTGTACATAGAAATTTTCAAAAATACATCAAAATGGGGAGGGGGAACATTTTCCTTGGGACTTCCGCCTATTCTATGTTTACATAAAGGATCCTAAACTACTCTCGAGTCTTTGGATTCGCCTTCTTAGATGGAAGTTAATGAGAGACTTTTGATTTGAATTGTCCCTTCGTCTTCTTAGCAGCCCTATCTCCATGAGCGAAGATGGATTAACGCCCTTCTTTATGAGATGACTTTGATGCATGCCATGAATCCTTAGGGTCCATTGGTACCCTTAGGAGTTTTGGTTGGCTTGATTTGAGCGAGAAGGTCTTTGGGCCTTTCTCTGAGGGTTGATTAGATGCATGAAGATACGATGACTTGAGTTACTTTGGAAACTCTTGTCTTGAAATGAATTCTGATGCATGAGCAGTTATGATGCGAAATGATGTATACATGACGTAATGACAAAGATTAAGCATGACATCATAAACAAAAAGTAAAGGGAAGTAAAGCAGTCGCCATTTTCTCTATGGTTTTGAAATTGACGCGCGTGTCCTAAATCCGGTAGAGGTTCGGCTATGCATGGGGTGCTATATGCGCATGAGGTTGGGGGTTTACTAATGCTTCCTAAAAAGGTTCGGTTCCCGAACCTTCAAACTTCTGGAGTCCACCCCTGAAAGGATGTACTCCATCTTTGGTTGGTGGTTCGAGTAGGAGAACTATTAAGAGACCGTAGGTTGAGAAATTGACACAGCATCCGCTCACAGTCAATATACCGTTCCCCCTTCTATCTAGAAGGGTATTAACTAGGTAATATACGCAAAATGCAAATGCAAGTAAATGCACCAAGTGTGTGTGGAGTTTTTAAAAATGGAGAAAAGGACCCAACAACACACATCACATCCTGTTCATTCATTACATACAAGGCAATAAATAAGACATGAAATAAAATGTGAATAAAGGTCCACCTACAAAAGAAAAATGCAAAGAGTTAGTAAATTTTTGAAAAACTCAATGCAAGGTGAAATGGATGGTTAATGCAAGAGTATGAACGTAAGCAATGAATGTAAGTGATGACACTCATTTGAAAATTGTTTTGGAAAATAAGATTTGTTTTGGAAACTTAGCAAAATTTGAAAAGTGGATAAAGCTGGACAAAATAATCGGAGATTCTGGGTGTGTGAGGGTGAAGAGACACGTCTATGGCCTAACCCTCTAAGTAGTCCCCAGTGGAGTCGCCAGCTGTCGCGCCCCGATTTTTGGACCGAGTCCTTTTGCCTCGGGAAAAAAGCACAAAACTCTGTCATTAGAACTCATCCTCCTAGAAGGGCGAATGCGACTAGCTTTGAACTTGAAATTGGTTTAACTAAGGGCTTTTTAGAAAAATAGGAGTCACCACCTAACTTGATTAAGGTAAGTTATGTCACCTAAAACTAAGTGTTAATCCGAAGATTAAACTCAGGATTTTTAAAAAAGGTTTTGTAAAACTCCCTCGAGAGAGGGTTTTTGAGAAAATAGGTTGTTTGGCAACCTTTAAGAAGTTTTAAGACCTTTTTGAAAATAACTCCATTTTGGCATTCGAAAATAGAAATCTATGGTCTGGGGGTTGGTTATGTGTAGGGAAGATATCCTAAGATCATCACCCTACCTCGCCCTTTCGGTACCTACATATCTATTCTCCCTCTTGTTCACTCACTAGAATAACCGGTTACTATTGTCCACTTAATGTCCACTTTGGAGTTTTGAAAACAGGGTTTAGTTATCACTTTTCGGATGAATGATGCATGATGCAAGTTTTGGAAGAAGTTTAAAAATATGAGAGTTTTGAAGGGTTTGGGATAGAAACTTTGAATTGATAGAAACTTTTGAAAAGGGGATTGGGGTTGAAGTAGAAGTTATGACTGCACCATTTTAGGTTGCCTATGTATCTCATTTGGCGAGAATCAGGTCATTCGTAGTTCAGGCGAAGCCTGATTGAAAATAGGCGCATTAGGGCCTTTGGAATGTTTTGAAGACACATTAAGGTCTTTGGAGCGATGCGAAGACACTTTGAGGTCTTTGGAAAGAGAGAACTTGAGAGTTATGAAATCGGATGTTGGAGTGTTTTTGGAATAGGACTTGAAGGTTTTTGAAAAGTGCTCTTGAAATAGGGTTTTGAAGTGTTTTGAAATGTTTTTTTTTCAACAACTCGGGGGTGTTTTGGAAATGCTTTGAAATAACTCAAGAGAGTTTTGAAAATGTTTTGAAGTATTGTTTTGAAAACCTTGGAGGCATGATTTGGGAGTGTTTTAGTAAATTAATCTTTGAAAAGTTTTTGAAAGTGGTTTTTGAAAACATCTAGGACTTTGAAATTCTAATATGGACAACTTTGAAAATTGAACTTAATGTATCACCTTCCCTTAGGGGTCCCTAACCATGAAAGGGGTAGAGACACCTTAGGGTTATGAGTTCTTGAAAATATTTTTGGGAATAATTTAAACATAGGGTGGAGGATGTATTTGAAAATGTTATGGAGTTGGTTTTTGAAATCTCAAGAGGGTATGAGGTTTTGGAAAAACGGGTTGTGGGAATAGTTTTAAATAGAAAGGTCATTTAAAAAGGGGTCCATGAGTTGGAACCTTGAAGTATACTAACCTAGGTTGGGTTGGCCTAAGCTTAAGGGTGACCTAAAGTTAACTAACTTAGGTTAGGTTAATCTAGGGTTAAGGTGACCTAGGCTTAATCAACTAGGGTTTGGTTAACGCAGGGTTAGATAACTAGGGTCAAGTTAACGTAGGATTGGATAACTAGGGTCAAGTTAACGTAGGATTGGATAACTAGGATCAAGTTAACCTAGGGTTGGACAACTAGGGTCAAGTTAACCTAGGGTTGCATAACTAGGGTCAAGTTAACCTAGGGTTGGATTGAAAGATGGTTTTGAAAGGTGGTTTTATGCATTTTTGAAAAGATTTTTGAAAAACAAATCATGTTATGCAAAGGACTTTGGTAGACAACCATTTTGAAGATCATTTCCATGAAAATTTGACTCTAGCCAAGGATATGGTTTATATGGTTGGTGCTTGAAAACCATTCCGAAAAGGTTTTTTTAGGACCATTATAACCTTTATATTAAAAAGAGTAGGGATTCCAAAAATCAATACAATGATGACAACTTTTTGAAAAACTATTTTTAATGCAAAGATGGAGAGAATAAACTTTTGAAAGCCATTTTTGAGAAGAAGATTTTGGAAACCATTTTTCAAAGAAAATCATTCTAACGAGTTAGGGTTCCTACAGCCAATACAAAAGGGAGACCACTCAAGAGAGGGTTCCATGGGGTCATTCTAACCACTAAACTTGAGAGCATAGAAACCTTAGAAATCAAAAAGTTTGAAAATCATTTTTGTGCAAGAGTAAAAAGAGAAAGGAAACATTCTAACAATTTAGGACTCCTTTGGCCAATATAAAAGGGGGACCACTCAAGAGAGGGTTCCATGGGGCCATTCTAACCACTAAACTTAAAAGAATAGAAACTTTGAGAATTAGAGAGTTTGAAAAGCATTTTTATGCAAGTTGGAATGCAAGGGTGCTAAAATGTGAGCTAGGGGTTAATGGGGAGATTTTCTAAGGCATGATTACCTAGGGTCTCATTCTAAGCTTCAAGGGACCAACTCTTAGAATATTGAGCTTGAAAATGGCATGGAAATGAGAATACTGTAAGTTTTGCAAAACATGGTTATAAACATGAAAATAAAGTCAAGCACACAAGACATGAACAAGATGACAATATGCAAAAGGGGTTATGAATTCATACAAGGCTTTAGGCTACACCACATAATCAAGGGGCTCTAAGGCCATACCATCTTAAAGTAGGCTAGTGAGAGATCCCCCTACACGATGGCTCTCACTAACTTTCCTCTAGGCATGATCTAAGACCTCTCTTGCTTCAAGCATGCAAGAAGGGGATAGAAAATGGGGATTAAAATAGAGAATAGCCTAAGTAGGCAAGGAGGGAGAAGAGAGGAGTGGGGGAGACAAAAACATAAAACAAATACCACCTTTTGCCTTCAATACACTTGCAATCTTCTATGGATGTTTTGACTTAAGATAAGATGGCTTTAAGTATGCTTAAGGGGCTAAAAAAAGTTATTTTATGGCATGAGAGGCTATGTAAGTGAAGTGTATAGGTTAGGGGGAGGTGGAATCTAGCTTAAGCGTTTGAGGTATGAGATGTATATAGAAATTCGAGGTTCTGGAGCAGTTTTTGTAGAGCTTCACTATCAATTTTGATTTTGGAATATGCAAAGGGGGAGGCCTTTATAGGCAATCTGAGAGAAACCTAGCGCATATAGCACATGCGCCAGTACTGTTCCATTAGAAGAATGCCACTTGGCACCCATTGTACTGGATAAATCTCGACGGTTAATCAAAATTTAGCCAATTTGATTAGAATTTGGGTGCATGTAGCATACGCTCTGTCACCGGGAGTATTTGTTTAAACTTTGTCTTGATAATTAAGCCAATAGGAAAGTTTTGAAGGAATCGGTTGTATGCACGGTGTTCTTCTAGGGTTTCTCGTGAACTTTCATGCTTTCGAAAAGTTTGAATGGTGTTCGAAAGTGTGAGATATTGTCTCGGAAAGTGTGCATAAAATCGTATCTCCGCGGAGTGTCTGTGATACGCTTCGTGGGGGTTCAAAGGTGTTTGTTTGTATGCTGCATGATCAAGGCCTTCGGGAAGCGATCTCTCCAATAGAACCGTACCGATGGAAAGTACTCTGGAAATACTTTCGGGAATTTCCTAATTTACACATTTCTCAAGTCATTTGACGATGCGTTATAATTAGGAAATTAGGAAAAAAGTCAATCTTGGCAGAACTACTGTGAGACACTCTAGGGGTGGCTGAAACTAGCAGTTTTTGAGCCACGCGATGAAGGACTTCAGCGAGCGATCTATCCGATTGAGCCGTATCAATGGAAATACCCATGAACGAGTTTTCGAGAACCCCCGGTTTACGTATTTCTCAAGTCATTTGACAGTGCGTTATAACCAGGGGATCTGGAAAAAATGCAATTTTGGCGGAACGTCTGCGAGATGCTCTAGGGAACTTTTATCAAGTCGGGGGTGTTTAGCATTGTAAGGTTCTCTTTAGGTTAAACAAGGGTGTATGGAAAGACTCGTCGTTCAATATTCTAGGACCGGTGTAGTTTCCGAGGTGCGTTCGGGTTATCAAGGGCAAAATGGTCATTTTAGCCGAGTTTGGTTAAAAATGGCCAGGAATGGATTGGAGAGTTATGTTAAGCATGCTGGGTCATTTAGGGGTGATCCCAGGAGGGTCTTTCACTGTTCAGTGGAATTTGTGCAGTGCTAAGGCGTTTAGGGGCAAAACGGTCATTTTGACCAGAGTTAGTCGGAATGGGATTGGGATTGGACAGAATGCCGTGCGGAGTGCGCATAAATGCTTAGTAGCACTTTGGAAGGGTGGACTTACCGTTTTGAGGGATTTTGAACTGTCTCAAAACGTGCTTGGACGCCCAAGGGGTAGGTTTGGTCATTTTTCACCAAGTCGGGCTAGCAGGCACCAGTGTTGACCTAGGTGTTGGTTTCTGAGACCACCCAGTCTTAGAAAACTACTTGTGTGGTGTTGGTCCCTAAGACCATCCAGTCTCAGAGAGCTACCTGTAGGGTAGTGTTGGTTTCTGAGAATGCTTGGTCTTAGAAAACTACTTATGATGGTGGTGTTGATCTCCGAGAACCCCTGGTCTCGAGGAACTACCAAATGACAGACATTCTACATTGGCGGGCTAGCAGGCTCCAAAAGTGAACCATATGGAATTTGATCAGGTGTTAGTCCCTGAGATCGCTTGATCTAGGGAAGCTACCTGGATGGCATTAATTTCTGAGACCGCCAGGTCCCGAAAAGCTATTTGGAATGCCTAGGGGCATGATGGTGTTTATGGCTTCGATTGGGCCTGGTGGGTCCAGGAAGTGACTAGTTGACTGGATTGGAGTTTGAAAGACCCGTCTTGGGCTTGCATGTATTGTGATGGTTGAAAATTGGGTCCAACCGGGCCGAAAATTGTCGAGCGGGCAAAAATAGGGTGCTTACAAGCAGTGTTCTAAATGCACATCTCGTGAAGGCATAAGTGAACCTGATGACAAAGCCCAGTGGCACAACAATGTCGTGATACTATCCTACTGAGTTTTCCTTATGGGGCACTGGAAGATAAGATGCTACTTATAAGTGAAAGACCAAGAAAAAGTCATGCATTGAAGAGTTCATAAGATCATGCAGATCAAGTTCCTAAACAAGAGGTATTCTTAGACTTGAATTTGTGTTCGTTTGGACCTCAAGTAGATTGGAATTCACCTCCAATATATGCTGAATATACTGAAGATGAATTCTTGATTTATTCTGGAGAGCAACATAAAAAAATATTTTTTGGAAATGAAATCCGAGACAATAACCCATTGAATTTTACTACGATGGGGCATGGTACAAACATGTTTTTGGTTGATTCCTTTAAACACTGAAGATCCATTCTATTTTGAGGAGTTTAATTTAGTTCCTTCACTTTTCATCAAGAAATTACTCATAAGTTATTTTATTTTGACTCGATGGACTGATTGGATGAAAGTTGTAACAAAGGTTGGAATGTTCTAGATTCTTCATCGGGATCTAAACTCAAGGACGAATTTTTCCAACAATGCTAGAATGATGCAGAATGGAAATTAAAATTTTTGAGCTTATAATTATATAAAACTTGGTGGTCAGATTGGAAACACGTTGGAGATTAAAATCAATAGTGCACTATGGAGTCTATCAGTTTTTGAACAAATTCCACTATTTAGGCCTCCAAAAGGATGATTTTACCGTTTTTGAAAAAATTTGATTACTCAATATCTTGGCTTATATGAATCTAATTTAGTCTAGGCTTTTTCCTGATATTTTCTTTATGTTTTTAGTTTCCAAATTGAGCCTAACTTAAATTTTGCTATTTTGGTAATTTTCTTGTTTTCTTTATTTTGACATTGATTTTGGTAATTAGGGTTATGGTTTATGTTTTTCTTTTAAATACAATGTAAAGACCTTTATCCTAGGCAGCTTTTGATTTGATTAATAATATTGAGAGAGATTTCTTTTTTATTCCTATTGTTCTTGTGTTCTTTATGAAAAATTACAAACAATGGCTACTTACTTTCTTGTATCTTCGTGGTGAAGTTCAATATATCGTAGAAGGTGTTTAATTCTGTGGTTTTCCATCACCACTCACTGCATTAGTTGATATCAGAACTTGCTATCATTCTTGCATCATGCATTGTGGAAGAGAAGAATGTGGTGGCGGTATTCTAGATGCGCCTCTTGAACCCATGAGCGAACCTAATGACGGAGCCCGGTTGGTGCAACAATGCTGTGATATTGTCCAACTGAATTTTGCTTACGTGGCACTAGCAAATAAGATGATACGTACAAGTGAAAAACTGAGGAAATGTCATGCGTTGAAGAGTTCTAAAGATCGTGAGGATAAGTTCCTGAACAAGAGGTATTCTTGGACTTGAATTCGTGTTCTTTTGGACCACAAGTATATTGGAATTCACCTCCAATATATGATGAATATATTGAAGATGGATTCTTGATTTATTCTAAAGAACAACATAAAAAAATATTTATTGATGATTTTGTTGGAAATGAAATCTGAAACAGTAACACATTAAAATTTACTACGATAGAGCATGGTACAAACATGTTTTTGGTTGATTCCTTTAAACACTATGAAGATCCATTCTATGTTGAAAAGTTCAATTTAGTTCCTTCACTGTTCATTAAGAAATTAATCATAAGTTCTTTCATTTTGACTCAATGAACTAACTAATTGGATGAAAGTTGTGACAAATATTGGAAAGTTTCAAACTCTTCATCGGAATCTAAACTTGAGGATGAGTTTTTCCAACAATGGGAGAATGATGCTGAATGGAAATAAAAAATTTCAAGCTCAGAATTATATGAAACTTGGTGGTTAGATTGGAAATGCGTTGGAGATTAAAATCTATAGTACACTGGATTCTATCAATTTTTGGACCAATTCCATTGTTTAGGCCTCCAAAAGGATGATTTTGTCTTTTTTTTTTTTTGGAAAGATTTAATTGCTCAATATCTTGGCTTATACGAATTCAATTTAGTCTAGGTTTTTTTTTTTTTTTTTTTTTTTATAGTTTCTTTATGTTTCTAGTTTCCAAATTTGAGCCTAACTTGAATGTTGCTATTTCTGGGAATTTCTTATTTTCTTTATTTTGACAATGATTTTGATAATTAGGGTTAGGGTTTATGTTTTCCATTTAATACAATGTAAGGACTTTCGTACTAAGCAGCTTTTGATTTGATTAATAATATTGAGGGAGATTTCTCTTTTATTCCTATTGTTCTTATATTCTTGCTGAAGAATTGCAAATAATGGTTGCTTACTTTATGGTGTCTTAGCAATGAAATTTAACAGATCGTGAAAGGCGTTCAATGTTGTGATTTTCCATCATTGATCGGTACATGATCAGCTTCGCTAGCGCCATTTTGAATTTGTTGCACTTACTCAAGGACCAAAGAAATATTGAGGGGTCTACACCCCATGTGAATTCTATTTTCCTCTACAAATTAGAGTTCTTTCATGTAAATTTTGTGTCTTGAGCAATTTATATTAATTTTTTTAATTTCTTGCTTTAACTTTTATCCATTCTTGAAATTTAATTCACACCTGACAAATTATCCATTAACATACAAAGCCAAAACTTTTGAAATACTCCTAATACCATAGTTATCAGAACTGGACAGGACTAGCCGATTCAATCGAGAACCGAACCATAAACTAGTCCAATTCAACTAATTTAAAGGAAATGCACTAGAATCGGGTTAAATCGAACGAATGGATCGGTTTTTTTGAAAAACCAGTGAACCAACAGGTCTGTTTTTTTAAAAAAACCATTGACTAGCTTTGAATTTTCAATCCTATTTAAAAAATTTAATATATTTGTGGCTCTCAAGAGTTGAACTTAGAACTAATAATAGAATTAAGCAACACTTACCACTACTTTATCTGACCCCTTGTGTATTATTTTGCAATATAAATTATATTTAAGGTAAAAATGTATATGAATAAATAAAAATATATTTAATTTATAATATCAATTGAATTGGTTGAACCAATGAACCATGAAACGGTAGCCTCACCGATTTGATGCTCGGTTCGATTATGATAACTATGCCTAATACATTACAATTTACAAGAGAGGTTTTTCTTAACAAAATTAGCCAATAACACTACGAACTCCCCAACTAAGAATGGCTATTTTCTGTAGTTTGACTTTCATATATGTTAATGACAAATACTAACATATGTTCTTAGAGCACATTTTAAACATGATTTGTCTGGTTGGACATAGTGTTGGTAATTATGTTTTTAGTGTTGAAAATTATAAAAATACAAATTTTAATACTTTATATAACCAGATAAAATATACATAAAATGTGCCTTTAGTGTTAGCAAAACCTTATGTGAATTCAATGTGTGGATTCGAAATGTAAGGTTGCTTTTTCTTCTTATCATATAACTAGAAGAGTGCTTGTACATGATCTCTTTCTTCTCCTGCACTAATTTGTATTTTCATATATTATTAATCCTGGCATCTATTGAACTTTTTTTTCTTGTAAATTCCCTTCTCGGGACAGTTTTTTCTACCAAGAACAGCATTGGATTTGGCCTCTTTCTTTTCCATTTTTGGGTCAAGTTAGATTTTAGCAGGTAAGATTATATATGTAAATTCAAAATAAAGTTAATCTTGTGGATTCAACCCAGCCAATATGATTAATTAACATATATTAATCAACTAGCCTAGTCCAGTTGACTAGTCTTTTTTCTTATTTTGGAAGGTCAAGAAATTCACTCTTGTCACGATAAAAAAATATTTAATTTTTAACTTTAGACAAATGTGTAAAAATAACGTTTGAGTTTGCTCAGTTGAAATATTTATCTTACTGTCATGAACGGAAAAAAAAAAATCAGACATTAAAAACTGGGACAAATAAAATAATCAGGTGAGTTGCACTTGCGAAGGTTTTCAATTAACATGATCGCTAACATATAATTCCACGTAATTTAATTGAATTCGCAGTCTGATACAGTTGGTTCAGTTCCTAAACAATAAATAATTTAAAAAACAGTTGGTTGACTTCTTCTATTAATTATTATCGTAATTATAGCATTTGGAGTCAGATTTGGGTTAGCCAGTAGCCACCCTCCCACACTCCTAACATTTGGTTTCCTTTATAGCTATTTATTTATGCCATCGATATTGCCAAACCTAATGTGGTTGTAGCTCGTTGTGTGGGTGCCATGAGTAAAAATAATGTATTCACATTGTCGTAATTAAGGTGGTAACTAGCGCTAGCTTCACGTGGAAGAGATAATCATGAAACAATTTTCCTTTATACAATTTGCTAAACGACAAAAAATAATCAGTTAAGCCTGTTTGGATATGTTTGATACTTGTGAAAAGGAAAAATGAAAGAAAATAAGAGAGAAAATAAGAAAAAAGTGTGAAGAAAACAACATTTTTTTTCTCTTCTCCTTCTCCTAAATTACAAAACAGGAAGAAAATTTTCCCCTCTTATCTTTCTGTTCTCAAGTTTCGAACAGACTGCTACTTTTTCAATTAGTTGATTGTCAACCGTGCTTATCCAGTTCAGGACTTACACGTAGTACATTACACTCGTGCATTTCATTCAAGAATCAAGACATCCTCCTATATGAGAGAGAGAGAGAGATATGGAGCTCGAGCATGATGTCCATGAGCATACATTGATCCTGAACGAAAAGCACAAGAGTGATGGTGCTGAGATTTTCTGGTATGGGTGCGACCAACCAATATCAGGTCCTTCCTACAGTTGTCAGGATAGCCGATTTGAACATATCAGATGTTATGCCTGCAGAGGAATAGTTCAAAGATTCTCCTACATTTGTGACTCGTCCTCCTGCCATTTTCGGGTCGACGCAGTTTTGCTTTGATGGGATACAAGATTAATCAACAGCCGATTGAGGCAATATATCACAAACACCCACTGATCCCCCTGCAGAAGCCGATCTTGTTTCTCGGCGATGCTTGCGGCAGACAGCATAGGGATGCCTCTTTTCTATGTACCACTTGCGAATTCTGGGTCAGCCAGGAATGTGCTTCGCTACCCAGATCCATCCAACGTAGTGATCACCATCACCCTCTCACCCTCATCTATTTTCATCCATCTAGATATTAAAACTACTGGCCCAAATGCAAAATCTTCCGTAACGAAGTGAACGTGTCATACTAGGTTCATTTCTACGCCAATTGCAAATATTTTGCATTGCGCATCATTGAAGACAAAGGGGCTTCCCAGGGTTGACGTTTTCACCAAACGCCTCTTCTACTTCTAATTTTTTTTGCGTGTCAATGCTTTCCAAGTAATTTGATTCCAGTCTATTTTGTATTTTGTGGGTTCAGGGATTGTGAAACAAAAGTTGAACTCGACTATCTCGAGCCCAATCCGATCGGCTTGCCAGTGCCCGATGAATATGATGATCTAACAACCTGTTTAATTAAAGAGATTAGCCTGCGGCAGGGGACAAAGAAGAATATCATGCTCCAATTTTATAAAAGCCGAGTTTTAAGAAATAAAAGATATAACGTTGAAAAGTTAAGTCAAAATTACAATTCACGTCAAATTTTAGTTAAAATAGATTTTAAAATTCATGTTAAAAATAATTTTTATTTTAAAAATTTATGGAACAAAACTGCATGGATCTATTCGTATTTTGAACAAATTCAATTTAATAAAATAGGTTTAAATACCTGTTTTAAAAAAAATATATACCAAGCCTCAAATATCCAAACTCTGACAACACATCCAATCTCTAATCAAATACTTCAACATCAACAACCTATCCTCCAAACTAAATAACGACATGGACTAAGTTATAGCATTCGATCAAATATAAAATAAATCTTCGAATGCAATATAATAATAATAATAATAATACAGTCATCCAATTGAAATTCAAAATAAAGATAGTATTTTCACATACATAATAAACATATACAATGATATCATCCATAACAAATTAAATATCCACAGATTAAGCATCATAAGTCAACATTCTTTGCTAAAATACTATCATCAAGAGTTCTCATATATTACTCAATATCAACAAGATAAAGGTAACTTATAAGACCAAAACTAAAATAATAAATAAATAAAATGCCAAGACTCATCCAAATCCGATCTCAATGCAGATGCATGCATGCGTAACCGGCCGTACTGAGGAGGGGATACTAGTTCACTAACAACCTCATCGGCACTTTATGGGTCATCACCCAAAGGACGCGTGCATCACAAGTAAATTTGCACTTTATGGGCTGCATCAAAAAGATGCATACATCACACCAAATGAGCCACTAAGTTGTTATTCTAATGCAAATCCTAGGGCCAAGACTCCAAGCCTATACTCGGCCATGCCCAATTACTAATAGATTTTGACCTAAGTCTAAACCAAGTTAAATACAACACAGAGACAAAACTATTGATATCCAATTCACCAAATCTATAACATAATCTCTCATAATTACTCAAGACATTCAACCATTTTAATTATCAATTTTATGCCCATTTCACATTATGTCAAGAGCTGAAACTATCCAATTAATTAATTTAAGCTAACCAATACTTTAGGCATAACCCACATAATCATGAATCACACAAATACCAAACCAATTTCATGAACCAATTATTTTATGGCAAAATTCTTAATTTTATCAAATGTGTAAACATGGTAAAACCCTATATTTTCACTCAAAATTTTTAATAATACACAAGTCATCAATTTACCAACTCATTAAGGTAAACATAGCAAGAAACAACTAAGAAAGTTAACGAATTAAATTATAATTAACTTTCAACTTTAAGTAAAACCAAGAAATCAACCTAAAAATTTTTGAGGCATGATTTTTACCCTAACCACATATATATCTTAAATATATTAACCCAATAACAAAATTTATGTGAAATCCCCTACCTCTTTGAAGAAAGCCAAATAAGAGTAAACCCAAAGTTGCCGGAAGCTCTCTTTGAAACCACCAACGCGAAGCCCTTGTAAAGAATAACACAAAATCCTTTAGAAGTAGTACTAAAATTTTCCTCTAAGGAAAAGAAAATGGGAGATGAAAGGAAAAGGAAAAGAAAAAGAGAGAGAGAAGTGGGTTGTAGCCGTGCGTGAAAAAGAGAGATTTATATATATATATCTATTGATCTTTAGAATCAATTTTGGAGTTTTTACAAAAAGAGCCCCCACGAATAATGTAATTTAAAAAAAAACCCAATCCCTTTTGACTAGTTTGACCAGGTCATTACATCCTCATCAACTAAGAAAACAGTTTCGTCCTTGAAACTTGAAACATACCTGTAAGCACTCCATTTTTGCCTACTCGGTAGTTTTCAGTCCGTCCAAACTTGTATTCAAGTCGATATGGATGCATTCCAAGTTTAAACCAGTTTTTAAGACATAATACAGTCAATCGATTGCTTCAAGGGCCAGTCCGGCCCAAATAGAGGCAAAATGATCAAAATGCCCTTATAGCATTATCTGGTCCAATTCTAGAAAGTAAATCCGTCAAGGCGATAAGTCCATTCAGTCTGGCACTTTTTTTGAGAAAAATCTTTGGAACGGTACTTCAAACCCGTAGACCGGGACCAGACCCAATTTCCCGATATGGTAGAACGGTCCACCTTTGGTGAATGCTAGCTTGCCAATGAAGAATGTCTGTTTTGGCACGCCTTTCGAGAAACTTGATTCCTCAGGTGATAAGTTCACCAAGTAGCTTCCCGAGGTTAGGCAGTCTCTAGAATGATTGTGAACCGTTAGAGTAACGGAAGTACTCGTAAACATCACAACTGTTAGAGTGGCAAAAACGCTTGTAAACAGGTCGGCATTGGCAATTGCCAACAAACTCCTATGTCATGGGACCATCGTTAGAGTGACGGAAACACTCAAAATCCAAGTCAACACCAGTGCCTGTTAGCCCACTCTGGTGAAAAATGACCCAACTGCCGCTAGGGCCATTTACAACACGTTTTTTGAAAAAGAACCTAAGTTCTCAGAACGGTAAGTCCACTCTTCCATAATCGTCCCAAAAATGATCCAGCATGTTTAAGTGCCTTCCAGTCAATTCCAGACCAATTTCGAGACCCTCTAGTCAAAATGACCATTTTGCCCCTTGGAATCCGAGCGCCTCGGGAACCACACTGGCTTTGGGTATCAAACTGGTAACCTCCCAGGGATATTTCTGATAGTATCCCCGGCCTTTCGATACATTTCTAGGCCATTCCGAGTCAGTTCTGACAAACCTGGTGCAAAATGACAATTTTGCCCCTGGTGGGCCGGTCGCCTCTTCCAACCACACCAGCTCTGGGTATCAAACCGGTAACCTCCTGGAACATTCTAGCTAATGTTTCCAAGCCTTGAGTCTTCTTCTGGGATATTCCAAGTCCATCCCGGTAGCTTTCTAGCTCGATTGATCGTTTTGCCCCTAATGGCCCGGTCAACCCCTCCAACACGTCCTATCATCATTTTCAAGTCTGTTACCCCTAGGACACTATTCTAAGGGTTCCTGTCCCTTTCCAACCCTCCGGGCCATTCCTAGTCTTTTAAATCATTCCCGGACCTTTTGGAGTCACTCCTAGTGAAAGCCAGGCTAAAAATTGCATAGTAATCACTAGTATAGGCGCCTAAATCTTTGAAAGATACGTTTCTTACAGACCTTAAAAGTTTCCTAAGCGGCTAGCGCCACTAGTAGTGGTGCCAAGCCTAAAAATGGCCTGGTGCCACCAGTAGGATTTTTGACCTGGCACCACTGCATCAGGTGCTAGTTCAGTCTTCTGTCTATAAATACAGAGCCTCCTCTAGTGTGAAAAGGGTCCACAAACTCAGTCCAAAAACCCTGTTATTCGATATACAGAGCTCGAAGTCCTTTCAAACCCTAGTTCCCTATAAGTTCTTCAAAGCCTAGCCTCCATACACCAAACCCTAGCATACATACACTTATATACACTCATATACTAGCCTTCAAAGCCTCCATTGAAGACTTGAAGTGCTGCAACTTGGAAGCTCTCAAAGACTGAGCAAAAGCAAGCTCTCGAAGACCGAGCCAAAGTAAGCTCTCAAAGATCGAAGTAAAACAAAACAAAGCAAGCAAGCAAAACAAAGAAGATACAAGGTAGGCTTTCTATTTACGTTTATACAATTCCCCCCTCTCTTTTCTCTCTTCTAAACCGCTTGGGTTTTCTTCTATTTTAATCCTCATCTTCTACCCCCCTTTCTTGCATGCTTGAAACAAGGAACTCCCCAGTTCATGTGTAGGATTAAGCTATTGAAAGTCACTGTGTCGAGAGCTTTCTCTTAGTCTAACTGGAGACCACATGAGTTCGGCCCTCTTGATTATATGGTAAAGCCTTTAACCTTGTATGTTCACGACCCTAACTTGTATTGTGCATATCATGATCATGCATCTCTCCAAAACTTGTTTTCAAAATTTGCATTGAAAATCGTTTTCAAAACTTGTATTAAATCTTTTTTTTGCAAACTTATTTTCAAATCACAATCCTAAAGTGATTCTAGCTTTTCTATGGTTAAGGTTGCTTTAGGAAAGTGTTACATTTAAAATGATTTTCATGGTCCATCTTTTCAAATCCTTGTTGTTTTCAAAATCACAATCCTAGAATGGTTCTAATCTTCTTATGGTTAGAATCGTTTTAAGAAAGTGAGATATTTTTAGAGGCTTGCAAAAGTCCACATTCAAATCCCTTTCCAAATTACTTTTCAAACTCACTTTCGAAAACCTTTTTTTTTAAAATCCTCTCAAAACTCTCTTTTCAAATCTACTTTCTAAAATCTCTTCTCCAATATGCTTTCTAAAAATTCTCTCCAATTTCCTTTCCAAAATTGCTTTCTAAAAATTGCTTTCTAAAAATTCCTTTCAAAAAACTTAGGCCTTGTTTGGAATCGGTTCCGGCTCCGGTTTCGTTTTCGTTTTTCGTGTTCTCGGAACTAAAAAATTTAAGAACAACTCGTTTTTCTTGTTCTCGAAAACAAAAAAATGAGACCATCGAAAACACTATCGTTTTCATATTGTTCTCATTTTCGTATAAAAATGGTTTCGGAAACTCAGAAAACATCTTTTTAATGGTTCCTGAAACTGGGCTGTTTTCTGAAAAAATTTTCAAAAACAAGTTCCGGAACCAATTTACCAAACGCGGTTTCGACGGAAATAATTTTCGGAACCAATCTGCCAAACACGGTTTCGTCAAATTTCAGAAAACAAAAACAGAAAACTGAAACTGAAACCACAACCAAACAGGCTCTTATTTTCCTAAAAACTCTTTTTAAATTCATTCCCAAAAGATCTCTTGAAAGATTCACTTTCTAAAAACACTCTTCAAATTTCCTTCCTAGAAATTCCCTTCAAAAGATTTACTTTCTAAAACTTCTTTTTCTTGAAGCCCAAGTTAAGCCCTAGAGCCATGGTTAGGAAACCCTAATTTTCTCTCCTAAAACATGATTTTCAATCTTGTCTCAAAACATAGATTTCCAAAATCTCTATTTTCTACTTCAAATCTTAGATTTCCAAAATCACTTTTCCTATACCAAAACTATAGCCTTCCAAATCTAAGTTTTCCGAAATTCCTCCTTTCCATTTCCATGCCAAATCCAATCTCCCATTTAGGAAACTAGATCCAATTCTCCATTTTTTAAAACAAAATCAAATCACCTCTTTTTAGAAAAACAAAATCTAATCTTTTGTTTTAAGAAATAAGAATATAAATCTTTCCTAATTCCAACCTTTCCTAATTCCATACCTTTCCAAATCTTAACTTTCTAAAGTCTAAAATTTTCAGTCTTTCTTAAACTTAAATCTTTCCTAAACTTCAACTATTTCCAAAACTCAAATTTTGAATCTTTCTAAATTTTAAATCTTTCTTAAATCAAATTTTCTAAATTCAATTCTTTCCAAAAATCAACTCTTTCTTAAAAAGGAAACTTTCCAATTTCAAAACATTTGAATTTCAAATCTTTCCAATATTAATTATTTCCTAATTTGAAACTTTCCTAAAATGAGAGCTTTCCTATTTTGAAACCTTCCTAATTCGAAGATTTCCTAAATCCAATCTTTTTCAAATTCCAACTTTCCTAATCTTTCAATCCAAATTCCAACTCAAACTCTTTTTTCAAATCAAACCTTGTATTTTCTATCAGAATCTTGTTCAAATTACGACTAACTTGATTTCTAAAAAAAGAGATACGTAGGCAACCCTCATGGGTGCAGTCATAACTCACTACAACAAATATGGCCTTAGCCGGCGTTTCATTTCCGGCGTTTTTAGGAAATGCCGTTGTAAATTAATTTGTCTCGGCGCTTTTTCTAAAACGCCTCATTTTGGTAAGCCTAGTGTGGGACTTATGCGTGGTTTTCAATTTTAAGAGTAAAACGGCACCGTTTCCTGATGTCCTGCTAAGTAGTTGAACAGAATGAAATCATTTTGCACTAGATAAAATTTTACCCCAATTCTCTTTTTCCCTGCCCTCATTTCACAATCGATCAAGCCCTAGATTTTTTTCTCCCACCATCCTCGCTTTCTCTATTCAGCCACATAATGCTCTCTCCACCCTCCCCTCCTTTCTCTCTCCGGTCTGAAGCCGCCATCCCACCCGTGCCGGCACCTCGACCACCACTCATCATTGGAGCTCTGTCTTCTCTGCTCTTATTTGCCGGCTTCCCTCTCTGGTCTGAAGTCGCCATACCAACCGGCGTCGGCACCTGGACCGCCACCGATAACTGGAACCCCGATCGGCTAGCCTCTCTCGCTTTCTGTCTCTCTATATTATATTTTAATATAGATAGATTTATATGTATATATACATTCGATTCAAGAGTCCTACACAAACACACACTCTCTCTCTCACTTTGTCTTCTCTTAGTTCAAATCTTGACCTAGAGCTTTGAGATTTCTGATATGTGAACAGATTTAGTATATCTATATATATTTTTTAGTTGTATGTAGTGGTTCGGGTTTTACATTTGCTGGTAATGATATCAATTCTGAGGGGTAAAATCTTCAGCTTGCTTTTGTGCTTAAATCTACGGACTTATGATTCTTAATTGGTTGTGCCTTATTCGCTATTGGTGTGTATGGTTGTGGATTGAGGGTTTAATTATATACATCTGTTTGTATTTGTCAATATATATGCTCTCTTGCCTTGGGTTAGTGTTACTCCACTCTAATTTATTTGGACTGTCTGTTTGAATGGAAAACCATTCAATGTGGCTTAGGAGGCTTAATGTAAGACTGCCATCTTGAATTCTCAGATTAAATTGTTAAGGTTGGGTACCACTGTCTTCTCATTGGTTATTGGCCTATATAATTTGCAATGCTCTTAAATTATAATCAGAAGTATAATTTGGCCTGCTCTTAAATTTGTGAAAGAGTAGTAAGACTTCATGACAGATTGCATCACCACATTATATTATAAACCTCATTCTTTCAAGGATTCTTTTTAATAGGACATGATATAAATGTAGAGATTTTATAATGATTTATAAATGGACTAAACTACTAAAGATTATTTTTTTTGGGTATATTTACACACTGGTTTATATGGACTTGAACTTCAAATATTGAAAGAATTGCTGAATATGATTTTTTTTTTTTAAATCCAAGTGTGTTTCTCTCTCTTTTATTACTCATATTCTTGTGTTTATGTGTCAAATATTATGTTTGAATCAGGACTGAATGTTCTTTGTACAGCGAAAGTGCACTTGGAGTATAAGCTTGAGAGCTGAAATGTGCTTTCTTTTCTCCCCCCAACAGGTTTTTCAACAACTGGTGCAAGACCATCCTACAACAACATTAGGAGTAATTATTTCCTAGCTCCTTTTAGTTTTTTTACATTTCATTTTTGTTTTAGCTATTGTGTTTGAATGAGGACCTAGATAAAATATAACTTGCCAAAGTCCAGACAAGGCTATCTTTATCTTATATCAAACACAAATGTTTATTTGTGTCGTGTTCTTTTGCTTGATCCTAAAGAATAGTGTTGACAATTGTTTTCAGTTTGCTAGTGATATAAAATTGTTCCTTTGAGCATCAGTGCATCAGAAGTTGCCATATTGTGAAGAGATTAGTGAGTTTGTGACAGGTTCAATAAGAAATATGACTAGTATAAATGTTCCTTTTATTTATTTATTCGTACTGAATGCTTGACATGCTTTGTCAATGGGAGAAGTGTCCTATATAGCAATAGGTTCTAGTTCTTTCTTTTATCTTTTTCTTCTTGTCTTATTTAAAATTGCAATTGGGATTGCTTTAAAGCTGCTGAGTGTCTGTCAGGTTGTTACTATTTTAAATGCTAAGGACGCCAAAAGTGTCATAAATGCTGGAGCCAAATTCTTCATGAGTCCTGCAATGGTGAAGGTATACAACGAGAGTTGAAAATAGCATTATTTTATAACCTGAAATATATCATTGCATGAATCTTGAAATCACTTACTTTCTTTCTTTTATTGTTTGGAATTTGTCTTTTGCTTTATTTATTCATTATTTTGGCTCTCCATCATGAAGCCTGAATCTTATGAATTAATTATGATATGCTGCAATATACACTTCTTCATTCAAAACATGTTTATCGCTCTTCAGGGTATTATGGATGATGCTTAAGGCAATGAAGCTCTATACATAACCGGTGTAATGACCCCAAGAGAAGTACGAGTATTTAGCTAACTTAACTCGTATATCTTTTGATATTCTAAGGCTTCTCTATTATTTTACTTCATTGACTTACTATAATACTCACATGCTCAACTTCTGCCCTTGTCATGTGATGGTGAATCTGTCGATTTTTCTGGATTTTTTGTTGTTTTTTTGGAACCACCCCCCCACCACACCCCCCCCCCCCCCCCTCTCCCTCTCTCTTAAGTTGGACTTATTTGCATGAAGATCAAGCCTCAAAATCTTTTGGTATATAAACATGTGTTCTTATTTGCATGAAGATCTGATTAATAACTACCATGCAATTCTCGGGCTACACTTACCCAACTTTAGAAGTAGTTAGGCTTGAAATTAAATCAAGTGATTCAGCTTTAGTGTTGTCTAATTCCACTTAAGCAAGCTCAGTTTCATGTCTATTATAACACTCTGGTAATATAAATCCCTTTTGTAAAATTTGGTTTTGACCTGTGGTCAAATGGTTATACATCATAGGTATTTGTCGTGGACAGCTGTTGCACCTGTGACAAAGAAAAATAGTTTTTTAACTAATACAACTGTGATTTGCATACACACAGGAAATTTTTCTTCTGAGTTTATCTCAAGCACTTGGAGTGCATTGCTTCTCCTGCGGTTGATAATGTATTTTAAACTGTATTATGAGAGCTGTGATGATTTCATTTTTCTGATTAGAATTGTATCATAACAAATATTTTGAGAAATCACATAACTTCACTGCAGGTGATGCGGATCACCTGCAGAAGGCTTTGGAAATTTTATCTGAAATGCAGAGGATTGGCTTATGCCCAAACACCATCAACTGTAGAAGGCTCTGGAAATTTTATGTACGTTTATTGTGTTGGATGTCAAAACACTTGGTGAAATAGGGGCACTAATGAATTTTTATTGGATGTATTAGCAGAGAAACAGGAGAACAAATGAGTTATTATTTTTTTTAATGATTTAGACTTTTACCGGCGTTTTTAGAAGCGCCGCTAATTCCTACTTTTATCGGCGATTTATAAACTTTTACCGGCGCTTTTTAAAATGCCGTTAAAACTTATTAGCCAGAAAATGGTGGTCGACAACTTGTTATTTTTGGCGCTTTAAAAACGCCAAAAATAAAACGCTAAGATAAAAAACGCCGAGAAAAATCATAAAAACGCCGAGAAGTATTTTTGACACCGATATCGTCGACGTTTTTCTGAAGCACCGGTAAAAACGCTGGGAAAGGCTTTACTGGCATTGTTTATGACTTTTCCCGGCATTTTAAAAGCGCCGACAAAGTCCTTTTTTGTTGTAGTGACTTTTTTCAAATCTCCAATTCCATAACCTTTTTCAAGCTTTTATTTTCACAACCTTTTTCAAGTTTTCAATTTAACAACTTTTCTTAAACTTCCAAATCTAAAAATCTATTTTCAAATTTCTATTTCCAAATATTTCTTTCAAAATCAAATTAAGTTCTTTCAAATCTATTTTCAAAAATGAAAGTCTTTTCTTGCTCTTGCATATCATGCATTATGTCAAATTTCTTTTCAAAATTCTTTTCTAAAATGGATAGTTTTGGACATTTATTAATCAAAGATTCCGAGTGAGTGAACCTAGGATGAATAGACATGTAGGTACCGCAAGGGCGAAGTAGGGTGATGGCTTAGTGCGTCTTCCCTACACGTAACCAACCTCCGAACTTAGATCACTGTTTTCAAAGGCCAAATGGAGTTATTTTCAAAAAGGGCTTAAATTTTTTCAAAGGTTGCCAAAAAACCTCTTTTCTTAAAAATCCTCTATTGAGGAAGTCTTCAAAATTGTTTTCAGAAGCCCTAAGTGTAATATTCGGATTATGCTTAGTTTTAGGTGACCTAACTCACCTTAATTAAGTTAGTTGGCGACTCCAAATCTTTTTCAAAAGCACTTTATTCAAAATCAATTTCCAATTCAAACCTAGTCGCACTCGTCCTTCTAGGAGGATGAGTTCTAACGAGAGACTATTGTGTTTTTCTCACTTGTCTTTTTCGGGTGCGAAAAATCGGGGCACGACAGTTGGCGACTCCACTGGGGACAGTTAGAAGATTAGGCCAATATCATGTCTCTTCACTCTCACCCATTTGGAGTCTTTAATTAATTTGTCTAATTCTATGCACTATAAACTTTCAAAATCAAGTTTTTCCAAGTTGTTTTAAAAAAAAACATGTCATTGTTTACACTCTACTAATATTTATTCTATCTTGCATTAAGTTTGTAATTCAAGTACTAACTTTTGCATTTTTATTTTTGTAGGTGGACCTTTGTTCACATCTTTATGTCATGTTGTATTAACTGCTTGTATGTCGTGAATGTATGGAATGGATAGGATGAATGGGAGTTGTTGGGCTCTTTCCTCCAATTTGCAAAAATCACACACGCACTGTACGTGCACTTGCATTCTGCATATTTGCATTCTCTACCCTGATTTGTCCCTTCTAGTTAGAAGAGAGAACGGTATATTGGTTGTGGGCAAGATGCTGTGTCAGTTTCTTCACCTATGGTCTGTTAATGGTTCCCCTGCTCGGATCACCAACCGATAATGGTACCACCTCGGGGAGTGGGCCTAGGTTTGAAGATTTGGGAACCGAGCTTTCTTAGGATGTATTAGTAAACCCTCAACCTCATGCTTATATAGACACCATGCATAGCCGAACCTCTACTGAATTTAAGACTTGTGCACCGTTTTCAAAACCATGGAGGAAATGGTGACTGCCTTTTGTTTTCCTCTATACTTGTTTATTCCTGTTGTTATAATGATTGTACTTTTACTGTTATAATACCTGTATAACTGCTCATGCATCCATGTCTGCTTTACAAATGCATATCCTCTCCTTATACTCTTTACATCTATGTTCATGCATACAATATTTCACCCAAAACAAGAGTTCCAAAGTTACTCAAGTCACTACATTCTTCATGCATATGATCAACCCAAAGAGAGTGACACCAAGTTCACTCTCCACTGCATTAAACCTACCAAAACCATAAGGGTTCCCACATAACCCTAAGGACTCATTACATACATTTCAAGTCATTCTATAAGAGGGGTCATAATCCCTCTATGCTTATGGAGATAGGATTACCAAGAAGACAAGGGAAAATCAATCAACAAGATCTCTCAGCGACCTCCTTGACGTCAAATCCAAAGAAGGCGAATCCGAAGACTCAAGAATAGTTTAGAATTTTATATGTAAAACTAGGTAGGTAGAAGTCCAAAGAAAAATGTTTCGCTCTCCCCTATTAAAGTGTACTCTGTTTCCTTTTGTATTCTAAATTCAAAGTTCAATGTACCCCTTCCTTTGAATGTACGAATGAAAAAAAAAAGTTCCTAGCCGACGGTAAAGTATTTGCACACAGGAGTAAGTCCCCTATCTCCGAAAATGAGCCAAATTCGTCATGTTTAGTCTCCCTCTTAAATAGGGACACCCTAGTGCATGCATTGCATAGGACTCTCTAAAAACCAAACACTAACTTGCAACTGATGTCCTTGTTTTCATTTCATCGTTATAAGCAAGGGAAATGAATACTAGTTCAACATCTTCCGTACTAGTGAAGGCCATGATTCACGAGCTTCAAGAGAGTATACTACTGGAAAGCAAGAATTTTAGCAGAGGCACCCCGCATAACCCATCTGTTGCAGTTCCAAAGGGGACAACTTATATCCTAAAGGAACCCAAATACCAAGACCATTTCCTCATAACCATACAATCTCATCAATCCACCATAAACCTAACCATTGAAACCTTACCTAATCCCCCTTATTACCACCTTATCCTTACTTCATTATATGAACCTGAACCCATAGTCGTTGTGACTGGGCCTGAACCTCAAGCTAACACCTAAGGAGCCACACGACCCATGTTACCCTTAGTCCTACCAAAGAAACCAATGGTGCCCACCACCTTATCCGTCCTCACCAACCCTTTACCCATGGTAATCCCTTTGCCCGTAAACCCAAAGATATCTCTTCCCATTACAACCCAATCGCCAATATCCAGTCTTCATAGGGTCTTGATTGTACTCTAAAAATGCAATCTACATGTCTTAATTAGCTAATTGTTAGTTTTATAATATGTTTAATTGTGTTAAATTTAATCCTAATTCGTTACTAACTTAGTTTTATGTTTATTTTCAGGAATCCTAGCTAAAAAGGGATTAATTCATGCTGAACCAGAGTAGGCATTCGAAGGGAGTTCGAATGGTCCTCAAGGGCGTTCGAACGGTATAAAGAAGCGTTCGAACGGTACGTCAAACGGTCTCGCATCAAATTCAGGTTCGAAGTGTGTTCGAAAGATTCAGAGAACAGATTTCCCGTTCAAAGTGCATTCGACGTAGTGTTTGAACAGTAGTTCGAGGCGTTTGAGCGGTGGCATAGGCGTTCGAACGGTTGTTGGAATCTGCCGAGTTTTGGAAGCCTATATAAGCTAGGATTGTTGTTTATTATAGGGTTCGTAATTTTAGCTTTGTTTTAGGAGAAGCAGCAATAGTAGGTTCAGAATTTATTCAGGTTTATAGCTATGTTTTCATAGTTGTTCACAATTCCTGTAATCAAATTCTTAGGTTTGTAATCAATATATTCAGTTTATTTCTATGCAACTTGTGTTTATATTATGAAGATGAGTAGCTAAACTTCTTAATCTCGGGATCAAAAGCGAATATCAATTGAATGTTTTGGGTGAATGAAGGAGGTATGTTATTGGTTTTAAAGTTAAATCTTCTAGTTTTTCTCTCTTCATCTTCTTCGTTCTAGAACTTTTGAAAACTTGGACGTTTGATTATGTTCGGTAACGTTTATGCGTGAATTTATATTCAGTATATGCGCTGCGCAAATTGATGGTACTCGTCCTTAATTCAAACAACCTAATTTATTCTAGGAGTCGAAGTTTTGAAGAATATTTGATTTTACCGTTAAATCTTCCGAAACCGAGACTCACGACATAGTCGAAGGATTTGAATTATCGAATTATCTCCTTCGGAATTCCAAAAGATGCAATTGATTGGAGCGGATGATCCCGGGACCTTTTTATTAATAGTTAAATCTACATTGCTTTCCAATTAATTACTTTTGATTTTGAATTAGTTTAGACAAATATACCTTCTCAAAACAATCAGATTTTTCTTTTCCTTTTAGAAGCAAGTTGTAGGATTTTTGTGAGCACCTGAGAGAAGTGTTTTGGTGCTTGTGGTTCTGTGTAATCTGCTCCCTGTGGATTGATCTCGTACTTCTGAGTTATACTATACTACCGTCCTACACTTGGGATATTGTCACACCCAGATATTTCGCACTCAAGGAATACACATACAAGCGGGAAAAACACTGTACTTCTCGTTAGAACTCATCATCCTAGAAGAATGAGTGCGACTAGGTTTGAATTGAAAATAGATTTGAATAAAGGGCTTTTGGAAAAAGTTTGGAGTCGTCACCTAACTTGATTAAGGTGAGTTAGATAATCTAAAAAACTAAGCACAATCCGAAGACTACACTTACGGTTTTTTAAAACGGTTTTGAAAATACCTTCTCAAGAGAGGGTTTTTAAGAAAATAGGTTGTTTGGCAACCTTTATAAAATATTAAGCCCCTTTTTTGAAAATAACTCTATTTGGTCTTTCGAAAACAGTAATCTAGGTTCGGAGGTTGGTTACGTGCAGGGAAGATGCACTAAGCCATCACCCTACCCCGCCCTTGAGGTACTTACATGTCTATTTACCCTAGATTCACCTATGAGTGTCTTCAACTAACAAATGTCCAAAACTATCGACTTTATAAAATAATTTTTGAAAAGACATGATGCATGATATGCAAGTGCAAGAAAAGAGAGTTGGAAAATAGATTTGGAAATAGATTTGAAAAGAAATTGATTTGATTTAAAAGAGATTTGAAAAGATAGATTTGAAATTGAAATTGAAAAGAGATTTGAAAAGATAGATTTGATTTGATTTTGAAAATAGATTTGAGAAAAGATATTTGAAAAGAATTATGGAATTGGAAATTGAAAAAAGGTTGTGACCACACCCACGAGGGTTGCCTACGTATCCTTTCTGAGGAATCAAGTCATTCGTAGTTCGGACAAGAGTCCGCTAGAAAATAGAAGGTTTGATTGGAAAAAGAAATTGAATTGGAATTTGAATTGGAAGATTGAGAGATTGAATTTTGATTGGAAGATTTGAAAAGATTTGATTTTGGAAAGCTTGGTTTTAGGAAACCTAGAATTAAGAAAGACTTGAGACTTAGAAAAGATTTGACTCGAGTGTTGAACTTGGAAGATTAGGGAAAGATTGGAATTTAGGAAAGATTCAAATTAGGAAAATTTCAAAATATGAAAGTGTCATTTTAGGAAAGTTCCGTTTTAGGAAAGTATCGTTTTAGGAAAGTTTTGGTTTAGGAAAGTTTCAATTTAGGAAAGTTTTGGATTAAGAAAGTTTCATTTTAAGAAAGGTTTTGAAATATGAAATGTTTCGTTTCAAGAAAGTTTTGAAATTGGAAAGTTTTGAATCTGGAATGTTTTAAAATAGGGAAGTTTTGAAAGTAAGAAAGTTTTGAGTTTAGAAAATTTTAGATTTTGAAAGATTTGAAGTTTAGAGAAGTTTAAATTTTAGGATGTTTAGGATTTGAAAATTGAAGTTTTAGAAACCCTAGATTTGAAAGACTGTAGTTTTAATGTAGAAAAGGGGTTTTGGAAACTTATGGTTTAGATGTGAAAAAGGAAATTTTGAAAACCTAGGTTTTAAGGCAAGATTGAAAATCATGTTTTTGAGAAAGGAAATTAGGGTTTCCTAATTGTGGGTTCTAGGGTTTGACTTGAGCTCTAAGAAAAGAGATTTTTGGAAAGTGAGTTTTTAGAAAGGGAGATTTTTGGAAAGAGATCTTAAAAAGGAGTTTTTAGAAAATGAATTTTGAAGAGAAAGTTTTTGGAAAGATTTTTGCAAAAGCAACACTTTGAGAGAGTTTTTGGAAAGAGATTTTTGGAAACAGTTGTTTTGGAAGAAAACTTAAGGAGTATTTTTGGAAAGTGAACTTTGAGGAGAGCGTTTTGAAAAAGAGTTTGAAAAGGAGTTTTTGAAAAATAAATTTTTGGAGGGAGCTTTTGAAAACAATTTTGGAAATAAGATTGGAGAGACTTTTTAGAAAGCATGTTGGAAAAGAGGTTTTTAGACAGAAAGATTTGAAAAGAGAGTTTTTGAAAAGTTCATAAAAATATCTCACTTTCCTAAAGCGATTCTAACCATAAGAAGGCTAGAACCAATTTAGGATAGTGGTTTTGAAACAACAATGATTTGAAAATATAGACCATATTAGTCACTTTAAATACAACACTTTCCTAAAGCAACCCTAGCCATGGAAAGGCTAGAATCACCTTACGATTGTGATTTTGAAAAAGAAGGTTTTGACGGAAGTTTGAAAATGATGTTAATGTAAGTTTTGAAAACGAGTTTGAAAACGAATTTTAGAAGAATGCAAGATCATGATATGCACAATGCAAGTTGGGGTCGTGAACATTCAAAGTTAAAGGTTTCACCACATAATAAAGGAGGCCGAACCCACGTGGTCTCCGGTTAGACTAAAAGAAAGCCTCTGACACGGTGACCTTCCAATAGCCTAATCGTACACATGGACTGGGAAATCCCTTGTTTCAAGCATGCAAGAAAGGTGGGGAAGAAGATGGGGGATTAAAATAGAAGAAAACCCAAGTAGGTTTGGATAGAGAAAAGAGAGGGGGAAGATGCGTAAACATAAATAGAGAGCCTACCTTGTGTCTTCTTTATTTTTCTTTGCTTTGCGCGTTTTGTTTTTCTTGTTTTGCTTAGGTCTTCACTTCAGCCTTCTTCTTGATCTTCGAGAGCTTTAGTTTACAGCACTTCAAGTTTTCAATGGAGGCTTTGGAGGCTAGTGTATGAGTATATGAGAGTGTGTATGAGTGTATAGGAGGCTAGGGTTTGTGTATGGAGGCTAGGGTTTGGAAAACCTAAACAAGCTAGGTTTAGGGAGGCTACGAGCTCTGTATATCGAAGAGGAGGTTTTTTAGACTGAGTTTGCGAACCTCTTTCAAGCTGGAGGAGGCTCTGTATTTATAGAGAGAGGAATGACCTGGAGCTTGTTGCAGTGGCGCTAGGCCAAAAAACCCTTCCTAGTGGCACCAGCCACTTAGGAAAGTTTTAAGGTCTACAAGTAATGTATCTTCAGAAGATTTGGGCGCTTGTACTAGTAACTACCATGTAATTTTTAGCCTGGCTTTGCTAGGAGTGGCTTCGGAAGGTCCAGGAAGGATTTAAGGGACTGAAAATGGCCCGGAAAGACGAAAAGGGACAGGAACCCTTAGAATAGGGTCCCGGGGGGTAATGGACTTGAAAAAGGATGACAAGATTTATCAGAAGGATTGACCAGGCCATTAGGGGCAAAATGGCCAACCGGGCTAGAAAGCTGCCAGGACCGATTCAGAATGTCCCGGAAGAAGACTTGAGATTTGGAAACATTATTTAGAATGTTCCTAAAGGCTACCGGTTTGATACCCAGAGCCGGTGTGGTCTGAAAAGGCAACCGGCCCACTAGGGGCAAAACAGTCATTTTGCACTGGGTTTGCAGAAATTGACTCAGAATGATCCGGAAAGATAATGAAATGTCGAGAATACTTTAGAAAACATTCTTGGGAGATTACCAATTTGATACCCAGAGCCGATGTGGTTCCCGGGGCGCTCGGATGCCTAGGGCAAAATGGTCATCTTGACCGAAAAGTCACGAAATTGGCCTGAAACTGATTAGAAGGCACCTAATCATGCCTGATTGCCTTTAAGACAATCTTGAAAAGGTGGACTTATTGTTCTGAGGACTTAGGTACTTTCTCGAGAAACGTGCCGAAAATGGCCCTAAGGGCAGTTTGGTCATTTTTCACCAAAGTGGGCTAGAAGGCACTAGTGTTGACCTGAGTTTTGAGTGTTTCCGCCACTCTGATAACGGTCCCGTGATGCAGGGGTTTGTTGGCAATTCCCTATACTATCGCTGTTTGTGAGTACTTCCACTACTCTGACGGGTCGCGATCATTCCCGAGACTGCCTGATCTCGGGAAGCTACTAAATGGAGTTAACGCCTGAGGAATCAACTTTCTCAAAAGACATGCCGAAATGAAAATTTCTGCTTTGGCGGGCTAGCAGGCACCAAAGGTGGACCGTTCTACCATCTAGGGGATTGAGGTCTCGTCCCGGTCGACGGGTTTAAAAGGACTTACTGTTCTGAAGAGTTCACTCGGAAACTTGCCGAATTGTATGGTCTTACCACTTTAAGGAATCAACTTTCTCGAAAGATGTTCTGGATTTAATTAGAATTAGAATTGGAATTAGAATTGGAAAGAGAATTGGAAAGGGGACTTACCGTCTTCGGAAAGATGTGCCTTTTAGAATTGGACCAAACATTACCGCCAATGGCATTTTGGTCATTTTGCCCCTATTTGGGCCTAGCGGGCCCGCGAAGCGATTTGATTGACGGGATTAAACTTGGAAAGTTGATTTGACTCAGAATATGTCAACATTGACTTGAATACAAGTCTGGACGGACTATAGACTGCCGAGCGGTAAAAAATGGGATGCTTACAGCTGCCCCTCTTTTTCTGTCTTTGCTTGTCGTAGACAGAAAACGTTAGAGTAAAAGTCCCATGTTGATCGTAAGGCGGTCGGAGGGATGGACTTTGAAATTTTTTTTGACAACGGGGTTTGGAAATGGATATTGGGCCCAAAAGGCCTTCGAAAACGAGTTTTGGCGGGAAAAAGGTCAAAGCTACCCAGAATTGGCAATTGGCGCTACTGTTTTGGAAAAAATGGCTTGGTGCCCAAGCTTAGGATCAAAACCAGAAAAATTTCTGGTTTAAACACTTTCGGGATGTGAAGAGTTTGTGAAAAATCGAGAGGCATTGTGAGGAAACTAATCTAGACATTGAAGGAACATCTCTTAGGGATCATGGGGGATTGCCGAAAGTAGACGCCGTCGCTGGAAAAGTTGCCGGAAGAAAAAATTTTGCCAGAGAACTCCAAGAGGTGAGTTTTCAATTTTTTGTTGATTTCGATGTGTAGAATTCTGTTTGAGTTGTGTGAACAGTGAAAATTGATTTTTTGATATGTTTTGAACATTGTGGTGAAGTTATTTTTACATTTTGATGCTTGTTTGATTGAATTTGAGTGATTTTGCGTGATCATGTGAAGGGGGTTCCTGCAGGAATCAGGGATTTGTTCCTACAGGCTTAGGTGTTGAGTTTTTTGGCTAGATTTTTATACTATGTGTCTTAGAAAGATGTGTTTAACAATCGTATGAAGTTTCGTGATTTTTTGAAAACTTTTAAATTTTTTGATTTTTTGAAAAATAGAAAAAAGACTTAGAAAAATGGAGAAAATTGAGAAAGTGACGAAATTAAGGGAGTTTAAAATTTAGAAAAATGTTGAAATATTTTAGAGAACATTTGAAATGATTTTGAAAAATTTTAGGATAACTTTGAAAACTATTGATTTATTGAAAAATGAAACGAGTCTTTTGGGAAGTTTGAAAATTTTAAAAGTGTGTATGAGTGTTGGTGCTATGTGATGGTGATGTTTGTAGAGTTCAGAGCCTGTGTTTTGTGTCAATGTTGTGGGTGTTGTAGGGACCATTTTTTAAACGAAATTCTGCTAAATTTCTTTTTTTTAGAATTTGGAAAAGAGTTGGAAAAGATTTTGAATAAAATCTTTTTGAAGGAAAAAGACAGAAAACCCTAAAAATTTTAGAAAACTTGTTTTGACTTGAATTTGACAAATCAAAATGTGTAGAAAATTCATTTTGACTCGAAACTTGACCTTTTAAATCAAAATGTGCAGAAAATTCATTTTGACTTGGAATTTTGAAATCAAAATGTGTAGGAAATTCATTTTGACTTAGAATTAGATTTAAAATCAAAATGTGTTGGAAATTCATTTTGACTTAGAAATAGAATTTTAAAAATCAAAATATATAGGAAATTCACTTTGACTTGTCACTTGAAAAATTTTGTTGTTGTTTTTTTTTTTGGTTATTTATTTATTTTATTATTATTTTTAATTGCATATACGGTATATTAATACCTCTTACCTTGGCTTACCTTTTCAAGATGGCAGATGCGGGCGACAATGGTTCTAAGAGGAGACGCCACTATGGGAAGGTGGCTAGGACAGATTCTGTTAGCGGCTCTAGTCGTTCTAAGGGTAGTCATCAATCCACTGGACAGGCCTCTTCCAGTCAGAGCGGACAGAGGAGTAGACCACCTGTCGACCCCTTTCCTCCGATTGAGCAGGCCTTTGAGGAGGATATTGTGCTGAGGAGGGGATACCGGGTCTTGGTGACTAGGTGACTGGTTATGGAAGAGCCTCCTCTAGACATAGGCAAACGGATGCTGATTTGGGTGACCTGGAGGTATTGGACATCCCACCACTCGGGGATCTTGCTTATCACCCCAGCGTATATTCTAGACAACATTTGCCCCCTCCACGGGTACACACAGCTTTTAAAGGGGCTATTCATCAGGTCTTCGTGACCATGTAGCGGGCTGGTCCATCATATCGTGCTTTCTTGGCTGAGATCGGGTTTGGAGCTTCATGGGATTACAGGCTAACTGCCTAAACAGATATCTCATGCTGGCACTGATTGAGCAGTGGTTTGGAGAGATGGGGACCTTCCATTTTGTTGGCTTTGAGTTAGGTCCCACCCCCTTGGATTGGGCGATCATCACAGGGCTTTCCTTCGTTGGCTGGCAGATCACTTTACAGTTAGTCAGTAGAGACGAGGCCTACATTCTGCTAGACTTGCCCCCTCCCGAGCATTCTGCTTTCCCAGTTTCCTGACTCAACCGGGACAACGGTCCCTTTGTTGTTGAGCCCTCCCCTGCTCAGTGCGACATCATGAGGTAGCGACTTATTCTGTATATCATCTTCAGCTGCTTCTGCAACAACAACAATTCACTTGTGCCTTTTCGGTTAGTGAGCATAGTAGCTGATCTTGGGGCTTTATCTAAGCTGGATTGGGGGTCCTTCTCCTTTGGCTACTTCTTTTGATCGATGCGGGTCCGGACTTCTTCCCATTAGGGTAGCATGACTAGTTTCTGGCCCTTTCTTGTCTGGTGGAGCTATGAGTATCTGCCTATTCGTCGCCCTGTGGTTATTGAGGACAACCTTTATCCTCGTGTTTTGAGGTGGGCTCGTGACCAGGTGGCCCAGCGATCGGAGATTATTGACTTCGTGACGCTACGGGAGAACCTGGAGTTGATTGAGGCGAGGAACGTGACTTGGCGGCCCTTTATTGGATCAGTTCATTATGAGACAGTGCAGTACTTAGCTCCATTGTCCCTATCAAGAACTTCTTTTCTCAGTGACGATACTTGGAAGTCCTATCTAGGAGAGCGGCACTGGCGGTAGTTTCATGAGGAGTTCCGATCAGTAGGAGCTCCGTCAGAGTATATGTTTAGAGCCTTGGTGGGGGGAGTGCCTATCCCCAATCAGGAGCAACAGTCGGGTGCTGAGTTCTTGCTTCCTTCGGGTACAGACTATCCTGCACACTTCGGGGCTCATTCTGTCGATGCCTTCACCTGGTTTGAGGTAGTAGTCGGCGGATATGCTGTGAGCCCGGAGGTGGTTGACTTGTGGCGCTGTGCCGGGGATACGTGCCCCAAGCTAAGTTTGCTGCTGTGAGGGATCAGAGGGATTAATACCACACGGAGCGAGATCTGTATCAGGCAGAGGTGGCTTCCTTGATGGCTCAGATAGCTCAAATGGGAGGTGGCGGGGTATGTCGTCTCTTCTCTCCTTCTTCTTGCTCTGCTGTTGTTTAATTCTTCTTTCATGTGGCTGATTTCGGTTCTATCTTCTCTGCAGGATGCTGGTTCTTCGAGTAGTTATCCACCTCCTCTAGATCCAGGTTTCGGGGACTTCGATCCTGAGGACATTGATTTTGACCTTTAATGGATGCCCCTTGCCGTAGACCCTGAACTTCCTTTGCCTCTATTCCTGAGATGTATTTATGTTAGACAGTTTTATTTTGATGGATATTTATGATATTTAGATGCACGGATAGACAAAAACATTTATGATCTTTACAGATAGGCATATGATCAACTGCATGTGATGGATGATGATGTTGTGTATCTATTATATGAGTTGATATTTAAGTTGTGTTGGTGACTTCCATTTCTACAGGGAGTTATGTCCTATGTATGCAAAGCTCATGCCGATATATTTTTTTTAGAATGTATGCACATATTAGGGATATATTAGCTAACAGAATGACAAGGGGTGCTGTTGAACTTGTAATCTTCGAAATGGTAACTTCTTCCTTTTCGGGGGGCCTGGCCGCTCCTTTGGCTCGACCTTACCTTGACTGGATGATAGCATTTTGTATCTTTCTCAACCTTTTAATCGCCTCTAGCTCTATGCCTTGGGGTTAGTGTATATGGTTCGTGGACTGAAACTCTCAACTCTTGAGGTTTTAGCAACAGCTTACCTTACCTATGGCAGAGCAATAAGTGGCCAATCCTTCAATCCGCGAAGACTTTGCTTTAGGACCATAATGTAGGCTAGGTTATGGGGTTTTCAAAGCAATCGGATGCTTAAGCTCAAATTCGATGGTGTTTTCAGCAGGGTTTAGATCCGTACCATCCTTGACTCTCTTTCTCAGTAGGGCTAGCATCCTTCTTTAGCTTCGACAGCGTATCTAGCTTATTTAGATCAAGCAATCTGTTTTCAATTAGAGTGGACTTTAGTAAGGTTGTAATGTAGGCTATGGTTTCAGGGTTTTGCAAGAAAGGGTAAAGGCTCGAACCTATTGTCTTTACTGGGTTCTTTATAACCTAGGATTACCTTTAAATTTCCTTCTTGCTTTTACTATATACTTCTCAGGGTGAAAATGACTCTTTTCTTTCACCATTTCTATATGCTTTTTGAGATAAACATGACTCTCTTCTCTTTTGATCTTCTTATTATGCTTTTGAAGATGACTCATTCATGGTTTTCTTTAGGCCTTTTCTTAGATGTTTTTTTTTTTTTTTTGGCCTCTTGCCCCTTGGCAACTCTTTTATTTCGCTTTGTCCTTTTTATCTTTTTTCTTTTTATGGAACGAGTAATTCTACCATCTCTTTTTCCTTTAAACCTTTTCCTTAGCAATCTAACTTAACCCAATGTGGGCGGTGATCCTTAGGTTGGGATTTTCTCGAGAAAGATAAATGGCTCGACGGGTTTGGCAAGTGATTACTTCTGACTATATGGGAAATGAAATGAGGGCCTATCTTCACTTTGAACTAGATTGCTTGATCTATAGAGCCTTCAATATTGCCTTAGCACAGTGGGGGTGGATACCATTCCTAGAGTTCTCAAATATTGTCTGCCCCAGTGTGGGGAGGACAATCTTGGATCGGGGTTGACAAGGAAAACTTTGTTTGTTTGGAGGCTCTAGGGGTTAAACAAAGGGAATATAAACACTTTTTCTTTTACATAGGGAAATGCAAGGTGGCTCCTTTTCATTTTGATAATCCAGCCACACATCGCTTAGCCTCAGTGTCTTGCAAGTGTTGCCTTCGGGTAGTTTCTTCACTCATCCTTGTCCTCTCTCTTTCTGGAAAGCTGATCATTTGGCGAGTGGTTAACTCATGCTATCATCCTTTCAAGTCGGATCATTTCATAAGATAAACTATGCCCCTTGCGTAGAAAGTAGTTACCATTCACAAGAGAAAAGAAGGCAACAACAATGAATAAAAAGACTTAATCATTTTATCTTAACAATGAAAAGCATATAATTCTGTTTTAAAGAAACAAAAATGCAGATATTAATTTAAGGACGAAATGTAAAGGGATAGAAAGAAAGTGGGTGAAAACACCCCTCTGTTGTACGCTTTTGCAGGGATTCCACCTCAGTAAGGCCTTGGGACAATGCCCACATCTTTAATACTCTATGCGCGATTCGGGTCCATGGTCAGGGCAAGATAAGCAAAGGCTTCTTCTAGAGCTCCGGACACATCGGCAGTGAGGGTGCAGTTGGTAGCTTCATTGATCTCCTTCTTGTTATTTGCAATAGGTCTTTCTATAAATAGGATGGCTAATTCACCTCCTTCTAACTCGAACAGCTCCGTCTGTTCTTTTGACTCTTCTAGCCCCCAGCCCATATCTTCATAGTTGTACTCGGTCGCAGGCCAACGATTTTCCAACAAGTGACTTTCAACTGCTGTATACTTTGGGTGTAGAAAATCAGCATCCCATCCATCGGCAGTTATGCTTTCGATATGCTCTTCCTTCGGGAACATTGGCTCCTCAATAGGCCAGTCAGAAGCATTAGGCACCTCATCAGGGTTATAGAGATAAATCAGGCACGATGGGAGATCCTCCTCCCAGTCATCTTCTTCATCGGTCTCCCAATCGTCCTCATAACCTTCGGCCTTGAGCTCGTCGAACTCTCCCTTGCCTTCCATTTCTACTAGTATCATGTGGACGGTGTGGTCCGACAGAGGATTGGTGGTCACATTGGGAGTAGAATCGGGTTTCACTGGCTGCAGATCAATAGTCTTGTTGTTTATCAGGTCTTGGATTTTGTGCTTGAAAGAGAAGCAACCTTCGGTGTCGTGCCCTTGGCCACCCGAATGGTATTCAGAAGTAAAGGCGGCATTAAAGGTTGGGGGTAGAGGGCTTGGCAATGGATGAGTAGGTATGGGCTTCAAAATATTGTTCTTCAGAAGGTTGTGGTAAGCCTCGGTTTGGGTGCAAGCTAAGGTATCAAAAGCACGGGTGCGTCGATCAAGCCTATTAAAATTAGGTCGTGTCCCAGCAGGGCCGTAGTTAGGGGTTGGAGTAGGCATGGTTAAAGTGGGTAAGGGCAGGGCAGGAGGTGATTGTGGTGGCGGTCAGTATTGGGGTAATTAGCCAGGCAAGACAGTATATTGGGGGGATTGGCCAAGCAAGATGGCAGACACCTCACTTTCCTTCTTGATTGTGCCCCTTGTAGTAGCCACCTTCTTAGCTATGTTGGCAGTATACTCTCCAATGTTGGCATAGGGCTTAGTAATCCTCCCTGTCTTGAGGCCATTTTCTATCATCTCCCCTTGCATGATGAGCTCAGAGAAGCTCTTCCCTACACTTGTGCAGAGCTTCTCATAGTATATACCTTGAAAAGTGTGCATAAATAGTTGTACGCACTCCTTTTCTTCCAGCGGGAGATTGACTTGTGCAGCGGCCTCCCTCAATCTTAGGGCATATCCTTTAAAGGTTTCCTTCTCACCTTTACTTATTGTCATCAAGGACCATCGATCGAAAGTGAGGTCGATATTGTGACGGTATTGGGCTTTGAACGCATTGACCAGCTCGATCCAAGTTGTGATCTTCCTTAGGTCCAAACGGGCGAACCATTGTAGAGTAGACCCTATGAGGCTATGTTAGAATAGCTGCATGAGGAGTTTCGGATCGTTGTCATGACCACTTAGCACTCCAACATAGAGACGAAGATGAGCGACGGGGTTACTAATGCCGTCATACTTCTAGAAGTCAGGCATTTTGAACCTAGCAGGTCTCGGGTGGTCAGGAAAGAAACATAACTCATCATAGGCAGTGAGACCGTATGTGTCATGGCTATGGAGACTTCGCAGTGAATCCTCTAGCCCTTGGATTTTCAGGCTGAGAGGGTCTAGGGGGGCCATCTTTATGGTAGGTGAAAGTAATACGGTCTCCTCCTCTTCAGCGCTGATCCCTTTTGCATCTTCCTTGTTCCTCCAAGTATTGTCAGACTGAAGCACAATCCTTGGATTAGTGGGCTCAAGGTCCTTGGATGAAGTCATAGATGATGATAGGACTGCAACAGCATCTTTCATAGCCATAGTTTGAATGAGTTTGAGCATCTCATCCATCTTGGTCCTTATTTCATTGATCTCTTCTCGAGAAACTTGAGACGATTCTTCGGGGTTAGCAGTCATCAGTGATGCTCTTTGTCGGGTGATAATGGGATCCCTAGGTGGATCTTGCCCCTTCTTGGGAGCAATGTTGACTCAGTGCAGGGTGATTTCTGTGAATAGAAAGGAAGAGAGAAAAAAATAAAAACACAAATCGCAAGTCAGTTTTTGGTTTTTAGAGAGCTTTATGCAATGCATGTCCTAGGGTGTCTCTATTTAAGAGGGAGACTAAGCATGATGTATTGGCTTACTTATGGAGATAGAGGGCTTGCACCTGTATGCAGATACCTTACTGTCGAGTGGGAACCTTCATCCGTTCATATAATCATCCATCCATTCATTCGCAAAAAATAAAGAAGTACATTGAACTTTGGGTTTAAGATATAAAAGAATTGAAATACATTTTAACAGGGGGAGGGGGAACATCCTTGGGGTTACACCTATCTAGTTTTACATAAGAAGTCCTAAACTACTATTGAGTCTTCGAATTCACCTTCTCTAGATTTGGTGTTGATGAAGTTGCTGAGAAACCTTGTTGATTGATTGTCTCTTGTCTTCTTGGCAACCCTATCTCTGTGAGCATAGATGGATTAGCGCCCCTCTTGTGGAATGAATTGATGTGCATGTCATGAGTCCTTAGGATTATATAGGAACCCTTAGGGTTTGGGTTGGTTTAATGCACGGGAGAGTGAACTAGGTGTCACTCCCTTTGGGTTGATCATATGCATGAGAATGCAGTCACTTAAGTTACTTGGAACTCTCGTCATGACATGGAATATGAAATGCATGAAAATGGAAGCATAGAGTATAAAGAGAGAGAATACAGTTGAAGTACATATGCAGGTATGAGCAGTTAGACAGACATTATAACAATAAAAATACAATCATTATAACAATAGGAATAAACATGTATAAATAAAAGTAAGAGCAGTCGCCCTTTCCTCCATGGTTTTGCAAATGGTGTGCATGTCTTAAATCCGGCAGAGGTTCGGCTATGCAAGGTGTTTGTATGAGCATAAGGTTGAGGGTTGACTAATGCGTCCTAAAAAGGCTCGGTCCCTAGATCTTCAAACCTAGGCCCACTCCCCGAGGTGGTGCCATGATCAGTTGGTGATCTGAGCGGGGGAACCATCAAGAGGCCGTAGGCGAAGAAACTGACACAGCATATTGCCCATAACCAATATACCGTTCCCCCTGTCTAATTAGAAGGGTCATATCAGGGTAAAAATGCAAGTATGCAGAATGCAAGTGCACGTGTAATGTGTGTGTGATTTTTTAAAGTGGATGAAAGAGCCCAATAACTCCCATTCATCTTGTTCATCACATTCATGTATGGCAGTTAATAAAATTTAAACAAAAAACGCACCTACAAAACAAAGATACAAGAGTTAGTATGTGGATGGCAAACTTAATACAAGATAATATGAATGCATGTTTTTTTTTTTTTTAAATGACTTTAAAAATTTGATTTTGAAAATTGAAAGTGGATAGAAGTAGACAAGTTAATCGAAGACTCTACATGGGTGAAGGGTGAAGGGTGAAGAGACATGACTATAGCCTAACCCTCTAAGTGTCCCCAGCGGAGTCGCCAGTTGTCGCGCTCAGATTTTTCGCACTCGAGGAATACATACATAAGCGGGAAAAACACTATACTCTCTCGTTAGAACTCATCCTCCTAGAAGAATGAGTGCGACTAGGTTTGAATTGAAAATAGATTTAAATAAAGGGCTTTTGGAAAAAGTTTTGAGTCGCCACCTAACTTGATTAAGGTGAGTTAGGTCACCAAAAAAACTAAGCACAATCCGAAGACTACACTTAGGGTTTTTGAAAATGATTTTGAAAACGTACTAAGCCATCACCCTACCTCACCCTTGCGGTACCTACATGTCTATTTACCCTAGATTCACCTATGAGTATCTTCAGCTAACAAATGTTCAAAACTATAGAATTTAGAAAATAATTTTTGAAAAGACGTGATGCATGATGTGCAAGTGCAAGAAAAGAGAGTTGGAAAATAGATTTGGAAATAGATTTGATTTAAAAGAGATTTGAAAAGATAGATTGAAATTGAAATTGAAAAGAGATTTGAAAAGATTTTGAAAATAGATTTGAGAAAAGAGATTTGAAAAGAATTATGTAATTGGAAATTGGAAAAAGGTTGTGACCGCACCCATGAGGGTTGCCTACGTATCCTTTCTAAGGAATCAGGTCAGTCGTAATTCAGACAAGAGTCCGATAGAAAATAGAAGTTTTGATTGGAAAAAGAAATTGAATTGGAATTTGGATTTGGAAGATTGAGAGATTGAACTTTGATTGGAAGATTTGAAAAGATTTGATTTTGAAAAACTTGGTTTTAGAAAACCTAGACTTAAGAAAGACTTGAGACTTAGGAAAGATTTGACTTGAGTGTTGAACTTGGAAGATTAGGGAAAGATTGGAATTTAGGAAAGATTTGAATTAGGAAAGTTTCAAAATAGGAAAGTGTCATGTTAGGAAAGTTCTATTTTAAGAAAGTTCTGTTTTAGGAAAGTTTCATTTTAGGAAAGTTTTGGTTTAGGAAATGTTTCGAATTAGAAAAGTTTCAATTTAGGAAAGTTTTGGATTAAGAAAGTTTAATTTTAAGAAAGATTTTGAAAAAGGAAAGGTTTCGTTTTAAGAAAGTTTTGAAATTGGAATGTTTTGAAATAGGGAAGTTTTGAAAGTAAGAAAGTTTTAGATTTGGAAAGATTTGAAGTTTAGGGAAGTTTAAAATTTAGGAAGTTTATGATTTGGAAAGGGAAGTTTTAGAAACTCTAGATTTGGAAGACTATAGTTTTAATGTAGAAAAGGAGTTTTGGAAACTTATGGTTTAGATGTAAAATAGGAGATTTTGGAAACCTAGGTTTAAAGGCAAGATTGAAAATCATGTTTTTGAGAATGGAAATTAGGGTTTCCTAATTATGGGTTCTAGGGTTTGACTTGGGCTTTAAGAAAAGTGATTTTTGGAAAGTGAGTTTTTAGAAAGGGAGATTTTTGGAAAGAGATCCTAAAAAGGAGTTTTTAGAAAATGAATTTTGAAGAGAGAGTTTTTGGAAATATTTTTTGGAAAGCAACACTTTGAGAGACTTTTTGGAAAGAGATTTTAGGAAAGAAATTTTCGGAAAGAGTTGTTTAGGAAGGAAACTTAAGGAGTATTTTTGGAAAGTGAACTTTGAGGAGAACGTTTTGGAAAAGAGTTTGAAAAGGAGTTTTTGAAAAATAGATTTTTGGAGGGAGCTTTTGAAAACAATTTTGGAAAGGAGATTGGAGAGAGTTTTTAGAAAGCATGTTGGAAAAGAGGTTTTTAGAAAGAAAGATTTAAAAGAGAGTTTTTGGAAAGTTCATAAAAATATCTCACTTTCTTAAAGCGATTCTAACCATAAGAAGGTTAGAACCACTTTAGGATAGTGGTTTTGAAACAACAATGATTTAAAAATATGGATCATATTGGTCACTTTAAATATAATAGTTTCCTAAAGTAACCCTAGCCATGGAAAGGCTAGAATCACCATAAGATTGTGATTTTGAAAACAAGTTTTGAAAAAGAAGGTTTTGACAGAAGTTTGAAAACGATGCTAATGCAAGTTTTAAAAACGAGTTTAAAAATGAATTTTAGAAGAATGTAAGATCATGATATACACAATGCAAGTTGGGATCGTGAATATACAAGGTTAATGGCTTCACCACATAATCAAGGGGGCCAAATCCACGTCGTCTCTGGTTAGACTAAAAGAAAACCCCCAACACGGTGACGTGCCAATAGCCTAATCCTATATATAGACCGAGAAATCCCTTGTTTCAAGCATGCAAGAAAGGGGGGGAAGAAGATGGGGGATTAAAATAGAAGAAAACCCAAGTAGGTTCGGAGAGAGAAGAGAGAAGGGGAAGATGCGTAAACTTAAATAGAGAGCCTACCTTGTGTCTTCTTTATTTTGCTTTGCTTTGTGCGCTTTGTTTTTCTTGCTTTGCTTCAGCCTTCGTCTTGATTTGCGAGAGCTTCAGTTTGCAGTACTTCAAGTCTTCAATGGAGGCATTGGAGGCTAGTGTATGAGTATATGAGAGTGTGTATGAGTGTATAGGAGGCTAGGGTTTGTGTATAGAGGCTAGGGTTTGGAAAACCTAAATAAGCTAGGGTTTAGGGAGGCTACGCGCTCTGTATATTGAAGATGAGATTTTTTAGATTGAGTTTGCGGACCTCTTTCACACTGGAGTAGACTCTGTATTTATAAAGAGAGGAATGACCTAGTGCCTGTTCCAGTAGCGCTAGGCCAAAAAACCTTTTGGCGCCACTCCAGGCCAAATTTTGGCTTGTAGTGGCGCCAGCCACTTAGGAAAGTTCTAAGGTCGGCAAGCAACGTATCTTTAGAAGATTTGGGTACCTGTACTAGTGACTACCATGCAATATTTAGCTTGGCTTCACTAAGAGTGGCTCCGGTAGGTCTGGGAAGGAGTTAAGGAACCAGGAATGGCCCGAAAATCTGAAAAGGGACAAGAACCCTCAGAATAGTGTCCCAGGAGGTAATGGACTTGAAAAAAGATGACAAGTTTTATCGGAAGGGTTGACTGGGCCATTTGGGGCAAAATGGCCAACTAGACCGGAAAGTGGCCAGGACGGACTCAGTATATCTCGGAAGAAGACTTGAGATTTGGAAACATTATTTAGAATGTTCCCAAAGGTTACCGGTTTGATACCCAGAGCCGGTCTGATCGAAAAAGGCGACCGACCCACTAGGGATAAAACAGTCATTTTGCACCGGGTTTGCCAAAATCGACTCAGAATGATCTGGAAAGATCATAAAAGGTCAAGAATACTATAAAAAATATTCTCGGGAGATTACCGTTTTGATACCCAGAGCCGGTGTGGTCCCCGGGGTGCTCGGATGGCTAGGGACAAAATGGTCATCTTAATCGGAAAGTCTCGGAATTGGCCCAAAACTTACTAGAAGGCACCTAATCATGTCGGATTGCCTTTAAGACAATCTTGGAAAGGTGGACTTATCATTCTGAGGACTTAAGTACTTTCTTAAGAAACGTGCCAAAAATGGCCCTAAGGGCAGTTTGGTCATTTTTCACCGAAGTGGGCTAGCAGGCACCGGTGTTGACCTGGGTTTTGAGTGTTTCCGTCATTTTGACGACGGTCCCGTGATACAGGGGTTTGTTGGCAATTCCCTATATCGACCTGTTTGCGAGTACTTCCGCTACTCTGATGGTTGTAATGTTTATGAGTACTTCCGCTACTCTGATGGTTCATGATCATTCCCGAGACTGCCTGATCTCGGGAAGCTGCTAAATGGACTTAAAGCCTGAATAATCAACTTTCTCAAAAGACGTGCCAAAACGGACATGTCTGCATTGGCGGGCTAGCAAGCGCCAAAGGTGGACCATTCTACCATATAGGGGACTTGGGGTCTCGTCCCGGCCGATGGGTTTGAAGGGACTTACCGTTCCGAAGAGTTCACTTGGAAACGTACCTGATTGGATGGTCTTACCACCTTGAGGAATCAACTTTTTCAAAAGGTGTGCGGATTTAATTGAAATTAGAATTGGAATTGGAATTGGAAATGGAATTGGAAAGGGGACTTACCGTCTTCGGAAAAACGTGCCTATTAGAATTGGACCGAACATTACCCCCAAGGGCATTTTGGTCATTTTGCCTCATTTGGGCGCGGCGGGCCCACGAAGCAGTTTGACTGACGGGATTAGACTTGGAAAGTTAATTTGATTCAAAATATGTCTACTTTGACTTGAATACAACTCTGGACGAACTGTAGACTGCCGAGCGGTCAAAAATGGGTGCTTACAGATATCTCGAGCATACATTTGGAGGCTGAGTCAAAGTGTTGGCGTTGTTGCTGGGGAGCATATTTTCGCACAAGGGACCGCAAGAGGCGTGCTAGAACACGAACCTCAATCGACGCGAAATCCAACGGACTGCTTCGCCATTCATCTATCATAGCAAGGAAATCCGACTAAGGCCATATCAGTAACCTTGTTCCACCCTTTTCATGTTTGTTCTAGGATCTATTTTTTTTTTCTTTTCTTTTTAGGGGTCTAGGCATTCATTTAGATTGGAGGATGATTTAGAGGCGATTAGGCTCTGTGCTAATTGTTTATTGGTGGTATTGCTTTGCATACGGAAATTGGAGGTTCGGATGGGATAAATTACTTGTTTTGTGGGCAACAGAGTTGATATTTCTGAGGAGATTGGAGGATCGGTTGGACTATATGTGCTTTTTGTGTGCATTGCATATGTATGTCCTCATATTTTAGAGATCACACACACAGTCTAGTTTAAGTCGACCCGTTGCATAATCTTCCATCAGGTTACTTGACTCCATCACCCATTCATCGTAGTCTGGTAGACCTTTCCAGTTTTCCCTTGATTGCTGACCTAGGGCCCATTCCAAGGGCAAACCTCAATGATAGCAACAATGACAACCTTGAAAGAAGAAGTAACCAAGGAGACGATGCTGCCCAGAACCGTACCATGAGGGATTACATGAATCCCTAAAGGCAAACCCCCACTTCTGCCATAGTATTTCCTACACACCAGACCACGCTAAATATTAAATTAGGAATGCTACCTGCCTTACCTCAATTTCACAGTTATGATTCGGAGCAACCATACACACATATTAAAGATTTCGAAGATGCATGCTCACTTTTCCAAGATAATTCATGTCCTAGGAAGGTTTTACTATTGAAACTTTTCCATTTCACTCTAAAGGACAAGGCCAAGATGTGGTTTAATTCATTAAAGCCTATGTTCATACATACATGGCATACACTGCATGGAGAGTTCTTGAAAAAGTTCTTTCCTGAGAATCGCACTGAGGCACTATGGCGTGCTATCTCTCAATTCGCACCGAATAGTGGTGAAACGTTCTTCCAATATTGGGAGAGGTTCAAGGACCTACTTTTCGCATGTCCACATCATGGTTTTCCTGAATGGCACATCATAAACACATTTTACTCTTTCATTGACTCCTCAATTGAAGATGTTCGTTAAATTTATGTGTGCGGGAACTTATCCAGATAAAAACCCCACAGAAGCATATAATTACTTCGACTATTTGGCCAATTTGACTAGCGATTGGGCTAACGCTAACATGGCTAAAGATTGGTCCAACACTGGAGCATAAAATCTCACACATAAGCCTACCACTGCGTCAAATGTCAGAGTTAAACACCAATTAGGGGAGGTAGAAGATCTACAAGCTAGGGTCACGACACTCACTCGTAAATTAGAGGTTTTGGAAACTTCTAAACCCACCACGACAGTACCAGTTGAAACACCTTCATCGTGTTTAGTTTGTGATACACAGGACCATGATACTACGTCATGTCCAGTAATATCGGGGGTACAGAAAGCACTTCATGGCCAAGTAAATGTGGTTGGCCAATTTCAAAGGGGATATCTAAATCAAAGGAGCGGGAATAATCCATACTCCAACACATATAACCCCGGGTGGAGGAATCACCCCAACTTTGGGTGGAAACAAGAGGGCCCTTCAAACCTTCAACCCTTCCAACAACCTCCGCAACCATTCCAAACACCACCACAACCGTTTCAAGGTCAATCAGTCGCGTATCCTACACCACCTATACCACAACCATATACATCTCAACCGGCACAATCTCACCCCTCCCCCCCCCCCCCCCATAGGAGGAATAATAAAGAGAATCAAGTGACCAACGACTTAAGATCACTTATGAATCGGGTCACGAATCTGGAACAATCACAAGGGGAGACTAATACAATAGTCAAAGACATTTATAAGATGTTGATCACTCAACAAACGCAAGGGCGATTTCTGACCTAACCTCAACCAAACCCTAAACCTGCAAACTACGTTGACACGACACATGAACAGGTTCAGGCCATCACCCTTAGGAGCGGAAAGCAACTAGACCAAACCAACACTCCTAACAATAATGATCAAGGGAAGAAGGATGCGTCTATCGAGTTAGGGTATAAGGAAAAGAGATAGGAGAGTGAGAATGAAAAGAACATGAGTGAACTGAAAGAACATGGGAGTCAGTCGGAGCTGTCTCCTCAAATGTCTAAGGATGTGAGTATGGAAGACTTAAAACATGCTCCATTCCCACATACGCTAACCAAAGCGAACTTGAATGCTGAATATTATGATGTCTTCAAATAAGTTCGAATTAATATCCCTATGTTAGATGTCATTAAACAAATACCGTCCTATGCCAAGTTCTTGAAGGACTTGTGCACTGTCAAAAGAAAGTTACATGTTAAAGAAACGGTAATGATGAATGAAAGTCAGAGCGCAATTCTCCAATGTAAGTCGGTGCCGAAATATAAGGACCCCGGTTGTCCTAAAATTTTGTTCATAATAGGGGGTTCTAGGATTGATCGCGCACTTCTTGACCTAGGTTCTAATGTGAACCTTCTCCCATATTCCGTGTATAAAAAACTAGGTCTAGGAGAGCTTAAGCCGACACGAGTTACATTAAAGTCAGCTGATCGGTCTGTTAAAGTCCCTAGAGGTATCATTGACGATGTGCTCATATAGGTTGATACAGTCTACTATTCGGTGGATTTCATTGTTTTAGATACCCAACCCGTAGAGGTCGAGTCTTCTAAGTGTCATATTCCAGTTATTTTAGGACGACCCTTCCTAGCCACTGCAAATGCCATTATCTATTGTAGGAATGGGTTGCTTAAGCTTTCATTTGAGAATATAACCTTAGAGACCAATATTTTTACAGTGGGTAAGCAATTACAGGAAGTAGACCAAATTACGGAGGTAGACTTCATCGAGTCTATCATCCAAGAGCATGTAGATCGAGAGTTCATAGAGGACCCAATTGAAAGGGCTCTAACTTGGGATGAGCCTAATGACCAACTGGAGTCCGAGTGTATGCATTTTAAGAACCAACATAAGGTAGGGGAAGGGAGTGAACCTTACATGCAAGTGGGTCATTGGACCCCCATGTTTGAATCCCTTACCCCAAGTGCCATGAAGCCAACCCCGTTTGAACAGAATCCACCCATTCTAGAGAGGAAACCTTTACCATCTACTTTAAAATATGCATTCTTAGGGGAAGGTGAATCCTATTCAGTTGTTATATCCTCTAGCTTGTCTGAAGGCCAGAAGGAATCATTATTAAGAGTGCTTAAATGTCATAGAAAGGCTTTAGGTTGGACTATAGCGGATCTTCACGGAATTAGCCCCCTCATGTGTACTCATTATATATATTTGAAGGAGGAAGCTAAGCCAGTGCGTCAATTGCAAAGACGCTTGAACCCGAATATGAAATAGGTAGTTAGAGGAGAAGTACTGAAGCTTCTTGATGCGGGTATCATATACCCCATTTCTAATTCTAAATGGGTTAGTCCAACCCAAGTTGTCCCTAAAAGTCAGGAGTTACGGTAGTGAAGAATGAGTTGAATGAACTAGTTCCTACTAGGATTCAAACAGGTTAGAGAATGTGCATAGACTACCGCAGACTCAATGCAGCCACTAAGAAAGGCCACTTCCCACTTCCGTTCTTGGACCAAGTCCTATAAAGGGTAGCAGGCTGAGCATTTTACTATTTCCTAGACGGTTATTCCAGCTACAACCAAATAGAGATCGCACTAGAGGACCAGAATAAGACTACCTTCACGTGCCCTTTTGGCACTTATGCGTACAAAAGAATGCCCTTTGGCCTATGCAATGCACTAGCCACTTTTTAAAGGTGCATGATATCTATTTTCAGAGACATGGTGGAGAAGATCGTTAAAGTGTTCGTGGATGACTTCTCAATTTATGGGGACACTTTTGAGGCCTGTCTAGAACACTTGGAAAGAGTTTTAGAGAGACGTGAAGAGAGCAGCTTAGTGCTCAACTGGGAGAAGTGTTACTTTATGGTGACACAAGGCATAGTTCTTGGACACATAGTGTCCACCAAGGGGATAGAGGTAGGCCAAGCCAAAGTAGAGTTAATCCAACGTCTTCCTCCTCCTACAAGTGTCAAAGACATTAGGTCTTTTCTTGGGCATGCTGGATTCTACCGGCGTTTTATTGAAGGATTTAGTGCTATTTCGAGACCTTTATGCCACCTTCTTTCACAAGATGTGCCATTTGTGTGGACATCTCAAAGCCAAGAAGCCTTTGATAAGCTGGAAGGGCTTCTAACCACAGCACCGATTATTAGGGCATCCAATTGGTCTTTACCTTTCGATGTGAGTGACTATGCGATGGGGCAGTGTTAGGGCAACGGGTCGATAAGAAACCTTACGTGATATATTATGCTAGCAAAACCCTTAATGAGGCCCAATTGAACTACACCACCACAGAAAAAGAGCTCCTTGCCGTGGTTTTTGCATTGGACAAGTTTAAGTCGTACTTAGTTGGATCACTTGTTATCATCTACATTAATCACTCCGTACTTAAGTACCTCCCAAGTAAACCCGATGCGAAACCTCGACTCATTCGATGGATTCTCTTGTTGTAAGAGTTTCATATTGAGATTAGGGATAAGAAAGGGGTTGAAAATGTAGTAGCTGATCACCTGTCGCGGCTCCCTATTGATGGGGAAGCCCAAGACCCCCTTCCAACTAACAAATATTTTTCGAATGAGCAGCTATTTCAAATCACTGCACATACAAGCACAATAACCCGTGGTATACTGACATTGCAAACTACTTGGCCACTGGTAGAATACCATCGCATTGGTCTAGCATTGATAAGAAGAAGTTCTTTAGGAATGTAAGGTATTTCTCATGGAAAGATCCTTACTTGTTCAAGTACTGTCCCGATCAAATTGTTCGTCGGTGTGTTCCCGACACCGAGGTAAAAAGCATAATAGAGTTCTGTCATTCACAAGCGTGTAGTGGGCACTTTTTTTTACGTAAAACCGCTGTAAAGATTTTGCAAAGCGGTTTCTATTAGCCCACCTTGTTCCATAATGTCCATACCTTCTGCATATCGTGCGATAAATGCCAATGGTTAGGAAGTCTATCTTGAAGGCACATGATGGCTCTTGCCCCTATCATTATTCTAGAGGTCTTTGATTGCTGGGGCATTGATTTTATGGGTCCGTTTCCTAATTCGTATGGCTATCTCTATATTCTAGTGGCCATAGACTATGTGTCCAAATGGGTAGAAGCCATCTCGTCGCGTACCAACGACCATGTTGTTGTGGTCAAGTTCTTAAAGGAGTATATTTTTTCTAGATTTGGTATGCCGCGAGCTATCATCAGTGATGGTGGCTCCCACTTCTGTAACCGGCATTTAGGTCTCTTAATGAGAAAGTATGGGGTGATTCATAAGGTTGGTACACCTTATCACCCCTAAACATAAGGCCAAGTTGAGTTAGCAAATAGGGAGATCAAACAAGTCCTCAAGAAAACCGTCAGCCCTAATCGAAAGGATTGGTCCTTGAGATTAGTGGATGCATTATGGGCATATAGGACTGCATATAAGACCATTCTAGGTTTATCTCCATATAGACTTGTGTACGGAAAGGTGTGCCATCTCCTGGTTGAAATAGAACACAAGACGTATTAGGCAATTTGCCAATTTAACATGAGTCTAGATCAGGCGGGTCTTTTACAACAATTGCAACTCAATGAACTAGAGGAGATTAGGAATGATGCCTATGAGAACTCAAAGATCTCTAAGGTGAAGATGAAGTCGACATGACCAACACATTCTGCGGAAATCTTTCGAAGTGGGTCAAAGAGTCCTACTATATAATTCTCGATTACATTTGTTTCTAGGTAAGCTTTAGAGTTGTTGGTCAAGACCTTTTGTGGTGTGCAGTGTCACATCTTATGGTGTAATTAAAATTGAGAACCCTAAGAATGGTAATGCTTTTAAAGTTAATGGGCATCATTTGAAGCCCTACCTTGAGAATGTTGTGGGTAAGGCCAAATGTGTGGATCTCGACGATCCACTCCCTCTTGATCTTTAGTTGCCTTTTAGACAGCGAGTTGTAAATTTTGTATTTTGCTGTAAACTATTATCACTATTTTTACTATTTTGTTTTCATCTTTTTCGAGTGCTTTCATTTGTTTTATTTTATTTTAATTTTTCCTTTCCATTTTATTGAGTCTTATTTTTCTTTGTTTTGGGTTGTTTGGTTTTTTTTTAGGTTTTTCTTGACCAATTCCCCTATCATTCCTTGAGCGCGTATAATGGCATCTTTTGGAACCATGTTATCCAAAAAGGGTCATAAACGGGGTCGAACGGAAGTTGAGCGGTTTGCTAATTCACGGAAGAGAGACATGTTCATGGCCAATTTCCATGGTCGTGAAGTCCTTATCGAGTGTCGTGTTCACTTGTCAGAATTTGCGGATGATCTATTACGAGCTGATTTCATACATAGGGGATGGTATTATATGCTTGGCAGAGAAAGAACTGTAAATGTTGATATTGTTAAGGAGTTTTATGCGTATCTATCTCATACCTCTCATCTTGAGCTTATCTTGACCTCTACGGTGAGGGGCTGCACCATTACCATAGCCAAAGAAGATGTTTGTCGTCTTCTACGCATACTATCCACTTGCTATCCTGATTATCTACCATTCCCTCGTTCTCCGCCTTCTAGTGAGGAACTCCTTGCAGAATTTCAGCTTACCTCTGTTCCTTCGCAGCAGTCAACAATTTCGGTGGCATCTTTGAAGCATAAGTATCAAATGCTAAACTTGATAGTTGCCACCAACATCATTCCCGAGAAGGGCTCTGTCACTACCGTACACCGCTCTCGTTGTGTGTGGTTGTATATTATTGGTAAGGGGTATGTTGTTGATCTTTCAAATCTTATTTTGAAGGCCATTGCGGAATCTCGTTACTCTTATAATCCTATGCCCTTTGGTCTTTTGATTGATGAGTTCTTGAGAGCTACGAGAGTTCCTATTTTGTTTTCCGACACTATTGAGTACTCTGGCTATCTGATTTCTGGGGTAGACATTTCCTTTGAGCGACCACTAGAAGCGGACGAATCGTCACGTTCTCTTGAGAATTTTCAATCTCAGATTCAGGATTTAAAGGCGGAGATTAAGGCGCTAAAGACTAGTGATGTTATTTAGTTTTGACTCTATGGTTTTTCTTAAGCTTTCTAGCATGTAGGGAACTGGTTTTGTTTTCTTTAGTTAGTTGTATTTTGTTTTATTTGCCATCATATTGTGGACGTATAACTTTCAATCTTGGTACTTTTACGTTGGAAATATTATCGTAGATTATGATTTTGGACTTGACCTACCTTTAGTTAGGGGGGGGGGGGGGGGGGGAGCTCTGTGTTTGTGTTAGTGTGTTTTTCGTTTCGGTTTTTTGCTATGTTTCATTTTTTTGCTTTGTTTAACGTGATTTTAGTTTCGTTTTGTTTTGTTTAGGGTGTTTTGTTGGAGTTGAATTCCAGGTTGACCATTCGAACGATAGTGAGGGCATTTGAAGTGCATTAGACGGTAGTTTTTTAAGTGGCGTTCGAACGACCGTCAAACTGGTTTCTAGTTTTTATAAATAGGGGCAACCGAAGTTGAGTTCAAACTCATTTCAGATGTGAAATTAATGAGAATTTGAGTGTTTTCAGAGTTTCTGAGATAGCAAGGCCCTGCTGGAGCTCAAGTACGAGTCTGCATTCGCGCTCCATCATCCACTCCTACCTTAGGTATTACTCTTGAGCCTTCTTCGTGCATTGTTCTATATTCGTAGAGTAGTTTTATACTTTAGCTGCTTGCATTGTCATGGCTGGTTGAGCTGGCCAGGGCAGTGGAGCTAGTAGGGGTAGAGATCGGTGAACGGCATTCTCGCCCCCCCCCCCCCCCCCCCCCCCCCCCCCCCATAGCATATAACATTGAGAGATTCATTAGTGAGGCCGCTTCAAATGCTTTTACTGAGACCGAGAGCATGAGAGGGTTCCCTAGAGAGCGGGAGTTTGCTCTCCATGCGTTTAGGAGTGGTATTTACCGTTGGGAGGAGGAGTTTGTTTGGAGGTAGTGGGTCCTATTGGCTCGCTTCCAGGGGTCGTGTGTGTTTTTGCTGATTGCTGAGTTCATGGCGAACATCCGTAGGACTATTACCACTCTAGGGTAAGAGGTGATTGAGTCGTGGGTCAGGGGGCATCAGATTAGGATTACTTCGAGCACTTTCGCCCAGGTATATCAGCTGCCCAGAATTGCTGAGGTATAGTTTAGTTACCCAGCTGAGGGGGCATCAGATTTTGATGCTGTATCCGATGAGGTGTGCATTGAGGGGACACATTGGGTAGGTAAACGACAATTGACCGTAAGAGTACTTACACTGCATTACCGGCCATTGTTTTTATTCTCATGTCACTCGCTTCTTCCGATTACACGTCACACTGAGGTGAGTTGGGCGAGAGCAGCTCTTTTATGGGCCATAGGTACCCAGAGGTCTATCGATCTGCCGAGATTCATGTTTATGCCATTATACCCTGAGTATGCATATCCTAGAGCACAGGGGGCCATTCCTTTTGGTTGTCTACTCACTTTTGTGATAGAGGAGGCCGAGGTCAATATTATCCCTGAATTACTTCATGTGCGGTAGTTGTCGATTATAGATACGTCTAGTGTGAGACGTTTGGAAGGACACTTACCTCCTCCACTTAAGTACTTACCTGAGCAACAGGCAGAGGGAGTCCAGTCTGCGTAGCAACCAGGTCCGATTTTGAGTGTTCAGCTCCTGTTGGAGAGACTTGAGCAATAGTCTCAGACTTTGGCAGCCTATGGGGTTATATTAGAGCAGCAGAGTCAAACCCTTGTACAACAAAGACTTGTGCTTGAGAGGATTGAGGCTACCATGGTCGAGAGAGCAGTTGTGTAGGAGCGGCATACGGATCATGTTACTATGTTAGTGGGTCAGATCCGTGCCCTGCAGAGCACTTTTGATCAGATGATGGTGCTAGTTTGATGCTTGGATCATCGAATGCATCCACCGCCAGCTGGGGATGATGAGGATGACGAGGGGTAGAGTTTAGATATTATGATTGTTTATGTTCATATCATCTTTTGTATCTAAAACTCAGTTGCACATTAGTGGAAACATATTTTGTGTTATTTTGTTCATGTGCCAATATTTTGTTATCCTTGGTTATTATACTTCAAACCTTGTTATGTTTTATGGATTAGTCTCAGGTGTAGCAATATGTTGATTACTCTTCAGACACTTGAGTTCTTCAGTACAAGTTTGAGTATATTATGGTTGGGTTATCATGGTTTGTATCTTTAGCACATTTATCAATACTTATATTGATTAGTTCTTATTTATGATGGATGTGTTGGGGAGGATTTCTAGTGAGAACCATAGCTATATTCATGCTAATGCAATTATAATGTTGAGGATATTTGAAGTTATGTGTTGAATTAAATTTGAGTTGTTATCGATTCATCTTTGTATCCGTGATGCACTGCAAGTTTTTGGCATAAACCTGTTGTAAGAGAGAGTTTACATTGTTAGGCACTATTAGTTGTATGATGTTTTGACGTTTCTCTCTTGTGCATGTATGTCCTTATAAGGTGGAGATTTTATAACTTGTGAGCTTTAGAGCTTATTTATTGTTCTTTTAAGAAATATTTACATTTACTCAAGGTTAAGTTATTTATTTTCATTCATTGAATAGCTTCATTATGCTTGATTTTGGTTTATATGGTGAGTATTAGTTGGAGTTATTGACCTCTTATACACTCTTGAAGTTTTGATTTGATGAAATTTTCAGATTATAAAAATAGAGGCCATTTCATTCCATTGAGCCATTCATGTCTATATTTCTTTCTCGATATTCGCACACACATGAGCTTAAAAATTTGTCAATGCTAAATTTCAGAGTTGGTGCATGTCGCGCCCAGATTTTTCGCACTCGAGGAATACTCACCCAAGCGGGAAAAATGTTGTACTCTCTCGTTAGAACTCACCCTCCTAAAAGAATGAGTGCGACTAGGTTTCAATTGAAAACATGTTTAAATAAAGGGCTTTTGAAAAACATTTGGAGTCGCCACCTAACTTGATTAAGGTGAGTTAGGTCACCTAAAAACTAAGAATAATCCGAAGACTACACTTAGGGTTTTGGAAAACAATTTGAAAATATCTCCTCGAGAGAGGGTTTTTAAAGAAAACAGGTTGTTTGGCAACCTTTGGAAAACATTTGGCCCTTTTTTAGAAAAACAACTCCTTTTGGTCTTTCGAAAACAGTGATCTTAGGTTCGGAGGTTGGTTACGTGTAGGGAAGACGCACTAAGCTATCACCCTACCCCGCCCTTTCGGTACCTACATGTCAATCTACCCTAAATTCACCTATGAGAGTCTTTAATTAACTAATGGTTCAACCCTATTCACTTTTAGAAAAACAATGTTTGAAAAATATGATGCGTGATATGCAAGCAATAGAAAAGAATTGAAAAATAGATTTAAAAAGAGATTGCTTTGATTTGAAAATAGATTTGAAAAGATGGAATTGAAATTGGAAATTTTGAAAATTTGGAAATAGAAATTTGAAATTGGAAGTTTGAAAGTAGATTGAAATTTGAGATTTGAAAAGATTTTGAAAACCACACCCATGAGGGTGGAATTGAAAGTTTGAAAAATGTTGTGACCGCACCTATGAAGGTTGCCTACGTATCCCTTTGGGGGAATCAGGTCAGTCGTAGTTCGGACCGGAGTCCGATTGAAAAGAGAAGGGTTGATTTGAAAGAAAGAGATTGAATTGGAAAAAAGAAATTGAATTGAAAATTGGATTTGATTTGAGATTAGAAGAGGAGATTGGAAGTTGAAATTGAAAAGATTGGACTTTGATTTGAAGAGATTGATTTTGGAAGGACTTGGTTTTGGAAAGATGGAGGTTTAGGAAACCTAGACTTAGAAAAGATAGGAGACCTAGGGAAGACTTGAGATTAAGAAAGATTGGATTGGAATGTTGGATTTGGAAGATTTAGAAAGATTGGATTTTAGAAAATATTCGAATTAGGAAAGGTCCGTTTTAGGAAGGTTTCATTTTCGGAAAGTTTTGAAATTAGGAAAGTTTTAGGTTTAGGAAAGTTTTCAAAAAATGAAAGGTTTCCAGATTAGGAAAGTTCCCAAATTAGGAAAGTTTTGAAAATCGGAAAGTTTTGATTTTAGAAATGTTTTGAAAAAGGGAAGTTTTGAATTTGGAAAGCTTTGAAAACAAGGAAGTTTTGAAAATAAGAAAAGTTTCGTTTTGGGAAAGGTTTGAAAAATGAAAGTTTTCAATTTAGGAAATGTTTGAATTAAGAAAGTTTCAACTTAAGAAAGTCTTAAATTAAGAAAGTTTTGAGTTTAAAAAAGTCTTAGATTTGGAAAGATTTGAAGTTTAAGAGAGTTTAGAATTTAGAAAGTTTTAGGTTTAGAAAGATTCAACTTAAGAAAGTTTCAAATTTAGAAAGTTTTGAATTTAGGAAGCTTAGAATTTTAGAAAGATTTGAAATTTAGAAAGTTTAGGATTTAGAAAGTTTTAGAGTTTTAGAAAATCTTGAAATTAGGAAAGGTTTGAGTTTAGGAAAGATTTGAAAACTTAGATTTGAAAAAGATTTTGAAAAAGGGGTAGAATTAGGAAAGGGTTGAACTAGGAAAGATTTGAAAGTTGAGTTTTAAAGTTTAGGAAAGATTTATATGTTCAAGTTTTTAGAAACTTAAGGTTTAAGAAAGTGGAAGTTTAGGAAGGATTCGAATTAGGAAAGAGTTGGATTTTGAAACTTAAGGAAAGGTTTTAAGTTTAGGTTTAGGAAACTTATGGTTTAGGAAGGAATTGAATTAGGAAAGGTTTGGGATTAGGAGAGATTGGATTTGGTTTCCTAAAGGGAAGATAGGATTTGACAAGGATTTGGAAAGGGGGATTCTAGAAACCCTAGGTTTGGAAAATTATAGTTTCGACGTAGAAAATAGGTTTTGAAAACATGTATAGTTTTGATATAGAAAACAAAAGATTTTGGAAACCGAGGTTTGGGGCAAAGTTTGAAAATCATGTTTTTGGAAAGAAAACTAGGGTTTCCTAATTGTGGGTTCTAGGGTTTGGTTTGGGCTCTAAGGAAAGAGTTTTTTTTTTGAAAAACGCATTTTTGGAAACGAAGGTTTTCTAGAAGGGAATCCTAGGGAGGAGTTTTTTGGAAAGCACGTTTTTGGAAACATAGAGTTTAGAAAGAAAATCCTATAGGGGAATTTCTAGAAGGAAGATTCCGGGAGGAGAGTTTTTAGAAAGATTTTTAGGGAGTGTTTTTAGAAAGTGAATTTTGAGGAAAGAAAGTTTTGGAAAGGAGTTAAAAAAGAGAGTTTTGAAAAAGAGATTTTGAAAGGGAGTTTTTGAAATCAATTTTGAAGAGGGGAGTTTTAGGAAAGTATGTTGAAAAAGAGATTTTTGAAGAAAGAGTTTTTAGAAGGTGTAAAAATATCTCACTTTCCTAAAGCAATTCTAACCATAAGAAGGCCAGAACCACTTTAAGAAAGTGGTTTTGAAAATAAGGTTTGAAAATATAGACCAAAAGGCCACTTTTAATATAGCATTTTCCTAAAGCAACCCTAGCCATGGAAAGGCTAGAATCACCCTAGAATTGTGGTTTTGAAAACATGTTTTTGAAAAAGAGCTTTTGATGCAATTTTGAAAACAAGTTTGAAAACGATTTTTGAAAACAACTTTTTGAAAACGAATTTGGAAGATGCAAGACTATGATATGCACAATGCAATTTGGGGTCGTGAACATACAAGGTTAAGGCTTCACCACATAATCAAGGGGGCCAGACCCACGTGGTCTTTGGTTAGACTAGAAGAAAGCCCCCGACACGGTGACTCTCCCATAGTCTAATCCTACACATGGATCGGGAATCCCCTTGTTTCAAGCATGCAAAGAAAGGGGGGGAAAGAGATGGGGGATTAAAATAGAGAAAACTCAAGTGGGTTGGAGAGAGAAGAGAGAGGGGGAAAGTGCAGAAAATTAAATAGGGAGCCTACCTTGTTTCTTGCTTATTTTGCGCGCCGTGCAGTCTTCGGTCTTCGGTCTTCAGTCTTCGGTCTTGATCTTCACCCTCAGTCTTCAAGGATTGTCTTCAAGCTTTGAATGGCTACTCTTCAAGTCTTGAGAGAGTGGTTGAAGGCTAGTGTATGAGTGTATAGGGGTGTGTATGAGTGTATAGGAGGCTAGGGTTTGTGTATAGTGGCTAGGGTTTGGAAAACCTAGGGAGGCTAGGGTTTTTGGAGGTGCTCAAGCTCTGTGTATCGAATTGTGTGATTTTAGGTTAAGTTTTCAGACCCCCTTCACGTTGATCGAGGCTCTGTATTTATAGAAGTTGGACAAGCCTGGCGCCTGTTGCAGTGGCGCCAGGGCAAAATTTATACTGGCGCCACTAGGCCATTTTTTGGCTTGGTGCCACTGCTAGTGGCGCCAGCCATTTAGGAAACAATTAAGGTCAGCAAGCAACGTATCTTTGACTAGATTTGGGCGCCAGTACTAGTGACTACCATGTAAATTTTAGCCTGGTTTCACTAGGAGTGACTCCGGAAAGTCCGGGAATGATTTGAAAGAGCCGGGAATGACCCGGGAGGCCAGAAAGGAGCAGGAACACTTAAAATAGTGTCCTGGAGGTATTTGACTTGAAAAGTGAGGATTGGATGTGTCGGAAAGGTTGACCGAGCCTTTAGGAGCAAAATAGTCAATCGGACTAGGAAACTGCTGGGGCGAACCCGGATTGTCCCGGAAAAAAACTTGGGATCTGGAAACATTATTTAGAATGTTCCCAGAGGTTGCCGGTTTGATTCCCCGGGTCGGCATGGTCGGAAATGGAAACCGGCCCACTAGGGGCAAAACGGTCATTTTGTACCGAGTTTGCCGGAACTGACTCGGAATGGTCCGGAAAGGTAAAGGAAGGTCTAGAACACTATAAAAAGTATTCTCGGGACATTACCGGTTTGATACCCAGAGCCGGTGTGGTCGAAGAAGGAGACCGGCCCTCTAGGGGCAAAACGGTCATTTTGCACCGGGTTGGCCGGAACTAACTTGGAATGGTCCGGAAAGGTAAAGGGAGGTTGAGAACACTATAAAAAGTATTCTCGGGACATTACCGGTTTGATACCCAGAGTCGGTGTGGTCGAAGAAGGAGACCGGCCCTTTAGGGGCAAAACGGTCATTTTGACCGAAAAGTCTCAAAAAAGGTCCTAAGGGTAGTCTGGTCATTTTTCACCGAAGTGAGCTAACAAACATGGGTATTGACCTAGGTTTTGAGTGTTTCCGCCACTCAGACGGGGTTGAGTATTTCCGCTACTCGGGCGGGGTTGAGTATTTTCGTTACTCGGACTGGGTTGATGATTTGAGAGTATTTCTGCTACTCTAACGGTTCTGTGAGTACTTCCGCTACTCTAACGGTTTTGTGAGTACTTCCGCTACTCTAACGGTTCTGTGAGTATTTCTGCTACTCTAACGGGTCTGTGAGTATTTCCGCTACTCTAACGGTTCTGTGAGTACTTCCGCTACTCTAATGGTTCTATGAGTATTTCCACTACTCTAACGGGTCTGTGAGTATTTCCGCTACTCTAATGGTTCTGTGAGTATTTCCGCTACTCTAACAGTTCTGTGAGTATTTTCGCTACTCTAACGGGTTTGTGAGTATTTCCGCTACTCTAACGGGTTTGTGAGTATTTCCGCTACTCTAATGGTTTTGTGAGTATTTCCGCTACTCTAACGGTTTTATGAGTAGTTTTTCTACTCGGACCGTCTCAAGGAATAAACTGTCTCGAGAGAGGGATTGGAAAGGGGTCTTACCGACTCCGAAGAGACGTGCCTAGATTGGAACCGTCTCGAGGAATAAACTGTCTCGAGAGAGGGATTGGAAAGGGGTCTTACCGACTTCGAAGAGACGTGCCTGGGTTTTGAGTGTTTCCGCCACTCTGACGGTTTTATGAGTGTTTCCGCCACTCCGATGGTTTTGTGAGTGTTTCCGCCACTCCGACGGTTTTGTGAGTGTTTCCGCCACTCCGACGGTTTTGTGAGTAGTTTTGCTACTCGGACCGTCTCGAGGAATAAACTGTCCCGAGAGAGGGACTGGAATTAAAATAAGAAAGGACAATGCTCCTAAGGGCGTTTTGGTCATTTTGCCTCTATTTGGGCCTGACAGGCCCGCGAAGCGATGGAAAGGTGGAATTTAGACCTAGAGAATTGGTTTCGATAGGAATATGCCCATAATGACTTGAAAACAAGTCTGGACAGAGTGTAGACTGCCGAGCGGTCAAAAATGGGGTGCTTACAGTGCATTGCTTATGTATCGATGAAATTAAAAGTGTATGGAGTTGAAAAGCAAAGAAAAGAACAGAAAGGGATGAAAAAGGAAAAAAAAAGAAGAGAAAAAATCCAAATGGGAAAAGGAAGTGAAGGAAGATGAGAAAATGTGAAGGTTATTCAAAAGTTGGAAAGTGGGGAGTGTATATTCATTGATCATCATGTGTAGTGCGCATGCATATGTTGAAATCTATTACTGCTTTCTATCTTCGTACATGGCTCTCTTTCATTCATCATATAGATGGCCGTAATATCTGAAATTACATGAATTTTTAATTCAATTATGTATAAGTCATCAATGTCAATTCTCTATTGGTGCTAAAATAGTAAATATTCGTTCATGAAGCTATGCCAAGTCAATACACCTATAACTTATCGGTCTTTGCTGATTGGAATTACTCTATTTGCATATCTTGTACATTTACTCTTATAATGAGCTTTCCATTGAGGGACCCTGAATGTTCATGTTCATAATTGAAGGTATGTCTGGTGAGATTTGGATCGAAGCATAAGGGACATAAGTGTGTGAGTTTGAGACATTAAAGTTACATACTCTTAGTAGTACATTTCAATGTAATTTCCTTTCTTTAATGCTTTTATTGCTTTACCTTGCATTGGTTCATGATTTAGGTGGATTGAGAGTTGACTTGAAGGAGGTTAATACGTGCTTCATGTTTCATACTATCATATTGACATTGCATGAATAGATGTTTGTGGGTGTTCATCATTGTAAGCCCTCACGAGACACAACTCGTCCATTAGGGGTAACCTAGGGGTTTAAAGGCTTGGTGCATATGCTAAATGGACTCGTGACTCCCACAAAAGTGAAGATAGGTTCTTAGTTTTAATGTTTTGCTAGGGACTAGTAAAAGCTTAATTGGGGGGGTGTGATTGTACTCTAAAAGTGCAATCTACATGTCTTAATTTGTTAATTTTAATCCTAATTCGTTAGTAACTTAGTTTTGTGTTTATTTTCAGGAATCCTAGCTAAAAAGGGATCAATTCGCATTGAACCAGAGTAGGCGTTCGAAGGGAGTTCGAACGGTCCTCAAGGGCGTTCGAACAGTATACAGAAGAGTTCGAATAGTACGTCGAACAGTCTCACGTCAAATTCAGGTTCGAAGTGCGTTCAAAAGATTCAGAGAGCAGATTTCCCATTCGAAGTGCGTTCAACGTAGCGTTCAAACGGTAGTCCGAGGCGTTCGAACGGTGCCACAGGCGTTCGAACGGTTTGAATCTATAGAGTTTTGGAAGCCTATATAAGCTAGGATTGTTGTTTATTTAGGGTTTGTGATTTTAGCTTTGTTTTAGGAGTAGCAGTAGTAGTCGGTTCAGAATTTATTCAGGTTTATAGCCAGGTTTTCATAATTGTTCACAATTCCTGTAATCAAATTCTCAGGTTTGCAATCAATATATTCAGTTTATTTCTATGCAACTTGTGTTTATACTATGAAGATGAGTAGTTAAACTTCTTAATCTTGGGATCAAAAGCGAAGATCAATTGAATGTTTATGCATGAATTTATATTCAATATATGCGATGCGGGAATCGATGGTACTCGTCCTTGATTCAAACAACTTGATTTACTCTAGGAGTTGAAGTTTTGAAGAATATTTGCTTTTACTGTTAAATCTTCCGAATCTGAGACTCACGACGTAATCAAAGGATTTGAGTTATCGAATTATCTCCTTCAGAATTCCAAAAGATGCAATTGATTGGAGTGGATGATCCCGGGACCTTTTTATTAATAGTTAAATCTACATTGCTTTCCAATTAATTACTCTTGAGTTTGAATTAGTTTGGATAAATATACATTCTCAAAACAATCAGATTTTTCTTTTCCTTTTAGAAGCAAGTCGTAGGATTTTTGGGAGCACCTGAGAGAAGTGTTTTAGTGCTTATGGTTCTGTGTAATCTGTTCCCTATGGATTGATCTCATACTTTCGAGTTATACTACTCTATCGTCCTACACTTGGGATATTTTGAGCATACATTTGGAGGTAGAGTCAGGTCCCATGGAATTACACACCTGATAAAAGCATCGGAGAGCCTATAGCAGAAATAGGAGGGATGACCAAGTCAGGGCGAATCTACACCTCTACTGAAGTGGAAAGAAAAAGGAAGGGAAAATAGAAAGGGGGGAAAGCTCCAACCAACCAACAGATCATGAGATATCAGAATTCACCAAAGCTTTGGGAAAAGTCAATTACAACATCATGGAACAACTTAGAAAAGCGCCGGCCCATATCTCGATGTTAGGCTTGCTACTTACCTCTGAAGTACACCGGGATGCTTTGCTAAAGATCCTCAAAGATGCACATGTGCTTGAGAATTTCACGCTGGATAACCTATATAACATGGTCAGCCTCATCATGGCTCTAAACATCATTACTTTCTCTGATGACGAGATTCCAGCTAACGGAACGGGTCATACTCGTGACCTGCATGTCACTATAAGAACAAGAGGAAAAATGGTAGCCAAAGTATTAATAGATAATGGATCAGCTTTGAACGTTTGCTCGTATTTTATCATAGAAAGGCTTGGAATAGATAAAACTTATTTAAATAACAACAATACAGTCATTCGTGCCTTCGATGGTTCCCGAAGGAAAACTATGGGGGAAATTGAAATGCCCGTTGAGATAGGGCTAGTAACTTTCACAATCAAGTTCCAAGTCTTGCACATTCCGACTGTCTATAATTTGCTGTTAGGATGACCTTGGATTCATTCGGCGGGTGCAGTCCCTTCTAGCCTTCATCAAAAAGTCAAGTTCATCGTAGGCTCCAAGTTGATTTCTATTTTTGCTGAAATAGAATTCGCCGTATACAAAGCTGATACTGTCCCACCTGACACTGAATTGCCCTCCTACATTCAGTCAATCGAACATATCACTGTCGTGTAGAAGGAAGATCGAGTGGAGCTGAAGTATTCCCAGAATTCTCAAATGATAATGCGATACTTCAAAACAAATGGCTTAGGGAAAAGGCTTAGGGAAGTATTTACAAGGAAGGCCTGTGGTCACAGAAATACTGTTAGCTGAACCCACTTTTGGGTTGGGATATGAACCTATAAAAAAAAAGAGAGAAAAGAAGCAGCACAAAAGAAGATGGCTAACAAGAAAGCTACCCTAGAGATCTTGGATCAATTCGAGCAGTTAAATATGGGAAAGGGAGTGTTTGCATTAGATAGAGGTCCAAAAAAGAGGAAAATTCAAGAAGAAGTACCTGCTATAATGGCTGACATTGGAATAACTCAGGATGGGTCTATTCGAGCAATGCTGCCAAGCGAGAACTTGCATAATTGGGCCAGCGAGGACATCATCTGTGCCCGTAAGTTTCAGTACAAAGCTCGCTAGAGCAAAGCCTCGGATTATCTGACTTGCCACAAACAAACTCTATCTTTCTAATTTACTTGTCTTAAAATTTTAAGTCAATTTATTGTTAATGGGAAAAATATTCCTTTTTATTTGATTCATTGCGCACTATTTTTCATGTTAGGGACCCTTGCATCCGATGCCTTACTCAACTAATCGAGAGAATGCCAATCTTAACAAATAATGACTTTAACACCAAGTTTGATTACCGGCAACTGGGAATTACAGTAAATATGAACTATTCAGATAAAATACCAGAGAAAACTCGATAACAAATAGAAAGACATGAGAATCGCAGTACCCCAAACATTGAGGAAACAGAAATGGTCAATTTAGAGGATAAAGGGGATCCAAAAGAACTCCGAATCGGCACATGATTAGATTAATGGCAGCGCAAAGAATTGTTGGAACTGTTACGCGCATACCTAGATGTTTTTGCTTGGTCTTATCAAGATATGCCTAGGCTGGATGAATCCATTGTGGAACACCGTGTACCCTTAGACTCGTAGATGAAACCCTTTAAGCAAAAATTGAGGAGATTAAAGCCAGAATGGAGTCTGAAGATTAAAGAAAAGTGATTAAACAGTTCCAAGCAGGATTTTTGCAAGTAGTAGAATATCCCCAATGGTTGGCTAACATCGTCCTTGTACCTAAGAAAATTTTAAAGTGCGGATGTGTATCGATTTTCGAAACCTCAATAAGGCCAGTCCAAAGGATGATTTTCCTCTCCTACACATAGACTTGCTTGTTGACAACACGGTCGATCATGAAATGTTTTCCTTCATGGATGGCTTTTCGGGGTACAACCAAATCAAGTTAGCTGAAGAGGATCGAGAAAAGATTGCTTTCATCACTCCCTAGGGGGTGTATTGTTATAAAGTTATGCCCTTCAGACTTCACAATGCGGGGGTAACCTACCAAAATGCCATGGTGACCCTGTTTCATGATATAATGCATCAGGAAGTGGAAATTTATGTGGATGACATGATCGTCAAGTCCAAACAACGGAAAGACCACTTGTTCAACTTACGAAAGGTGTTTGACCGTCTCTGTATGTACCAACTCAAGTTGAATTCTACCAAATGCACGTTCAGAGTGTCTTTAGGGAAGCTACTAGGGTTTATAGTCAATGAAAAGGGGATAAAGATTGATTCTGCCAAAGTCAAGAAAGACGTTCCAAAAGAATGGGATGATAATTGCCAAAAGTTTTTGAGAAAATCAAAGAATATCTACAGAACCCTCCAATTCTAGTGGCACCTACTCCGGGGCGCCCTCTGTTGATGTACATGTCAATTTTGGAAACTTCCATGGGGTGTGTTTTGGAGCAGCATGATGAAACAAGGAGGAAAGAGTAAGACATTTACTACCTCAACAAAAAGTTCCTGCCATATGAAATAAAGTATTCTAATCTCGAGAAAACCTGTTGTGCATTAGCTTGGGTAGCTCACAGGCTGAGACATTACATGCTCTACCATACCACCTTCCTCATCCCTCAGATAGATCCCCTTAAGTATTTATTTGAGAAACCAATCTTGTCTAGTAGAATAGCACGATGGCACATGATCCTGTCAAAGTTCGATATTGTATTTACTACCCGTAAAGCAGTCAAGGGGCAAGTAATACCCAACTATTTGGCTGAGAACCCTATTGATGATTACCAATCTATGGAGCCTCAATTCCCCTATGAGAGTATACTATGCGCTGATAATGTGACTGAAGGGCAGGCAAAAACTGGGAGGAAGATGTATTTCGACGGAGCTACTAATAAAAGGGGAGTTGGCATTGGGGCAGTAATAGTATCTGAAACAAGTAGTCATTACCCCATTATGGTTAAGTTACAACTAGGAATGTGCACCAACAACATCGCCGAGTATGAGGCTTGTATCCTTGGTTTAGGACTAGCATTGGAGATGAAGATTGACGAACTGATTATTTTTGGAGATTCAGATCTGGTTATTCAGCAATCTAAGGACGTATACCAAACTCGAGATGCCAAACTTTCTCCATATTATCAACAGGTCAAGGATTTGTGTCAACTATTAAAAAGTGTGGATTTCTATCATAAACCCCGAGCAGAGAATAGTTTTGTTGATGCCTTAGCCACTTTAGCCGCAGCAATCAAGATTGACAAGGGCAGCGAAATATCCCCTTCTCCAGATCTTTACCAGGGATACCCCTTCATATTGCCTTCACACAACCGCCGAGCTCGATGGGAAACCATGGTTTTATGACATCCAGAGGTACATCCAAACTAGGACATTCCCCGATACAGCGCCACAACGAGATAGGAAAACCATTTGCCATTTGGCGAGACATTACTTTTGTGGCTGAAAATGAGCTTTTTAGAAAATCATGGTTCGTACCTCTGAAATGCGTCAATGCCATCGAAACCAAAATTATCATGGAGGAAGTACATGAAGGAGTTTGCAGTCCCCATATGAATGGCCACACGCTTGCTAAGAAGATTCTCCGGACAGGGTATTACTGGTCAACAATGGAGTTAGATTGTATTAGATACGTTCTCCAGTGTCATAAATGCCAGATACATGTGGATAAGATCAAAGCACCGCCCACAGAGCTCCATTCCATGTCAGCCCCTTGGCTTTTTTCTATGTGGGGGATAGATATGATTGACCCTATCACTCCCAAGGCCTTCAACGGCCACCGTTTCATCCTGGTTGCCATTGATTATTTCACTAAGTGGGTGGAAGTAGTCTCTTACGTTCACGTTACCAAGAAGGTCGTGGAGAGGTTCATAAAAAAATCACATCATCTGCCAATATGGGATTCCCGAATCACTCATTACTGATAATGCTTCCAATCTAAATAATGAGTTGGTATCACAATTATGCCAAAAGTTTCACATTACCCACCAGAATTCAGTCACCTACCGGCCTCAAATGAACGGAGCAATAGAAGTGGCCAACAAAAACATCAAGAATATACTCTGAAAGATGATCGACAACTATAAAGATTGGCACGAGAAACTTCCTTTTGCATTGATGGCCTACCGAACTACCATGAAGGTTTTCACCGGAGGTACTCCCTTCGAATTGGTCTACGGTACAAAGGCAGTCATCCCCATTGAGATTGAGATTCCTTCCCTAAGGAACTTAATGGAAACCAAGCTGGATGAAGTAGAGTGGATCAAAGACCAGTATGCTCAACTCTGCCTACTAAATGAGAAGCGGTTAGCTGCAGTTTATCACGCTCAGTGCTATAGAAGACGAATGGCTAGGGCATTTGATAAGAATGTGTGGCCTTGATCATTCCAACCGAGAGATTTGGTGCTAAAAAAGGTACTCCCCCATCAAGAAGAAGTGCAAGTGAAATTTGCTCCAAACTATGAAGGGCTGTTCATGATTAAAAAAAAAAAAAAGGTCATGTCTAGAGGAGCTCTCATTTTGGAGGAGATGGATGGTTAGGAATTCCCTAGTCCGTTGAATTCAGATGCTGTCAAACACTACTACATGTGATTCCAAAAGCTAGACCTTTGGTTTCTGTGCAGAAGCAATAAAATTTACTTTCCTTAATCTCAGCTGATCAATCGGGCATGATTTCAATGGTAAAGCTCCATAGACAAAGAAATTTAATTTTGAAATGACGAGAGGCCCTCGTTTCATTTCCCATACAATAAATAAATAAAAAAAACAACCTTTGTCAAACCCTTAGAGTTGGTTACTTTCTTTCAAAAACGTCTCCTAACTGGGTGATCACACTAGGTCGAGCTAAAGCACTAAGGGTATGCGTAAATAAAATATAAAAAAAAAAGGAGAAAGAATCCCCGAAGTATTATTATTCCAAGTTCGCAACAACGCTTTTTCAAAAAAAAAAATGGGGTGAGGTATCCGAAGAAAGATAAGAATACACAGAAAAGTGCTATTAGACCGAAAATCATTAACAGTGATCACTAGTAGAATGGTAGGTTTGTGCCTTTCCTTGTCTTTTGAAAGTGAAAACCCACACCACAACACTTAAAGTCCTTTCAGATCGAAATGAAATTGCTTAGTCCAAATGAGCTCATCGAAATACGCTATCAGCAAGGAAAGTAGGGAGATGGCGTAAGCAGTATTTAGAGACCAAGTTAAGAAAGAGAGAGAGAGGAGAGAGAAAATAAGCACATTCCCAAGGATGCAGTAAAAACTCGAAGGGCGCCGTAGGTAAAAGAGTAGGGATGTGGCAAGATACAAAACTGTTGACCCTGGCGAAAACCTGCAAAGGCACCTTGGTGCAAAAAATGACAGAGTTAGGACTGGTCAAAACCTTCATGGGGGCCAATAACAAAAGGGGGGGGGGGGGTTAAGACGTAAGTGATAATCTAAGGCATGAGCATTCCCAGAAGTCATAAGTATGAAAGCAACAGTGAGAAGGTCAAAAGGTGTCTCAAAAAGCATTCTTCGTATTAGCCCAATTAAGGTTAAAGGAAGCAAGGGTTTCTTTCACGGGACAATAAGTTAGTCAGAGTATCAAACCAAAAGGAGTAATTTTCCATTGAATTGCCGCTTTCATTCAACTTTTCTCAAGTTTGCTTTTTATACTAACCATGCAGCAAAAACATCTCAAAAGTATGGAAGGCTATAAGTCCATAAGGCAAAAAGGTATACAATACTAAAATGAAGTCTGTCACTCTATAAATGCAGGAATCAATAAATCTAGAAGTGAGGGGCAAAAATACATCACTCCCCATCATCAGCAGAAGAGGAGTCGACTAAAAAGGAATCAACTGGCTTGCCACCTGCAAGAGGAGCACTCGAAGAAGTAGCAGCTGTCAATGACCCAAGCCAGCCCTACTTGTAGTCTGCACATCTGGCCAGAAGCATATCCCTCTCCTGGGTAAGGGACTCCACAGTCTCTCACAAAGACTGAATATCCACCTCCGGGGGAGTGGAAAAGTCTAGGGCACCACGTGGCCGCCTACGCCCCCTCGAGGTACTCAAGGGCGGACTGTTGTGTGTCGATCCGGCCGCTGCTAGAGGCATCTCCAGAAAAGCTACCTCAGCGTCTCTCGCCCTCAGCCAATCGTGCAATACCTGTATCAACCGTCGGTTTTGTCGCCTATGACATCACCCCTGAACAAGCATAGCTGTTAAGAAGTTTGTGTACCCTACAGGGGGTAAAGGAGTCTTGAAAAGTAGATCCCCAAGCCTACTAGGACCTAGCACGTAGCGTCGGAGCCAATAGTGGTAGGTCTCAGTCTCAAGGGGTATGTCAGAGAATGGACCGTCATCGTCCACGTGAGGAAGCAAGGATCTCCATATATCCATAACTCTCTCTACCATTGCTTTTAGGATCAACGCCTCGAAGACAAGGGTAAACTCAACCGCAGATGCCAGATAAGGGATGTCCTGACTTCTACCAAGCTATCACAAAACTTGAATCCCAAAGAAAGGGGCAATGCGTCGTAGGCCTGCTAAGGGCACGAAGGCTCTCTCGGAGGGTCGAACTCTCAAGCAACACTCACCAGCCAATCCTGAATACCACTTGACTATGCCCGATCTGGTGCTCTGAAGGTAGTCAGCTCAGGCTGTAACGGTCCACGGGAACCTCCCTTCATCCATCATGGTCTCTGAGATCTCGCGAAGGAGCATATATGGTCAAGCTCGGGATACCATGTATGCTGGAATAAAGGAGTAACAAATAAATGCCCAATCGCCCAAAGCTAAAATAGCATAACGCATCCCCGAAAATGAACGTCAATCATCTGCTAAAATCTGGTAAGGCTCACAAAGGTCTCCCCCATAACCATGGGAGCATAGGAGTGCCCCTTAGGAAATTCGGGCGAGCAATGCACATAATCGACAATCAACTAAATCACCTCCTCGTGGAAACACCAAGATGTTCAGAAGAAGTAGAGCTAGGGCAACTATGCGAGAAACAGACCAGTCCTGAGAAGTATGTCAATCCCCCGAACGAGTCCACATACTTGTCGTGAACTCAAAGCGGGAAAAGAGGAACTCCACTGGAACACAAGGAAACTAGGGCAAAAAGGTAGGCGAAAGAAGCGCGCACTGGAGTCTAAGCTAGGAAGAGGCAATCGTAATGCAACCGTTAGGGAAGATAGGTCCTATGATGTCGGCAGAATCATCTCGAAAACCAAGGAGAAAATCATACTCGTGAAGAGTAGGGGTAAGCTCACACTCTCTGAAGCGGAAAAGAGACAAGCTAGGTTGCTAAAAGGGAATCACTACCTCCATGAACCCTGGAATAAGCTGCACCGACAGGAGTGAAACTATCCAACCAAAGGACCGGTGAAAGATATCCTGCTCATCCGGAGGATAGCTGTCATGCCAAGCTCTCAGCCAACTCAAAATCATGTCCGCCATCCTGAAGATCAAGGTAAGAATACCGACATGAGATAAGTATAACTCAGAAAGGTAAAAGAGATGAGAAGTAAGAAAAAGAAGAAAGAGAAACAATGAAAATAAATAAATAAATAATAAAAATAAACAAATAATAAAAATTAAAAAGATTTCAAATGATAAGTCAAAATGAATTTCCTACACACTTTGATTTAAAATTTCACTTCTAAGTCAAAATGAATTTCCTACAAATTTTGATTTTAAAATTCCGCTTCTAAGTCAAAATGAATTTTCTACACATTTTGATTTTAAAATCCCACATCCACGTCAAAATAAATTTCCTATATATTTTGATTTTCCAACTTCGAGTCAAAATGGATTTTCTAAACCTCGAGGGTTTTCTGTCTTTTTCCTTTAAAAGGATTTTATTCCTCTTTCCCTAATTTCAAAATATTTTGGCAGAATTCCACTTAAAAATGATCCCTACAACGTCCGCAACATCAACACAAAACACAAATCATGCATTTCGTTACATCACAATCACATAACACCAACACCCGCACACATTTTTTTTTAAATTTCCAAATTTTTCAAAAAAGACTTGTTTTATTTTTCAACAAACCAATGGTTTTCAAAGTTATCACAAAATTTCTCAAAATCATTTCAAATGTTTTTCAAAATATTCCTGTATTTTTCTAGACACTAAACTCTAATAATTTCTCAATTTTCTCTATTTTTTTATTTTTCTAAGTATTTTTTTTATTTTTTTTAAACATCATAAAAAAAATCATGAAACTTCATATGGCAGTTAAACACATTTTTCTAAGGCACATAAGACAAAAACCTAGCCAGGAAACTCAATACCCAAGGCTGTAGGGACAAACTCCCAATTCCTGTAGGAACCCCCTTTACATAAACACGTAAAATCACTCAAATTCAATCAAACAAGCACCAAAATTCAAAAATAACTTCACCAAAGTGTTCAAAACATATCAAAACATCAATTTTCGTTATTCACATGACTCAAATAGAATTCTACACATCAAGTTCAACATAAAATAAAAAACTCACCTCTTGGAGTTCTCTGGCGAAATATTCTCTTCCGGTAATTTTTCTGACGACGGTGTTTACTTCCGGTAACCCTTAGTAGTCCCTAGAAAGTACTCCTTCAATGTCAAAGTCGATTTCCTTGCAAAAGCCTTCAAACTCTCAAAAAATCTTGCAATCCCGTGACTGTTCGAACCAAAAAAATTTCAAGTTTTGATTCCAAGCCTAGTAGCACCAAGGCAATTTTAGGCTAGGTGCCACTGCTAGTGGCGCCAGTTTCCAATTCTGGACAGTTTCACTTTTGTCCTGCCAAAACCCTGACTTCGAATGCCATTTGGGCCAAATATCCATTTTCAAACTCCAAAAATCCTTAAAATCTATCCCTCCGACTGCCTCACGGTTAAAATAAGACTTTTACTTTATCATTGTCTGTCTTTGACAAGCAAAGACAGAAAAAGAGGGATGGTTGTAAGCACCCCATTTTTGCCCTACTCGGCAGTCTCCAATCCGTCCAGACTTGTATTCAAGTCGATATGGACGCATTCCAAGTTTAAACCAGTTTTCCTGACATAATCCAGTCAATCGATCGCTTTGTGGACCCGTTTGGCCCAAATAGTGGTAAAATGACCAAAATGCCCTTATGGCATTATCTGGTCCAATTCTAGTGGGCACGTCTTCTCGAAGACGATAAGTCCCCGTTTCAATCCCAATTCCAGTTCAAATCAAGTTCGGCACGTCTTTCAAGAAAGTTTATCCCTCAATGCGATAAGTCCATCCAGTTCGGCACGTTTTTTAAGAAAAATCTTCAAAACGGTAAGTCCCTTCAGACCTGTCGACTGGGACGAGACCCCAAGTCCCTGAGATGGTAGAACGGCCAACCTTTTGCCCCTGCTAGCTTGCCAATGAAGAATGTCTATTTTGGCACACCTTCGAGAAAGTTCATTCCTCAGGCGATAAGTCCACCCAGCAGCTTCCCAATATCAGGCAGTCTTTGCAATGATCGCAAACTATTGGAGTAACGGAAGTACTCGTAAACATTGCAACCGTCAGAATGGCAGAAACACTCGTAAACAGGTTAGCATTGGGAATTGCCAACAAACTCCTATGTCACGGGACCACTATTAGAGTGACGAAAAACACTCAAAACCCAAGTCAACACCAGTACCTGCTAGCCTACTCCGGTGAAAAATAACAAAACTGCCCCTAGGGCCATTTCTAGCACATTTCTTGAGAAAGTACTTAAGTCCTCAACGATAAGTCCACCCTTCCATGATTGTCCCATGGACAATCTGGCATGTTTAAGTGCCTTCTAGTAGGTTTCGGGCCAATTCCGAGACCCTTTGGTCAAAAAAACCATTTTGCCCCTAGGCATCCAAGCGCCCCGAGAACCACACCGGCTCTGGGTATCAAACCAGTAACCTCCCGGGGATGTTTTTGATAGTAACCCTGGCCTTCTGATACATTTCTAGGCCATTTCGAGTTAGTTCCGACAAACCTGGTGCAAAATGACCATTTTGCCCCTAGTAGGCCAGTCGTCTCTTCCAACCACACCAGCTTTGGGTATCAAACCGGTAACCTCCTAGAACATTCTAGCTAATGTTTCCAAGCCTTGAGTCTTCTTCTGGGATATTCCAAGTCCATCCCAACAGCTTTCTGCCCCGATTGACCGTTTTGCCTCTAATAGCCCAGTATACCCCTCCAACACGTCCTGTCATCATTTTTCAAGTCCATTACCCCTAGGACACTATTCTTAGGGTTTTTATCCCTTTTCATCCCTCCAGGCCATTCCCGGTCCTTTAAATCATTCCTGGATCTTCCGGAGTCACTCCTAGTGAAGCTAGGCTAAAAATTGCATGGTAGTCACTAGTATAGGCCCCCAAATCTTTGAAAGATGAGTTGCTTGCCGACCTTAAAAGTTTCCTAAGTGGTTGGCGCCACTACATGCCAAAAACTGCCTGGCGCCAGTAGGATTTTTTACCTGGTGCCACTGCAACAGGCACCAGTTCAGTCTTCTGTCTATAAGTACTGAGCCTCCTCCAATGTGAAAAGGGTCCACAAACTCAGTCCAAAAACCTTGCTCTTCAATATACAGAGCTTGAAATCTTTCCAAACCCTAGTTCCCTTTAGGTTCTTCAAACCCTAGCCTCCATACACTAAACCCTAGCATACATACACTCATATACATTCATATACTAGCCTCTAAAGCCTCCATTGAAGACTTGAAGTGCTACAACTTGGAAGCTCTCGAAGACCGAGCCAAAGCAAGCTCTCAAAGACCGAATTAAAACAAAGCAAAGAAAGTAAGCAAAACAAAGAAGATACAATGTAGGCTTTCTATTTATGTTTACGCAATTCCCCTCGCTCTTTTCTCTTTCCTAACCCGCTTGGGTTTTCTTCTATTTTAATCCTCATCTTCTAACCCCCTTTCTTGCATGCTTAAAATAAGGGACTCCCCAGTTCATGTATAGGATTAGGCTATTGAAAGTCACCGTGTCAGGGGCTTTCTCTTAGTCTAACCAGAGACCATGTGGGTTCAGCCCCCTTGATTATGTGGTGAAGCCTTTAACCTTGTATGTTCACAACCCCAATTTGCATTGTGCATATCATGATCATGCATATTTTCAAAACTTGTTTTCAAACTCGTTTTCAAAATTTGCATTGAAAATCGTTTTCGAAACTTGCACTAAATCTTCTTTTTCCAAACTTATTTTCAAAATCACAATCCTAAGGTGATTCTAGTCTTTCCATGGTTAGGTTTGCTTTAGGAAAGTGTTACATTTAAAATGATTTTCATGGTCCATCTTTTCAAATCCTTGTTGTTTTCAAAACCACAATCCTAGAATGGTTCTAATCTTCTTATGGTTAGAATTGTTTTAGGAAAGTGAGATATTTTTAGAGGCTTGCAAAAGTTCACATTCAAATCCCTTTCCAAATTGCTTTTTAAACTCGCTTTCCAAAACCTTTTTTTTTAAATCCTCTCGAAAATCTCTTTTCAAATCTACTTTCTAAAATCTCTTCTCCAATATACTTTCTAAAAATTCTCTCCAATCTCCTTTCCAAAATTGTTTTCTAAAAATTGCTTTTTACAAATTCCCTTCAAAAAACTTTCGTAAAAACTCTTTTCAAATTCCTTCTCAAAAGCTCTCTTGAAAAATTCACTTTCTAAAAACACTCTTCAAATTTCCTTCCTAGAAATTCCCTTCAAAAGATTTACTTTCTAAAACCTCTTTTTCTTGAAGCGCAAGTTAAGCCCTAGAGCCATGGTTAGGAAACCCTAATTTTCTCTCCTAAAACATGATTTCCAATCTTGCCTCAAAACATAGATTTCCAAAATCTCTATTTTCTACGTTAAATCTTAGATTTCCAAAATCACTTTTCCTATACCAAAACTATAGCCTTCCAAACCTAAGTTTTTCAAAATTCCTCCTTTCCAATTCCATACCAAATCCAATCTCCTATTTAGGAAACTAGATCCAATCCTCCATTTTTTTAAAACAAAATCAAATCACCTCTTTTTAGAAAAAAATCCAATATTTTGTTTTAGGAAGTAAGAATCTAAATCTTTCCTAATCTAAATCTTTCCTAATTTTATACATTTCCAAATCTTAACTTTCTATAGTCTAAAATTTTCAATCTTTCTTAAACTCAAATCGTTCCTTAAACTTCAAGTATTTCCAAAACTCAAACTTTGAATATTTCTAAATTCCAAATCTTTCTTAAATCAAATTTTATAAATTCAATTCTTTCCAAAATTGACTCTTTCTTAAAAAGGAAACTTTCTAATTTCAAAACTTTCTTATTTCAAAACATTCCAATTTCGAAACTTTCCAATCTTAATTCTTTCCTAATTTGGAACTTTCCTAATTTGGAACTTTCCTAAAATGAGAGCTTTCCTATTTTGAAACTTTCTTAAATTCCTAAATCCAATCTTTCTTAAATTCCAACTTTACTAATCTTCCAATCTAAATTCCAACTTAAACTCTTTTTTCAAATCAAACCTTCTATTTTCTATCGGACTCTTGTCCGAACTACGACTGATCTAATTTCCAAAAAAAAGGGATACGTAGGCAACCTTTGTGGCTGCGGTCATAACTTTTTTCAAATCTCCAATTTCACAACATTTTCAAGCTTCTATTTCCACAACTTTTTTCAAGTTTCCAATTTCATAACTTTTCTTAAACTTCCAAATCCAAACAACCTCTTTTCTTAAAACCCTCTCTTGAGGAAGTCTTCAAAATTGTTTTCAAAAACCCTAAGTGTAATGTTTGGATTGTGCTTAGTTTTAGGTGACCTAACTCACCTTAATCAAGTTAGGTGGCGACTCCAAATATTTTTCAAAAGCCCTTTATTCAAAATCAATTTTCAATTCAAACATAGTCACACTCGTCCTTCTAGGAGGATGAGTTCTAATGAAAGAGTAATGTGTTTTTCTCACTTGTCTTTTTTGGGTGCGAAAAATCGGAGCGCGACAATACCGAACTAGTAAATAACTCAGGATATTTAATATATAACTTAGACCCCTGTTCCCATGTAGCCTTGTTAACTCCGTGATGTCGTCACATCACCTTCACCCAATGAGTAGTCTTACCCCAGAGAACCTGCTCTCTAGAGTCAACAATCTGCACTAGATGCTCCTCAAATGATACGCCCTCCACCAACTCTAAGTTGATCAATCTAACACATGTGAAGGATCCAGCTCGTACTTTCTTAACATCGAGGTGTGAAAAATATCGTGCACTCTCGAAAACTGTGGTGGGAATGCCAACTTATATGCAACATCCCGACTCTCGCAAGAATCTGAAAAGGCCCAATATAACTTGTTGATAACTTCCCACTCTAACCAAATCTGTTCAAACCTCTCCACGGAGAAACCTTTAGAAATAAGTGATCGCCCACCTTGAACTCTAAAGACCCATGAGTAGTTGCTGTTGAATCATTTTGACCTTCTCGGTCATCTCCTAAATTAAATCTGGTCCCATACCAACTACATCATTCAACTCAGTTTAACAAAATGTTGACCTACATGGTCGACCATACAAAGCCTCGAAAGGTGCCATCCTTATTCTCAACTAATAACTATTGTTGTAAGTAAACTTTGCCAAAGATAACTGTTCCTCCCAGCCGCCTTGAAAGTCAAGTACACACGCTCGTAGCATTTCCTCTAGGATCTAAATTGTTTGTTGTGACTGCCAGTCTGTCTGATGGTGAAAAGTTGTGTTGAAGTTCAACTGAGTTCCCAAGTTTTCCTAAAGACTATGCCAAAACCACGATGTGAATTTTGGATCCCAATCCGAAACAATAGACACTAGAACTCTGTGAAGTCTCACAATTTCCCGAATATACAACATGCTTACTGTGGTCACAGAATCCATTGTCTGCATCCTTAAAAAGTGTGCCAATTTCATTAACTAATCAACTACAACCCAAATAATATCGTGCCCTCACTGTGATTTGGGAAGCCCTGTAACAAAGTCTGTCGTGACATGTTCCCATTTTCACTCCTCTATTGGTAAAAGCTATAACTTCCCTATTGGTGTTCGGCCTTAACCTGCTTGTAAATCAAACATCACGTTACAAACGGTGCTACATCTCCTTTCATGCCTTTCCACTAGAACTGGCATAATAGATAGTGATACATTTTTATGCCTCCAGGGTGAACTGTAAGCCGCGAATGATGACATTCCTAAAGAACCTTGTCTTTGCAAGCCATTGGTACATACAATCTCCCTAGAAACCGCAAATCGTAGTTTGTGTCTACTGCCCAATCCTTAAGTCCCTTGTCACTATAAGCGTGAGCCCAAATAGAATCTGCCTCTTTATCTTTATACTGAGCCTTGATAACCCGACTGAAAAGTACTAACTATGTCACCACCCTAAACAATGTGATCAATAATGTCTTCTTAGTAAAATAAAGGTCATACTCAGTAATCTCACCAATCATCTTCCATATCCGAACCACTAAACTAACTAAACTATTTCGAGTCTTCCTATTGAAGGTATCTGCCACAACGTTTGTCTTCTCGGGATGATAATGTAACTCAAAGTTTTAGTCCTCCATATATTCCATCCATCGCCTCTAACGGATATTCAAGTCTTTCTAAATGAATATGTGCCTCAAACTCTTGTAATAAGAAAACACCTTAAACTCTTCTTCGTAGAGATAGTGCCTCCAATTCTTCAAAGCAAAGATAATTGCCACAAACTCCAAATCATGGGTAGGATAGTTCTTCTCATGTGTCTTCAACTGTTGTGAACCTCATGCTACTACCGAACCCAACTGCATCAACACGCAACCAAGGCCCTTACGCGACGTATCGCAATAAATTGTGTAGCCAAGCCCTTTCTCGTGAATCACCAACATTAGTTCCATAGTCAACTTCTACTTCATCTACTAAAATGCGTGCTCACACACTTCATCCTAAACGAATTTAACTCCTTTTTTAGTCAATTTCATCATTGGTGCCTCCAATCGTGAAAAGTTCGGCACAAAGTGTCAAAAATAACCAGCGAAGCCTAAGAAGCTCCAGATTCCAAACATATTTTGCGATCTTTCCCACTTAGTAACTAAATCAATCTTAGAAGGATCAATTGATACTACCACACCCGATATGACGTGGCCAAGAAATTTTACCTCTTCTAGCTAGAACTCACATTTCTCAAACTTAGCAAACAACCTGTGCTCCCATAGCATTTGCAAAATCATACGAAAGTGCTTTTCGTGCTCCTTCTTTGAAGGTAAATATACTGAAATATCATCCACAAACACAACCAGGAACTGATCCAAGTACTCACAAAAGAAATTTGATTCATCAAAGCCTTGAAAGCTGTCGGTGCGTTTGTCAACCCGAATGGAATCATTACAAACTCATAATGCATGTACCGTGTGCAAAAAGCCGTCTTGGAAATATCCTCCTCCCTAACCCACAACTGGTAGTAACCCAACCTTAAATCAATTTTCGAAAAACACTTTGAATCCTTCAACTGATCAAACAAGTCATCTATCCTTGGCATTGAATATTTATTCTTAATTGTAACCCAATTCAACTTCTTATAATCGATACACAACCACAAGGAACCATCCTTCTTCTGAGCAAACAATGTTGGTGCTCCCCAAGGCGAAATGCTTGATTGAATAAAACCCTTATCCAATAGTTCTTGTAGCTAAACCTTCAATTCCAGCAACTCTATAGGTACAAAATGATATGGTGCCATTGAGATAGGTGCTGCTCTAGGCACAAGATCTAATGTAAACGCTACCTCCTAAACATGTGGTGAACTGTCACGCCCACTCCTAATCAGGTGTCATTCACACCATCTTAAGGTAAATGTGATCGCACAGGTCACTAACTTGTAAGAAAAACTCCGTGACAATTCCAAAGATAAGAATCTTACAAGAGATAAATAATAACATTATATAAATAAAACCATTCCATGATCCACCATACAACATAGAAAGAATACTAAATAAACTCACAATAATTACAAGACCAAATGTAAACAAACTCCACAAACTCCCATCCAATAAACTGTTGGCCCAAAAGGCAACCCAAGAAGGGGGTGAATTGGGTTTTTTGAAATTTAATACAATTGACATTAATTAAAAACTAATTTAATCAATAGGACAGTGATTCAAGATAGATGAAATGCAATGTAACCAATAAAGAGATGAAAACAGAGTAAGAAAAGGCACACTAAGAATTATCGAGGTTCAACCACAATTCGGGGTCTACGTCCTCACACCAAGACTCTCTTGAAGTCTTCTTCCACTATGCAATCTCCAATTACAAAGTAGGTGTTGATTTACCAAGTGCTCAGTTCACTTTTACACAAGAACTTCTTCTCAAGTTCTTCCAGCTACCAAGTGGTTTTTTCCAATATCTACTTCAACTTACAAGAGTTTTTCTTTTACAAGAGAACTCTCAAACTTTCACTTACAAATGTATAAAAGACATACAATTGAAATACAAACTCTCTGTCAAGAGTGGATAGGAAAATAATAGCTCACTTAATGCCAAAGTGAAGACAAATGGAATGTTTAGATTTTTCTCAGCTTGATCAGTCAGTAGATGTTGTTTTTCTTCTCTCTCTTCTATATATAAATGGAATTGGAAGCTTGTATATAAACCCCTTGTAAGCACTCCATTTTTGACCGCTCGGCAGTCTACACTCCGTCCAGACTTGTTTTCAAGTCATTTTGTGCATATTCCAATCGAAACCAATCCTCTAGGTCCAAATTCTGTCTTTCCATCGCTTCGCGGGCCTGTCAGGCCCAAATAGGGGCAAAATGACCAAAATGCCCTTAGGGGCATTGTCCTTTCTTATTTCAATTCCAATCCCTCTCTCGAGACAGTTTATTCCTCGAGACGGTCCGAGTAGCAAAACTACTCACAAAACCGTTAGAGTGGCGGAAACACTCACCAAACCGTTAGAGTAGCGGAAATACTCACACCGTTAGAGTGGCGGAAACACTCAAAACCCAGGCACGTCTCTTCGGAGTTGGTAAGAACCCTTTCCAATCCCTCTCGAGAGACAGTTTATTCCTCGAGACGGTTCCAATCCAGGCACGTCTCTTCGGAGACGGTAAGACCCCTTTCCAATCCCTCTCTCGAGACAGTTTATTCCTCGAAACGGTCTGAGTAGCAAAACTACTCACACAACCGTTAGAGTAGCGGAAATACTCACAGAGCCGTCCGAGTAGCGGAAATACTTAACCGTTAGAGTAGCGGAAATACTCACAGAACCATTAGAGTAGCGGAAATACTCACAAAATCGTTAGAGTAGCGGAAATACTCACAGAACCTTTAGAGTAGCGGAAATACTCACAGAACCGTTAGAGTAGCGAAAATACTCACAGAACCGTTAGAGTAGCGGAAATACTCAACCGTTAGAGTAGCGGAAATACTCACAGAACCGTTAGAGTAGCGGAAATACTCACAGAACCGTCAGAGTAGCGGAAATACTCTCAAATCGTCAACCCCATCCGAGTAGCGGAAATACTCAACCCCGTCCGAGTGGCGGAAACACTCAAAACCTAGGTCAATACCCATGTTTGTTAGCTCACTTCGGTGAAAAATGACTAGACTACCCTTAGGACCTTTTTCGAGACTTTTCGGTCAAGATGACCATCTTGCCCCTAAGCATCCGGATGCCCCGGGAACCACACCAGCTCTGGGTATCAAACCGGTAATCCCGAGAATACTTTTTATAGTGTTCTCGACCTTCCTTTACCTTTCCGGACCATTCCGAGTTAGTTCCGGCCAACCCGATACAAAATGACCGTTTTGCCCCTAGAGGGCCGGTCTCCTTTTTCGACCACACCGGCTCTGGGTATCAAACCGGTAATGTCCCGAGAATACTTTTTAGTGTTCTCGACCTTCCTTTACCTTTCCAGACCATTCCGAGTCAGTTCTGGCAAACCCGGTACAAAATGACCGTTTTGCCCCTGGTGGGCCGGTCTCCATTTCCGACCGCGCCGGCCCTGGGAGTCAAACCGGAAACCTCTGGGAACATTCTAAATAATGTTTCCAAATCCCAAGTCTTTTTCCGGGACAATCCGGGTTCGCCCCGGCAGTTTCCTAGTCCGATTGACCGTTTTGCCCCTAAAGGCCTGGTCAACCTTTCCGACTCACCTTATCTTCATTTTTCAAGTCAAATACCTCCAGGACACTATTTTGAGTATTCCTGCTTCTTTCCGGCCTTCCGGGTCAGTCCCGTCTCCTTCAAATCATTCCCGGACTTTCTAGAGTCACTCCTAGTGAAGCCAGGCTAAAAATTGCATGGTAGTCACTAGTATAGGCGCCCAAATCTAGTCAAAGATACGTTGCTTGCCGACCTTAATTGTTTCCTAAATGGCTGGGGCCACTAGTAGTAGCGCCAAGCCAAAAAATGGCCTGGCGCCACTACTAGTGGCGCCAGTGTATAATTTGGCCTAGCGCCACTGCAACAAGCGCCAGGTTCGTCTTCCCTCTATAAATACAGAGCGTCGTTCAACGTGAAAGGGGTCTGCAAACTTAACCTAAAAACCCTATACTTCGATATACAGAGCTCGAGCACCTCCAAAACCCTAGCCTCCCTAGGTTTTCCCAAACCCTAGCCACTATACACAAACCCTAGCCTCCTATACACTCATACACTCCTCCATACACTCATACCCTAACCTTCAACCATCCTAGGAAGACTTGAAGAGTTGCCATCTAAAGCTTGAAGACAACCCTTGAAGACTGAATGTGAAGATCAAGACGAAGACCGAAGACTGCACGGCGCGCAAAATAAACAAGAAACAAGGTAGGCTCCCTATTTAAATTTCCGCACTTCCCCCCTCTCTCTTCTCTCTCCTAACCCACTTGGGTTTTCTCTATTTTAATCCCCCATCTCTTCCCCCCCTTTCTTTGCATGCTTGAAACAAGGGGACTCCCGGTCCATGTGTAGGATTAGACTGTTGGAGAGTTACCGTGTCGGGGGCTTTCTTCTAGTCTAACCAGAGACCACGTGGGTCCGGCCCCCTTGATTATGTGGTGAAGCCTTAACCTTGTATGTTCATGACCCCAAATTGCATTGTGCATATCATGGTCTTGCATCTTCCAAAATTCGTTTTCAAGAGGTTATTTTCAAAAATCGTTTTCAAACTTGTTTTCAAAATTGCATCAAAAGCTCTTTTTCAAAAACATGTTTTCAAAATCACAATCCTAGGGTGATTCTAGCTTTTCCATGGCTAGGGTTGCTTTAGGAAAGTGTTATATTAAAAGTGGCCTTTTGGTCTATATTTTCAAAAACTTGTTTTCAAAACCACTTTCTTAAAGTGGTTCTAACCTTCTTATGGTTAGAATTGCTTTAGGAAAGTGAGATGTTTTTACACCTTCTAAAAGCTCTCTTCAAAAATCTCTTCCTAAAAAATCTCTTTTCCAACATACTTTCCTAAAACTCCCCTCTTCAAAATTGTTTTCAAAAACTCCCTTCCAAAATCTATTTTTCAAAGCTTCCTTTTTCAACTCCTTTCCAAAATCTTTTCCCCAAAATTCACTTTCTAAAATCACTCCTTAGATTCGCTTTCCTAAAAAAATCTCTCCTAAAAATCTTTCCAAAAACTCCTTCCTAGGATTCCCTTCTAGAAAATCTACGTTTCTAAAAACGCACTTTCTAAAAATCCCTTTTCCTTAGAGCCCAAGTCAAGCCCTAGAACCCACAATTAGGAAACCCTAAATTTTCTTCCCAAAAACATGGTTTTCAAACTTTGCCCCAAACCTAGGTTTCCAAAACCTCTTGTTTTTACATCCAAACTATCCATGTTTCCAAAACCTCTTTTCTACGTCAAAACTATAATTTTCCAAACCTAGAGTTTCTAGAATCTCCTTTTCCAAATCCTTGCTAAATCTTATCTTCCCTTTAGGAAACCGAATCAAATCCCCCCGTTTAGGAAACTAGATCCTATCCTCCGTTTTTGGAAATAAATCAAACCTTTTGCTTTTAAAAACCAAATCCAATCTCTTCTTAATCCAAACCTTTTCTAATTCAATACCTTCCTAAACCATAAGTTTCCTAAACCTAAATTTCAAATCTTTCCTTAAGTTTCAAAATCCAAATCTTTCCTAAATTCGAATCCTTCCTAAACTTTCACTTTCCTAAATCTTAAGTTTCCAAAACTTGAACATAAAAATCTTTCCTAATCCAACCCTTTCCTAATTCTATCCTCTTTTCAAATCTTAACTTTTCAAATATAAGCTTTCAAACCTTTCCTAAATTCAAACATTTCCCAATTTCAAGACTTTCTAAAATTCAAACTCTAAAACTTTCTAAATCCTAAACTTTCTAAATTTCAAATCTTTCTAAAATTCTAAGCTTCCTAAATTCAAAACTTACTAAATTTGAAACTTTCTTAAGTTGAATCTTTCTAAACCTAGAACTTTCTAAATTCTAAACTCTCTTAAACTTCAAATCTTTCCAAATCTAAGACTTTTCTAAACTCAAAGTTTTCTTAATTTAAAACTTTCTTAAGTTGAGACTTTTTTAATTCAAACATTTCCTAAATTGAAAACTTTCATTTTTCAAACCTTTCCCAAAACGAAACTTTCTTATTTTCAAAACTTCCTTGTTTTCAAAATTTTCCAAAATCAAAACTTCCCTTTTTCAAACATTTCTAAATTCGAAACTCTCCTAATTTGAAAACTTTCCTAAATCAAAACTTTCCTAAGTTGAAACTTTCCTAAACCTAAAACTTTCCAAAAATGAAACTTTCCAAAAATAACATTTTCCTAATTCGAAGCTTTTCTAATCCAAATCTTTCCTAAATTCCAAGTTTCCAAATCTTTCCAAATCTTCCAAATCCAACATTCCAATCCAATCTTTCTTAATCTCAAGTCTTCCCTAGGTCTCCTATCTTTCCTAAGTCTAGGTATCCTAAACCTCCATCTTTCCAAAACCAAGTCTTTCCAAAATCAATCTTTTCAAATCAAAGTCCAATCTTCTTCTCAATTTCAATTTCTAATCTCTTCTTCTAATCTCAAATCAAATCCAATTTTCAATTCAATCTCTTTCTTCCAATCCAATCTCTCTCTTCAAATCAATCTCTTTTCAATCGGACTCCGGTCTGAACTACTACTAACCTGATTCCCCCAAAGGGATACGTAGGCAACCTTCATAGGTACGGTCACAATACTTTTCAAACTTTCAATTCCACCCTCATGGGTGCGGTTTTCAAAATCTTTTCAAATCTCAAATTTCCATTTACTTTCGAACTTTCTATTTCCAAATTTCTCAAACTTTCCATTTTCAAATTTCTATTTTCAAATTTTTAAAATTTCCAATTTCAATTCCATCTTTTCAAATCTATTTTCAAATCAAAGCAATCTCTTTTTAAATCTATTTTTCAATTCTTTTCTATTGCTTGCATATCATGCATCATATTTTTCAAACATTGTTTTTCTAAAAGTGAATAGGGTTGAACTATAGTTAGTTAAAGACTCTCATAGGTGAATCTAAGGTAGATTGACATGTAGTTACCGAAAGGGCGGGGTAGGGTGATAGCTTAGTGCGTCTTCCCTACACGTAACTAACCTCCGAACCTAGATCTCTGATTTCAAAGACCAAAAGGAGTTGTTTTTCTAAAAAGGGCTAAATATTTTCCAAAGGTTGCCAAACAACCCGTTTTCCTAAAAAAGCCTCCCTCGAGGAGATATTTTCAAAATCGTTTTCCAAAACCCTAAGTGTAGTCTTCGGACTATGCTTAGTTTTTAGGTGACCTAACTCACCTTAATCAAGTTAGGTGGCGACTCCGAATCTTTTTTCAAAAGCCCTTTATTCAAACCTGTTTTTTTCAATTCAAACCTAGTCGCACTCATTCTTTTAGGAGGGTGAGTTCTAACGAGAGAGTACAACATTTTTCCCGCTTGTGTGAGTATTCCTCGAGTGCGAAAAATCTGGGCGCGACACCCCTATAGTAATTTCGTCCGTTGGGGGTTGTGGGGGGCTTATTTAATACAAGTTTAGTCCGTTATAACATTAGAAAAACTAGCCATTAGTCCCCAGGTATCGACACATTCAGCTTGCATTTTTCAAAAATTGTCCACTGTCTCCATGTGTCGACACTTGATCATGCTGTCTTCAAATTTTTTGCCTCTATCCTCATGTGTCGACTCTTCATTTTCATGTGTCGACACATTACCCAAAAATCTTCATTCATCCTTCCCTTGCTCAAGTTCAGCTTTAACAATACTATAAGACCTTCAAGGAGTCTTCTCTTTGGAGTATAATGATAGATCAAAGTCCTCAATTCATCGAAGTTGTCTTCCATTCAATTTGGATTGAATTTCTTTCTTGATAGTCATATTTTCTTTGTTGCCAAGTTGCTAGAACTCCTTTTCATTAATGTCGAGTTCTTCTTCTTTATTACCGAGTTCTTTCCATCTGCTGCTAATGACTTTTTCATCCATGTAAAGCTTCATATTCATGATGCCTCATTGCCAAGTTCTTCTCCTTGCTACTAATCATTCTTTCTTCTTTTGGATCACTTTAATAAGTCTTTTATAAGCTTGATGAAGTCTACTCTTGAACATCTTTAATTTCTTCGAACACATATCATCTTCATTGACTCTTCACATCCTAGATGAAGTCTTCACTTGGATTCTTTGTAGAGATTTTGCAATTATAATGGATTCTCTTTTCGAACACCTTCAATCTCTTCAAAATCCAGTTAATTTCATTGAGTCTATGCACACTTGATGAAATCTTCTTTTGAACACCTTCAATCTCTTCGAATGCAAATCATTTTATTGAAGTTGGAATAGGTGTCATCGCTCAGTTTTGGCGCATTGCATGACTCTTAGAGTGATTTGTTTAACTTGACTAGTTATGCATCCACTTTGACATGTATTAGACTTTAAGTAAAAACTTTTAAGTCTAAATCATAATCTTTATTAATTTGCACACTAAGTAAATGTATTAATAAAATAACACAAGGTTTAGTTATCATCAAAATCAATATGGGGATCAACCTTAAGTCAACAATCTCCCCCTTTTTGATGATGAAAAAACATTTGCAAATGAAATTGATATAAGTAAAATAGACAAAATCAGATTGTATACCAGTAGAGAGCTCCCCTTTTGTTTTATAATTAGGCAACTGATGCTTAAGAGTCAAAGTCTTTTTGTTCTCTTATCAAAAACAACTCTCAAAGAGTTTTTATCAGTTAATTTCAAAACAAAAACAAATTGAGGGAAAATGATTCATGTTACTCCCCCTAAGAACATGCTCTATGAAGCAATTAATTATCATTCTTCTCATGTTATTTCCATTCAATATTCAATGCCATATGCAACCAATTCATCAATTATCATTCTTCTCTCCTTTTTTGTCAACTCATCAAAAAGAGAAGGAAAACAAATTGTATAACAGAGACAGGTACAATAGCAAAAAAATCATATAATAAAATAATTTGTATGAATAGGAAAGCAAATAAGCAAGCAACAAACTAACCAAGACATCAAATTTGCAAGAGAACGAAATCACATTTCATCCATTCAAAAAGTATTACAAAATATTGGACAATTCATATCCACAAAATGTTAAACAAAAAATGCAACAGGACCATAATGTAGGGACTTTGATGCAAAAGAAGTGTGAGGAAGTTAACGAGATGCGGAGGGAGATGGGGATAGGTCAACTGGATTAGAGGCAGTATTAGAAGTGCCAGGAGTGTATTGAGGCCTCAAAATATATCGCAGCCTACCCAAAGATCTAGAGACTGGTAAAAGTGATGTGACTCTCTTGGCTACACCAGCTTTATTCCTTCGAACATCAAATACGCTATCCTCAAACTCATTCGTTGTGTCCTCATGTTCATATCCTTCATCTTGCTCCTCTTCTTCTTGATTTCTTGCTGGAGTTTCTTTTTCAGTTTCAAATTTCTTTTTTGCCAATTCTTCCTCTTTACTGACTTCTTCGTCTTCTGCTTCCTTTCCTCAACAGCAATCCCTTGAGCCTTCTTCAACTGATTCACATATTTCTTAAGGCTTTTTAACTGTGCCAGCCCATTGTCAAGTTTGTGGTTCATGGAGTGAATTAGATCCATTATATTTCCCATGAAGGCTTTAACTTGAGTAGCTTCTAGAGATTATGCCAAGGGTTTTCGAGGTCCAGAAGCAAAGGTTCTTCCATGAGGAGTACTACCAGGGGCAACTTTCTTAGGCCTTGAAATCCATTGGCCATTTACTTTCTTCTAGCCCATTCTGCCCAGTGTATACTTGCTGTATTCATCACTATAGGGGTCAGGTTTTTTGTAGTTCTCACCCATCAGGTTCATTTGAAAGTGCTTGAAGATTTTAGTGAGTAACATGCCATAGGGTAGATTTTCGGTGGATGTGGTAGAGGCATGGGCCATGTTTGTGAGAATGTAGTAAGGAGCATCAATCTTGGTATTTGTCAGGAATGCCCATAGAAAGAACAAATCTTTTTCACTCACATGTTCAAAGGTTCCACTTTTGGGCAGAAAGATTTTAGAAACAAAATAGGGTACCAACATTAGTTCAATGGGTAGGTCATTGGCTATAGGTTGGGTTGATTCAGGCATGGCTTGACCATAGAAAACATGTAGTTGTTCTTTTCTAGTAACACTCTCAAAGTAGAACTCTCCACCATACCCATTTCCCATGATTTCATAAAGAGTGAACTCATTTAGAGTGATTTTCACTCCCTTCACATAACTAGTTAATTCTACACTTTCAACTTTCTTCAAGAGATTGAAGTAGAAATGCATA
>CM065396.1:23743483-23768483 GCA_033060915.1 Euryodendron excelsum
TTTGCTTCTTGAATTGTTGTGACCTTAGTTTCCCAAGCCGTTGGTAATGATCTTAGAATCTTCCTCACCTGCTCATTGTTAGGATACACCTTTCCAAGAGATTTCAACCCATTAATAATATCGGTGAATCTTGTGAATATTTTGGTGATAGACTCATCAGGTTTCATTTTAAACAATTCATAACTATGTACCAAAATATTGATTTTAGATTCTTTGACTTGATTGGTACGTTCATGTGTAACCTTTAGTCTATCCTATATTTCTTTCGCTGATTCACAAGTAGAAATGTAATTGAATTCATTAGGATCAAGTGTACAATATAAAATATTCATGGCTTTAGCATTAGATTGTAGCATTTTCAAATAATTCTCATCCCATTCGGATTCGGGTTTAGGAACATCATTTCTTTCTACTCTTGTTGTAGGAGTTTTGGGGTCATTTACTATAAGTCTCTATAATTCATAATCTATAGATTGAATGTAGATTCTCATTCTATTCTTCCAATAGTTGTAATTGGTGCCATAAACATAGGTGGTTTGCTTATGGATTGACCTCACTGAGAAAGTTTCCAGAGTTGGTTACCATGGATCTATTCCTAGGATGTTAAGTCTAAAACAAGAATATAAGCTCTGATACATATTGTTGGCCTAAAAGGCAACCCAAGAGGGGGGTAAATTGGGTTTTTCAAAATTTAATACAATTGAGATTAATTAAAAACTAATCTAATTAATAAAACAGTAATTCAAGATAGATGAAATGCAATGTAATCAATAAGAGATGAAAACAGAGAGAGAAGGCACACCAGGAATTACCGAGGTTCAATCACAATTCGTGATCTACGTCCTCACCCCATGACCCCTTCGAAGTCTTCTTCCACTATGCAATCTCTAATTACAAAGTAGGTGCTGATTTACCAAATGTTCAACTCACTTTTACACAAGAACTTCTTCTCAAGTTCTTCCAGCTACCAAGTAGTTTTGTCCAAGATCCACTTCAACTTACAAGAATTTTTCTTTTACAAGAGAACTCTCAAACTCTCATTTACAAGTCTATGAAAGATATACAACTGAAATATAAACTTTATAGCAAGAGTGGATAGGAAAATAATAGCTCACTTAATGCCAAAATGAAGACAAAAGGAATGTTCAGATTTTTCTCAACTTGATCAATTAGTGGATGTTGTTTTTCTTCTCTCTCTTTTATATATAAATGCAATTGGAAGCTTGTATATAAACCCCTGTAGTAATTTCGTCTGTTAGTGGTTGTTGGGGGTTCATTTAATGCAAATCCAGTCCGTTATAACATTAGAAAAACTAGTCATTAGTCCCCAGCTATCGACACTAGGTTTCATGTGTCGACACATTCAGCTTACATTTTTCAGATATTGTCCACTGTCTCCATGTGTCGACACTTGATCGTGCTGTCTTCAAATTTTTAGCCTTTATCCTCATGTGTCGACTCTCCATTTTCATGTGTCCACACATTGCCTAGAAATCTTCATTCATCCTTGCTTTGCTCAAGTTTAGCTTTAACAATACTATAAGATCTTCAAGGAGTCTTCTCTTTGAGGTATGATGATAGATCAAAGTCCTCAATTCATCGAAGTTGTCTTCCATTCAATTTAAATTGAATTTCCTTCTTGATAGTCATATCTTCTTTGTTGCCAAGTTGTTAGAACTCCTTTTCATTAATGCCGAGCTCTTCTTCTTTATTGCCGAGTTCTTTTCATCTGCTGCTAGTGACTTTTTTATCCATGTAAAGCTTCATATTCATGATGCCTCATTGCCAAGTTCTTCTTCTTACTACTAATCCTTCTTTTTTCTTTAGGATCACTTCAATGAGTATTATATAAGCTTGATGAAGTCTACTCTTGAACATCTTCAATTTCTTCGAACACATATCATCTTCATTGATTCTTCACATCCCAGATGAAGTCTTCACTTGGATTCTTTGTAAAGATTTTGCAATTGGGATGGATTCTCTTTTCAAACACCTTCAATCTCTTCAAAATTAAGTCATCTTCATTGAGTTTATGCACACTTGATGAAATCTTCTTTTGAACACCTTCAATTTCTTCAAATGCAAATCATTTGATTGAAGTTGGAATTGGTGTTATCGCTCAGTTTTGGTGCATTGCATGACTTTTAGAATGCATTGTTTTACTTGGCTAGTTATACATTTACTTTGACATGTATTAGACTTTAAGTAAAAACCTTTAAATCTAAATCATAATATTTATTAATCTGTACACTAAGTAAATGTATTAGTAAAATAACACAAGGTCTAGTTATCATAAAAATCAACATGAAGATCAACCTTGAGTCAACATACACAACTATACAAGAGCAGCGACTCGACAATGGAGCTTCTCGAAGCTCTCTAACTCCACACTAACATCAACAACGACAGCGACAGTAGTGGGCCGAACCTCCATTCCTATCTTACCTATAAGACAATCTGTGTGGGTATGAGCTATATATTAACGTGCTCACTAAAATAATCAAACTCATAAAGAACGAATGATAAACAATCAATGAATAATCCACTAATAGATAAACCACCATCAATGATATATAATCACCATCGTTAATGAGAAATGAATGGTAGACATATATGTCACCAACACCAATGAGAAATACATCATGAAATGTAATATCTCTTGTGATGCAATGTATGTTGCACTACAAATGAGCGCACAATTTAGATAACATTGGCCAACTATATCGATGGCTTGTTATCAAGGAATGTCCGCTGTGACATCCTTTTAGGTTATTCTATCGTGACTAAACCTTAGATTGCTCCCACATAACCGAATATTCTCTCGTGTAATGCAAGATATACATATAATATATGTTGTATGTAATGCCACCTTGTAATCCCATAATCAATATCAATACCCTAATGCCACTACATAAGTCATGCAACATCAACACCAACACCAACATAGGAAACAATAGCAATATCAATATAGACAACAACTTCAATATAAATAAGCCACACAATGCCACCATATAAACCACCACCATCAACATAGACAACAAGATATCCAATTCAATATGAATAAGACTATCTTATATCCTTACCTGATGCCATCTTGTAAACACAGTCGTGTCACTCCTTTGATTTAATTGGAGTGCTTTGATCCACTTTTGAACTTACCAAACACCAACCCATCAAACTTGATGAAAGAGATACCATAATTCATAACCAATGCATGATTATAGTTTATACTCCTTAAACATGTGTTTTAGAACATCAATGATGCATTAGAACTCAATGGGATATGTTAAACTCTTCCCAACGCAATACAAAGTCAACTTCAAGCTATAATATTTCTCAATTTACAAGGAGTTAGAGTATAAAATTTATATCAATAGAAAGATCCATGAGTCTACTTTCCAACACTTCAAACGGTGAGCCATTTCGAGTTTTCTATAGTGAAATATGACTATATAAGCCACCACCATCAACTGGGCACCCCCTGACACCCTCCTGGCAGCCCACTGCACCACTAGGCACCCTCTAGGTGCGCCAGTACGCCCTCTCACCCCTTGTTTTGAAATTCAACTTCTCCAAACATGATTTTAAGCCCTCTTTTCATCTCTTACACAATTCTAAGTCCTCTTAAGTCTAAAATGAAGTCCTAAAGTCTTCAACAAGACTTTTAAATATTAACACATGCAAAACATAAAGAATTTAAGGTCTCCACTTGGAAACCATATGCAATCTCACTCTCCTCATCCAACTCTCACTTCCATGGCATAAAATAGTATGCTAGCATGCAAGAATCAACAAATATGTAATGAAACAAACACAAACATGAGATTTCTCACCTTAAACAATGAAATCACAAGCTTCCCTTTCAAATTCCTCCTCTTCTATTCTTTCCTTTTGTTTTTCTCTATTTTTCTCTCACTTTCTTTCTCATCAAACACAATTCTCTACACAAACTCCTCTCACTTCTTACGATATATTGTGTTGATGTTTTATTTATTGTGTTGAACTCGCAAAAAACAAAGAAAAAGAAAAAAATAAAGTAAGTTGGTTGAATTTTGAAACAATGAAAAAATAGTATTTATTTTCTTCACTCTTTTTATGACATTGCAACAATCAAAGTACTACCCTTTATGGATAATACTTTATTTTTTGATGTTACAATCACAAGTCACTATATATAGCAAAAAGTAAAAATACTATCTCGTTGTTTTATTAATTATGACTTCAATGTTAATTTTGATTTTATCTTATTTATCAAGGGATAAAAAAATTTTAAAAAAAGAATAAAAAAAGGCCTCAATCTCAATATTGTTTAGTTGGATCTCTTTAGTGACATCATCATGATGTCACGGGAATAGTTAAAAAAATTACTTCCTAACACCCTCTCTCATATACAATTTCACCTTGCACGTGGAAATATAACAGAGAGAAACAAAATGCAATCAGGGAACAAATATGCGGACAGATAGACTTGAACCCAAGACCTCTTTCCCACCAAGTTTTGGATACCATATTAAGTCAACACTTGACTTAAAAGCTTAAACTGTTAAGTAAATTCCTAATAATTATCAAGCTTTTCAACATTCACCACCACACTCTAATTAGCCACCATATAATCAACTACCACACGCGCACTCTCTCTCCTCTCTCTCTCTTTGCGCCGAATTTCACACAAGGGTAGGCGGTCCCGCCCCCCCCCCCAAAATATAGAGAAATTTTTTTTTAACTTGAACCATTTTATATTTTGCTAAATTTTATCCTAATGATTTTTCTCCACTTGAGCTTATGGTACTTAATAATCAACTTGAGACCTACATTCTAAATGTAAGCTCTAATAATCAATTTTCAAAAGTGATAGAGATTGGTGAGCTTGCACAAAAGTTAGTTTAAATGAAGAAGGATAGTGTCTACCCATTAGTCTATTTGCTTATGAAGTTGGCATTGATCTTACCGGTTGCAACTGCATCAGTTGAAAGAGCTTTTTCTGTGATGAAGATTATCAAGACTCCATTATGCAATCGCATGGGAGATGAGTTGATAGATGATTGCTTGGTGTCATACATTGAAAGGGACATATTCAAAACCGTAAACAATGAAACTATTTTAAAAATGTTGCAAAATATGAAACAACGAAGAGGATTGTTGTAATTTGTCATTTACTTTTATTTGAACGTTATTTTGTATAAGAAACATTTGATATTAATATATAGAATATTGAATATTACTGTATTCATTGCATTATCTTAGAATTAATCATCTTAGTCAGTGGCGGACAGAGAGGGGGCAGGTGGGAGCCGTGTTTTGAAAATCTCGTTTATATCCTATGAATTTTTAGATATTTTATATATAATATAGTGTATTGCCCCCCCCCCCCCCTCTCCTAAATTGCTAAATTTCCTTTAACCTTTATAAAGTTTTGAATATTTAGAATATTATATAGTGTATTGATCCCCTCAAAATTAAAATATTTTGCTTAATCCTCTTATCAACCAAAAAAAAAAAAAGTTTTCGCCCCCCCCCTCTCCTTCAGCCAAAATTCTGGGTCCGCCACTACCAGTGCATGCATTTCATCAATTTAACTACCACTGAAAATAGTCGAACCACCAAAATATTTCGATTGGTCTTTTGTTCTGCCAATTTACTTTTCCTCAATTATTTTTGTTTCTTTATTTTATTTTCGTTCAAAATAGTTTTGAAATTCCTTAATTATGTCTCAACGAACACATTATGCTTCCTATTTTTCACTCTAAAATTTTGAATAGTCAAATTAACATCAATTGTTGAAAAGCCTAGACTCTAGAGTGCAACAAATGTGGAGCAATGAAAAAAATTCTAAGAGGGAATGATGAGTTATAATTCTAAATATGAGACAGAGAACCTAACACCTCATTTCTTTTCAAAAGTGGCGATACTTCCTATTAAGATAACTTACATAGTGCAAATCGGAATTTATTTGACGAAGGTATCAAATTGGGAATTAGTTTTAACAAGTGTGTTATTATGGCTAAAAACTCTACATGTAGTATTAGTAATTTCGTAATCCAAAAAATCTGAAAAATTAGATTAGAGGTTTTCAATATTAAAAACCCACCCACCAATTGTCATGATATGCAGGTATATATAGGTAAATATAGACACATATTGATCATAGACTATGGGTCAAACCCATATGGTTAAGGACCAATTTCAAAATCTAAAATTTCTAACATCTGTACTTATTCAGGAGTGATCAATATATAGTGAATAATGTAATGTATATTGTTCAAGAGACTCAACTATAAGGTTGTTGCTGGTTGTTAGGTGAATATCGTTTTATATTGCCAATCTGTAACCCATGGTGGCTTCAAAAAATTTTGTTAATGGGGTCGTGCAAAAGTTTTAATTTTTATAAATATCTTAATTTATAAATTCTATCAAATACTTTTTTTTATTAATATTAACAACAATCATTTACCTATTAATTTTTCATTTTGATTATGAAATCGCCTATTGTAAAAACTATTTTATCCTTGGGACACAGATTTAGCCAGAATGTCAAGAAGGGCTGATGAATTAGGTTATACATGAATGAATCGCGTATCCCAAATAGCAATCAAAAAATATGTGGAAGCAATCAATAATCACAAGATATATGATACTTTAGAGTGAAGCCCAACTCGAAAAAAATTACAGGATCCTAGGCTAGTTGATGACACTCCAAAAGTGTAATTTCAATCCCCTAATTAGTGGATTGTTAGCTCTAGTTTAGGTATTAGACTAGTTTTTTTATCCTTAAATTGTCCTCAATATGCCTTTTTGATTTAATTAAAGGGAATGGAGCTTAATTGTAGAAGAAAGGGCCAAAAGTGCATAACCGAGCTATCACCTAAAGCAACCGAGTGATCGCCAATCCGTCCTAGCGATCAGCTGAGCGATCGCCAATCCCACTGAGTGCTCGGATGTCGAAAAAATGCACCGGTTGTTAGATTTGGCAAGCCATTTTAGCCGTTTGATTTAGGAGCACTAATTTCAGAGAGTTGTTTTCACTGATTGATTCAAAAGTACTAACGGAGCGCTCGGTAGCTTGACCGAGCGCTTGCTTGACAGAGCCCAATTTTTATTCAGCGTATAAAAGGTTGTTTTAGGCATTTATTGGGGGGTTCAATTTTTTGTAATTAGTTTTCTTAGATACAGTTGACACTTGAGAGCATTGTAGAGAGAAAATAGTATTTTTCTTGCTTTTCTTGCATTTTCCATCACTTTCCTTGTATCCAAACACTACTTTCTTTGCAAATTAATACAAGATCTCTCAAGTTTATTGCATTTCTACCATGGATTCAACTAGCTAAACCCATCCTTAGGTACAATTGTGAAGATCAACCAAAGATCTTCAAGGAATTTCAATAGAGATATATGGATTTCATTGATCTTGAGTTCTCTTCAATTCATCTTAATTGAGTGTAGATCTCCTAGAAAACCTAGATTCATAATCTCATTTGGTAATTTTTATGCACAAATACAGAATTGGTATAGGGATTGCACAAATCTATGGTTTGAATCTATGACTCTTTCAATTGAACACAATTATAATTTGAATTAAGTATGAATCTAAGGTTTTATGGTCTAAATCTTCTGAATCAAGGATCTATGGAGTGATCCTTGATTTGAGTTATAAATTTCTCTATTGAAACTCTTGTTGTGAATTGGTTGATTGAATTAATTGTATCCAAGCCTCTTTAATTACATCTAAATTTAGTTTTAATTGCTCTTATTCGTTGTTAATTGCTTTGCATTAGTTTAGTTAACACAATCTCTCAAACAACAAATGATTTTTGGTCTATCTTCAATCCAATTCTCTTTCATTTTGCAATTCAACTTTTGTCAATTGAGTGTTAGTTGAGTGCTATATCATATTGATTTCGATATCATATTGGTGGATATCTTTATGCGGAGATTGGAGGGTTTTGGATGGAATTGATAATTGGTGGAAAGAATTGTGTATGTTGTGTTGTTTGAGACCCGGACGATTTTATTTGTGTGCATTTGCATTTGTATGTCATCTTACATTAGAGACACACAATCACTTGGTGAGAGTTGATCACAACCGTACCCCTTCTCCGATTAAAGATTCCCTTCTCGATTTACCCCTAATTGTTGACTTAGGATTCATTCCCATGGCGAACATCAACGAGGGTGGTTTACCCAACCTATTTCCCCCCAATCCCAATGGTATCTCTAATGTCATTCCTAATCCTAATGCTAATTTTAACCCCAACCTTCCACCAAACTCTCCTAATGTAGCTGAAGCCAAAGATTTTGATAGAGGAAGCAATCATGGAGACATGGCGGCTCTTCACCTTAGGACACGTCGTGATTACATGAACTCACCTAGGCAAGTACTGACTTCTTGCATTGTCTTCCTACCTCACCATAACACGTTGAATATTAGGTCGAGAATGATGTAAATGCTATCCTAATTCCATGGTTTGGACTCCGGGCAACCATATACATTTATTAAAGAGTTTGAAGATGCTTGTTTTCTTGCAATAGACAATTCTTGTCCAAGAGAGGTGTTTTTATTGAAACACTTTCCATTTTGTCTTAAAGATAAGGCCAAGTTATGGTTCAATTCTTTAAGTCCTATGTCTATCCATTCTTGGGATACACTTCAAAGGAAATTTTTGAGAAAGTTTTTCCCCAAAAATAATGTTAGTCCAGGTGGCAACCCAAGAGGGGAGGTGAATTGGGTTTAAATAATAATTCGACAAAAATTTCAGATTTAAAACTTCTAACTAAATATTCAAATAAATATTAATCAATCAATAATATGTTGTAAATAAATGCAAACAATTCAAATTATAAAGTAAAGGAGATAGAGAGAAGAGAATATGACACCAAGATTTATCGTGGTTCGACGTCAACTCCAAATTCTACCACCACTCCCCAAGGCTCCTTCTTTGAGATTTTTCTCCACTATATCCAAACTGTAGATACAACCACTAGCCTTTTAAGCCAGGCGCTAGTCTTCCTTTACAACTAATTTTTTTCCCTCAACCAATGCATGTTCTTTTTAAACTCATATATTATAGAATTCAATATCAATCAATATATTTTTTCCCCTTCGTTATCATAAAAAAATAATCATGAATAAACTTGATAAAATTTTATAAAATATAATGACATATATATTTTCTTTTGTTATCCACAAAATATATTAAATGTATATCATACATGCAAGACATATTCAATTTAATACCAACCATGTTTTATAAATCACAACATTCTATATTTCTCCCCCTTTTAATATTAAGAAATGCATGGGAAAAAAATGTAATCAAGTATATATCACAAATAAAGTATAAGTAAATTGATACGTATAGCTTTCAAAACATTTCAAAGCATGTCATATTGTTTTTAATAATAAAAAATAAATACACACACACACACACACATATATTAAGTTTTCTTTTCTCTATCATGTAACATTAATAGAGTAATATATCTCATCTTTTTCTTTTACCGTTAAGCATATGTAAGCAACTTCATCGTCACTATCATTTTCAATGGAGTTGCTTTCTTCACTATCATTTCAAGATATCATGGCATTTTACTTTTTGGCCTTCTTTTTTTATCTTCTTGAGCATTGGACATTCGTATTTCATATGACCGGGTTTCTTGCATTCATAGCATACAATGGTGTCTTTCTTTGAGGGCTTTTCTCACTTTGCTTTTTCTTTCTTAGAAATCTTTTAAATTTTCTTGTGATCATAGGAAGCTCCTCTTCTTCATTGTTACTTTCTCCATCATCATAAATATCATCATTTTTAATAGATAATTTCAAAGCAAGATTTTTTTTTTCTTTTCTTCTCATCTTCATCACCATTCATGGTAAGTTTAGCTCATCCATGGTAAGCTTTATAAGATCTTTGGCTTTTTGTATAGTGGTAACTTTTGGCTCCCAATTCTTTGGTAGACACCTAGGATTCTTTTTCACCAATTTAACATTAGTATAAGATTTATCAAGAGATTTTAAAGCATTTATAATATCAGTGAATCTCGTAAACATGTCAGAAATTGACTCATCATTATCCATTTTAAACAATTCATATTTATGAACAACCATACTAATCTTAGATTCTTTGACTTGGTTGGTCCGCCCATGTGTGATATCCAATTTATCCCAAATATTGTTAGCCGATTCACAAGTAGATATACGATTAAATTCATTTGCACCAAGAGCATAATAAAGAACATTCATAACTCTAGCATTTAATTGAACACTTTTCATATAACTAGCATTCCATTCACTTTCTTCCTTAAACACATTTTCCCCTCCTACTATCTTAGCTAGTATACTAAGACTACTAACAATAATTTTTCATAACTCTTAATCAATAGTTTGAATATATATTCTCATTCTAGCTTTCTAATAGTTATAATTTGTGCCACTAAACAATGGTGGTCTATTGGTCAATTGACCTTTAGCAAAGGAAATACTAAAAATGATTGCCATAATTCACATTAAGACAGTTAAGTCCCCACTATAAGAGCCTAGATTCTGAAACTAATTGTTAGTTGATTATACCTTAAAAGTGCAATCATTGGTCTCTAATGTGCCTTTGTTAAACTTAAATTAGGTGTAATTGTATTACATTATTTGTATATTATGAATAAACTTGAATTGGTTGTCTTCTCAGGTTATTAATACTAAAGAGATGGAATTAGAGCTTTAATGATAATCCAAGACTTGCAGCACGTAAAACGAGAAAACCCCGCCAGGCAAAGTCTCACAAAAAGGGGTCATATTTTGCTACAGATGTCCAATTGGGCTGATTCCTACACTGTTGGAAAGATCTCATTAAGTGACAAATGTTTGCATTTAACGTGCGTCAGTCATTTTGGCTCCGAAAGGCCTCAAAATCAAGAAAAAGTGAAGAATGAGTAAATTTAGCGTTCAAACACCCAAACTTAGCATTCTAATGGGCCAATTTATGCCTGGCGTTCAAATGCGTGTTTTCACGTTCGAAAGCCAAGGCAAATTTCAGAATTTGAAAGTCCAAATTGTCTAGGTATTCATAATTGTTTACTCCAATATCTGATTGAGCTGATTTTTATGTCATTAGAAAGAAGATTTCAAGCTCTACAACTTTACCTCTAATGTGCATCGATTGAATCGATCTCTAAGGTAGTGAATATCAAGTTGAAACAAATAGGTAAAAAAGGGACCTAGAGTTTGAACGCCAAAAGTGGAGTTTGAACGGTAAGGAAAAAGGCCTAGCGTTCGAATGCCAAAATCTATCGTTCGAATGGACAGAGAGCATGCAAATCTAATTTTGCCTTGGCGTTCAAACCCCAAGGAAAAATTTTGACTCAAATCTAGGGTTTGGGCTATGATCCCTATAAACACCAACTCGTTTTATATTCGAAGGGGGTGGTCGAAGGCGGCCATTGTAAAGGATTTTTATAGTTTTTAGCCTAGATTATTGCATTCTTGTAATCAAATTGACTTCAATACAAGTTTCAATACAAGTTTTCTAGATTCCTTGCATTCAATTTAAGATTTCTTTCGTTTCTTCACATTAGATCTAGATTTTTAGATTTTTTTTCAATTACTTCAAGTTACTTCAAGTTTTTCATAGATGGAGATGAGTAGCTAACTCTTCTAATTACGAGATCGATTGTGAAGATCAATTGAAGATCTTGGATGAACCAAGGAGGTAAAATTTGGGATTTCAAAGTTATAATTTTCTGTTTACTCGTTCTTCGTCTTCTTCATTCTAGAAATTATTGAAAACCTAATGTTTAATTATGTTCGGTAACGTTTATGCATGAATCTATAATCAGTATACGTGCTGCGCAAATCAATGATATTCATTCTTGAATCTAATAACCCGATTTATTCTAGAAGTTGAAATTTTGAAGAACACTTGGTTTTTATCGCTAAATCTTTTGAATCCGAGACTCATGACGTAGTCAAAGGATTTAAGTTATAAAATTATCTCCTTTGGAATTTCAAAAGACGCAATAGATTGAATCGATTGATCCCGAGACTTTGATTTCAACTTGCTTTGATTTAATTGCCTAGTTGTTAATTACTTTTATTTTCATTGCAATAGTTTAGTAATTCAAAACTCTCATCAGAACTCAAAAGATTTTTAGTGTATTTTATTTTCTCTTTTATTTAGATTTAATTTACATAATTTCTATTCAATCCAAGTTAGCTTAGTGTGAGTTTAGTGTCAATATCCTATATTAGGCTTGGTCCTTGAGGAAATACGATTCCGGACTTCTCAAATAAAACTACAACCATCAACCGTGCACTTGCGGATAAGAGGTTGAACCACGCTTTTGGCACCATTATCGGGGACCAAAGGCACGAGGTGAGCACTAACTAGCTTTGGGTTAAAGAGCAATTGTGGATTAAATCTCCACCAATCTACCACGATGGAGGAATCTTCGGCTTAGGCCATTGGTAATTTCCTTCCATTTTTGTGTACCATGATAGATTTTGTTTATTTCTTTTTCTCTTTATTTAATGTTTATTTTGTTTGTGTAGAATATATTTTGTTTTGTTTTAATAAATTGATTGGAGGATTGCTAGTGGAGAATTAAGGATTGTGTTTAATTGTAAATTGGTGGTATATATATCTTGTGGAGATTGGAGGTTTGGTTAGATTAAAATCGCTTAAATGGGTGGAAATTATTTTGTGAAGATTGGAGGGATGGTTGAGTTTAGTGTCAACAGCCTATATTAGGCTTAGTCCTTGAGAAAATACGACTCTGAACTTTCCGGATAAAACTACAACCATCAACCATGCACTTGAAGATAAATAGAGCACCTTTGAGGTTGAACCATTAGTCCAGGTGGCACCACAAGAGGGGGGTGAATTAGATTTAAACAATAATTCAACAAAAATTTCAGATTTAAAAATTCTAAGTAAATATTGAAACAAATATTAATTAACCAATAATATTTTGTAAATAAATGCAGACAATTCAAACTATAAAGTAAAGGAGATAGAGAGAAGAAACTATGACACCAAGATTTGTCGTGGTTCAACTTTAACTCCAAAGTCTACGTCCACTCCCCAAGACTCCTTCCTTGAGATTTTTTTTCATTATATCCAAACTGTAGATACAATCACTAGCCTTTTAACCTTTACGCTAGTCCTCCTTTACAATTAGTTTTTTTCCATAAATGCTAGTCATACCCCTCTAAATAGTTTTTATAAAGGTGCTAGTCACACCCAACCAAGTGATCCCTCACTCCAACTAGTTTTTATATAGATGCTAGTCACACCTAACCCCTAGATATTTTTTTTAGCTAGTATCTCCCTTACAAGAAAAAAGAAAAAGAGTACAACCACTCTTACTTACAATAAAATTCTCTCAAACAATAAATATATCAATGAAGCTCTCAAAACAACAAAAGATAAAAAACAATTAAGCTCTCAAAGACTTTGTAGGATGAATATCACTTTGATGTTCTCTTTTGTTCCTCAAGGATATCTCCATTTATAGATGAAGATAGAAGCATGATTTGTAGTTTCAAATGAGTTATAGCCATTGGAAAGTATTGAAGACATTTCTTCCTGTTGAGCTACTTGCTGCCAGACTGGTTTTGAATTTCAGATCAGATGCCTTCACTTACTTCTCGATTTTCTCCTTAATAACATTTGAATTTGAAAAATGGCTATAAGAGACAACTTGTAGATATGGAAGTCAGCTTGTTAGAACCTTAAGAATTAGGTCGATCCAATAGTTAGATCAAAAGTTATGATGAAATTCTCAAACTGTCTCCTAGTTGGCATATTTGAATTTTTACATAGTTGACTTCATTTCCACCTCGATTTTCTCCTTTATAACGTTCGAATTTGAAAATGACTATAAGATAAAAGTTGTAGATATGGAAGTCAGATTTTTATAACTTCAAGAATCATAGCATTTGAATATCTCAGTCAAAAGATATAAGTGAAATACTCAGTCTATCTCTTTAGCTGTCATCTTTGAATTTTTGTTGCACTAAGTCTTTTTTCACCTTGTTTTCACCCAGATAACATTTAAATTTGAAAATTCATATAATATATCAAATGTATATATGGATGTTAGCTTGTCATAACTTCAAGAATCAAGTCATTTGGACTTCTAGATCAAAAGATATGGTCAAATAATCATGACTATCTCCAAGTTGCCATATTTTGAATTTCAAATCTAATAAGTCAACTCCAACTCATTTTTGTCCCATAAAACGTTATTTACATGAAAATTCATAAAACACAATAATTAGACATTTGATTCTTCTTTCTAGCACCACAAGAATCAGATTAATCCAATGATTAGATCAAAAGATATGAGCAAACTACTATGACTGTATCATAGGATGTAGTTTCATCAAATTTTTAATCTTAGAAGAAAAGTATGTCCTCTAATTTTCTTCTTTGAATCAAGTTTTTTTAAAATATGATTCTCAAAGATTAAGATATTATTTTTTAATTCTTGATCACTTTTTCAAGTGTTTCATAATCTTGTAAAATTTTATTATACCAACTAGACCAAAGATTAAAAGTATTGAATATATTTAATCAAGAAAATATTTATAAATCAAAGTAAGTTATCATCAAAATCATATAAAAAATTCCACATAAATAAACTTAGAACTAACAAATAGGATAGAGGCGATTAGACGCCAAATTTCTCAATTCTCCCCCATGATGAGAGAATTATTATTTCAATATTAGGAAAGGTTTAAGGACCTAAATTCTTGTCTACATCATGGTTTTGCCGATTGACATGTCATCAATACATTATACTCTTCCCTAACCCCCAATTGAAATAATTTGTTGAGTCTATCTGTGCAGGGACCTTCTTTGATAAGCAACCTAATGAAGCATTCAACTACTTTAATTATTTAGCAAACCTAGCACATGATTGAGCAACCACCAGACCTCAAATCCCGAGGGTAGGACAATCAACAAGGGGTGGGGAAGTTTCAACTCAATGAATTTGATGATGTGAGTGCTAGGCTTGCTATTTTAGTAAGAAAGTTAGAAGCACTTGAAATCAAGAAAGTGCATGCGGTTAAGAGTGAGGTAATAAAAGATATGTGTTGCCTTATGTGTGAGACTATGGATCATGACATCGTGTCATGTCCAGTCATTCCTGGTGTGAAGGAAGTTTTGCATGGCCAAGTCAATGCGATTAGTCAATACCAAAGAGTTGGGGCAACCCCTACTCTAACACATATAACCCGAGGTGAAAGGATCATCCCAATTTTATATGGAGAAATAATGGGACTTCAAACCCTCAAGCATGTTGAGGAGGGTCTCAAAATCTTCAACCCTAACAAGCACTGCCTCCACCATTCCAAGCACCACAATATCAACCTCAACCTCAACCACAACCTTAACCTTACCAAGAACCATGCGTAGCACAATTCCAAAACCAACCCAAGGCGTATCAACCTCCTCATAGGCAGCCTATTGAAGATAATGTCTACCAACTAGCTAATGACATGAGAGGGATGAATACAAGGGTAGATAAATAAGAAAAGGTGCTAGATCAGCACACTAAGTTATTTGAGGATATAGCAAAGCAAATGTCTACTTTGACACAAGCTTTGACCAAAAACGTCCCAGGTAGATTCCCAACTCAATCTAAACTTAACCTTGTGGTGAGGCAAGTACATATTACCGAGGGTAAATCCAACCCTCAATCAAGTCATGAACAAGTACAAGCCATCACCACTCTTAGAAGCTGGAAAGTCATAGATAAAACCATTCTATCTAAAAGTGAGGCTACTAAGCCAAGTGTTAGTATAGGTGAGAAAGAAATTAACAAAGAGAAAGAGCCTCAAGATGTGAAGAGGAGAGATGAAGAGAAAGAAACTGAAGAGAGGCAAACCATAGGCGACCCCCTTAAGACATTGAGTGAGGCTGATAAGGAAAAAAGGAAGGACATATTAAAACATGCCCTTTTTCCTCAAAGATTGACCAAGCCTAAGAATGAACTTCTAAATGCAAAAATCTATGAAATTTTCAAGCAAGTTAAGGTCAATATTCATATACTTGAAGCAATCAAGCAAATACCTTCATATGCAAAGTTTTTAAAGGACTTATGTACTTTCAAGAGAAGGTTACATGTCAAAGAGACGGCCATGATGAATGAGAACCAAAGTGTGATTTTACAATGCAAAATTGTTGTAAAGTTCCAAGACCCCGGATGCCTTACTATTTCTTGCACCATACGAGAAACCAAGATAGATCAAGCCCTTTTAGATCTAGGTTCTAGTGTCAACCTCCTACCCTTTTCGGTGTGTAAAGAACTTGGCCTAGGAGAGTTAAGACCCACCCGTGTGACCTTACAATTGGCGGACCAATCTATTAAGATTCCTAGGGCTATCATCAAGGATGTTCTCATCCAAGTTTATTATCTCTGCTTCTTAGTTGACTTTATAGTTTTAGATACCCAACCCATTAAGAGTTGCATGGCTCATAATCAAATTCCAGTCATTCTAGGATGCCTTTTCATAGCTACTTCGAATACTATTATTCATTGTAGAAATGGGTTAGTGAAGTTATCTTTTGGTAACACCACCTTTAAGATGAACATTTTCTCGGTTGCCAAGCAACAAGGTAAATATGAAGATATTAGGGACCTAGATGTAATAAAATCCATGGTCCAAGACCATTTCGATAGTGAGTTCTTTGAGGACCCTTTTAAAGAAAGCCATTGTGAGAAGTGAGCATCATGACTCACTTGATAGTAATACCATGGTTTTGGAGGAGTCTTTTTATCTAGGGTTAGAGAGTGTCCAATGTATGCAAGCGGGTCAATGGACCCCTTCATTTAAACCTCTACACCCTAGTGTCACTAAGCCAATACCCTCTGAAGAGAAGCCTCCCATTCCGGATAAAAAAGCATTGCCATCTACCTTGAAGTATGCCTATCTAAGAGAGGGAAAGTCATATCTCGTAGTGATTTCCTCTAGCTTATCTTCGAGCCAAGAGGAGGGGTTGATAGCATTGCTCATAAACTACAGGAAAGCTTTAGGGTGGATTATTGCCGATCTTCATGGGATTAACCCTCTAATGTGCACTCATTGCATGTTTTCTAGACTAAGAGGCTAAATTCATACGCCAAATGCAAAGGCGTCTAAAACTTAATATGAAAGAGGTGGTGAAGGGTTAAGTACTTAAACTTCTTTATGCTGGTATCATATACCCTATCTCTGATTCTAAATGGGTTAGTTCAACCCAAGTGGTGCCTAAAAAGTCTAGAGTCATGGTACTTCAAAATGAGAAGAATGAACCAGTTTCCACTAGGATCCAAACCGAATGGAGTTTGTATATTGACTACCGTAGACTCAATGTGTTAACAAGAAATGACCACTTTCCCTTTCCATTCTTAGACCAAGTTTTAGAAAGGGTAGCGTGAAGAGCTTTTAATTGCTTCCTTGATCGGTACTCTAGGTATAATCAAATTGAGATAGCCTTAGAAGACCAAGCCAAAACCACCTTTACATGTCCTTTTGGTACTTATGCATACAAAAGAATGTCTTTTAACTTGTGCAATGCACCGGCTACTTTCCAACGATGTATGATGAGTATTTTTAACGACAATGATTATGCCACGAGGGTGGTATTAGGCCAAAGGGTTGATAAGAAGCCTCATGTTATCTATTACATTAGTAAAACCTTTAATAATGTCCAACTCAACTATACCACTACTGAGAAGGAGTTCCTAGCCATGGTGTTTGCATTAAACAAGTTTAGGTCATACTTAATCGGTTCACTAGTCATCATCTATACCGATTATACCACTCTTAAGTATCTCTTGACCAAACCTGATGCAAAATCACGCCTTATTTGGTGGATTTTCTTGCTACAAGAGTTTTACATTGAAATTAGAGACAAAAGGGAGTTGAGAATGTTATTGTTGACCATTTGTCTAGACTTTCCCTTTGTGGGGCAGTCACTGAGTCACCCCCTATCAATGAACATCTCTCAGATGAGCATCTCTTTTCATGCCATTGAGCAAGTGTCAATCCTTTGTACGCAGACATAGCTAATTACCTTGCCACCGGTAAGATTCCATCCTATTGGTTCTCTCCTGACAAACGTAAGTACTTTAGGAATGTGCGTTATTTCACATAGAATAAGCCTTACCTCTTTAAATATTATCTGGACCAAGTTATTAGGAGGTGTGTGCCCAATGATGAGCTTCAAAGTGTGATGGAGTTTTGTCATTCCCTAGCTTATGTGGGTCATTTCTCTTATAAGAAGACCACAGACAAAATACTTTAATATGGTTTGTATTGGCCATCTATGTTTAAGGATGTTGTTGCTTTTTGCCCAGCTTGTGATTGGTGCCAAAGTTAGGGACTCTTTTTAAACGGCACATAATGCTTCTTCACCCCATTACCATTCTTGAGATATTTAATTATTGGGGGATAGACTTCATGGGGCTTTCCCTAGCTCATTTGGTTACCTCTTCATTTTAGTTGCGTGAGTAAATGGGTAGAAGCCATAGCCTATAGGACCAATGACCACAAAGTGGTCCTCAAATTCTTGAAGAAAACATCTTTTCTAGATTTGTCATGCCCCGAGTTATCATTAGTGATGGGGGATCCCATTTTTGCAATAGGCCCTTGGGCACTTTGATGTATAAGTATAGTGTTGTGCACAAGGCTGGACTCCCTTATCACCCACAAACCCAAGGCAAAGTTAAGTTGGCCAAACGTGAATTCAAACATATTCTTGAGAAAACCATTAATCCTAACAAAAAAGATTAGTCTCTTAGGTTGGTAGATACTTTATGGGCTTACTGTACCGCTTACAAGACTGTACTTGGTGCTTTACCTTATAGGATTGTGTAAGGGAAGGTGTGTCACCTTCCTATTGAGATTGAACACAACGCTTATTGGGTAATTCGCCAATGTAACTCCAACATTGATAAAGTAGAAGCCCATAGGAAGCTCCAACACAACAAACTTGAAGAGCTTAAAAATGATGCTTATGAAAATGCTAAGCTCTCCAATGCCTGGATCAAGACCTTTCATGACCAATATATCCTTCACACGACATTCAAAATTGGTCAAAAGCTCTTGCCTTATGATTCTCGATTGCATCTTTTCCTGGGAAAGTTAAGAAGTAACTAGTCGGGTTCGTACCAAGTTAAAGTGGTTTTCCCTCATGGTGCAATAGAAGTTCAAAACTTCACTAATGACACATCTTTCAAGGTCAATGGGCAAAGGTTGAAGCCCTATTTTGAGGCTTTTTGAGGCGAGATAGATTGTACAGATCTCGTTGATCCACCAATCTTGGATTGATCATGGTCCAGTAGTTTTTCCTTTAAGAGTAGTTGTTTTGTTTTCTTTGTTTTTCTTCATTTCTTGGCCTAGTCCTAGTTGGGGGGAAATGTTTCCCCTTGGTTCACTGTTGTTTCCTTTGCTTTTGCCTTATCTTTCTCTCTTGCTTTGGCATGCCATAGGGACATTGTCTTGTTTAGTTGGGGAGGACACCATCTAGAATGGTTTTTTATTGTTAGTTTGTAATTTTTGTTGTTAGTTTATAGTGCTTGTTGTTACTTTGTAGTTTATGGTTAGTAGTTGTAGTTTGTTGTTAGCTTGTATAGTGTTTGTCTAGGAAAAATTGAAATTTTTTAAAAACTTCTGGCATTTGTGCTTAATCAAGCTATCGGTGTGTTTACCAAGCGAACGGCCTAGCGATCGGGCTGTTTAGCAATTAATCAGTTGAGCGATCAGTGATGTCAGGCAAGCACGTGGCCACGTCAGCAGTGTTTGGGATCCCAAGAGCAGTTATTACCAAAGCAAGTGAAGTCAAGTGGAAAAGAGCGCATGACCAAGCAATCGGTTACACAAGGAATCACTTGCTTGCGCAGCGAGTGCACGACTTAAATGACTGAGTGCTTGGTGTTGGAATTTCTATATAAAGCCAAGTGCTCACTCATTTTTCATGAGCGATAAGTTAGTGAGAGCCTTATTTTTGTGAGTGAGTGATATTTTGAAGCAGTGAAGCCCTGCTAGATCTTCCTAATGGACCTCACTTCTTTGTCCTTCCACTCCCAGCTTCCCTATAGGAACTTCCTAGCTCTCTTCCTCTTGTCTTCTCCTTTCTTTTCTTGTTTTAAGAGTTATGGGAGTTGTGTTATTGCTTTATTCTGTTTGTCTTCTACCATGGCTGGTAGTGGACAAGCTTCGAGGGAGGGATTGGAGGTTGATTGGGTTAGAGCTCAGCGTGTGCGTAGAGGGGCCCAAGTGCCATAGTTTGATGAAACCCATTTTATTAGTATTGATGCAGAGAGAGCTTTTGATCAACTCTAGGGCCATATGAGCATTGTCTTAGAGCGGCGTTAGGTCCTTACTCAGTTTCACAAGGAGCCTTATCTATGGCTCGAGCCTATGACCCAATCCCATTTATTAGGGTTGGCCAGATTCAAGGGCCAGTGTTGAGTTGCACTAGTTGCTGAGTTGATGGCCAACATCTCCTTCAACTCTAATTAGGGGCAAAAGGCTATTAGGTCTTGCGTGAGGGGTAGGGATATTGAGATTACCCCTGGTACTTTTGCTAGATTCTTTGACCTCCCGAGGATTACTGACCCTCAGTTTAGGTATGACGAGACAGGAGCTCCCGATCATGAGATGATGATTGCCAAGGTGTTAGCCCCCACAACCAACTGGTATCAGAGCCTTGGTTGATATTGTATATGTATAATACCTACCATGTTCTCCGAAAATCGGTTCCATGCATGTTTAGGGTAGAACGTGGTTTTGTGCTAACCTCTGTTTTGCAGCGTTCTGCCTGGTTATTATGGTCACATGAATGTATGTTATGTGATTATGGTTTTTACATGATTCTTAGATTGTGAACTCCTGTTTAAGGAGGCATAGAATCAGATGTAATGATTGTTTTTCGAAGCATGGAAACTCCACTCTTTTGGAGATTTTGATTTAATGTATTCTGGAACTCCATTGTTTTTGGAGAGTTTGATTCCTTGGATTCTGTAACTTCATTGTTATAGAGAATATGATTTGTTATAATATAAGAAGATGAAGGAACAGTAGCGGCGCAAGGAAACTAAGGCTGAAAACTGAAAAAACCCTAAAGACGTAAGGAACAGTCCGAATAACAAATATTTTTTAAAATTACGTACGTTTTCCACCGTTGTCTATATATAACAAACTCAATGGCCACAATAGTATTCTATACAACATGTTCGATATTCGCAAGGTAGGTTGCCTTTGGAATGACTTAATTTCGAATGACGGCAAGGAACTAAAGCCCATCACTCTCACTTTGACGAACACTTCTTCTAATACAATCTATGCACTGCTTCGCATGAATTGCCCAGCACGGAGATTGCAACAGTTCTACCACTATTACGAGGAATTCAAGATTGTTATGGACTGTGACGAACAGTTGGATGACAATCGTGCGTATACTTTTCTTAAACGCATCGAGCTTGCATGCCAAACCAGATGCCATAACGCTAGAGTATTTAGCATGGAGCTATGGTACTTTCATTTCGTGGAGTTTCTACAAAAACTTCCAAACTTTGACTATGCAGAGCCAAAGCATCTGCGATACTTCCACCAACACGACGACGACGAGCGTGAATTGCAAACGGGGCCACTAATAGCAGGCCCTCGTCGAACAAGTCTAGCTGATTCTCAAGAGGAAGATGCTGCAGCTGGCACAGACCTTGACATATAAATGATTTTAACTTTGTTGTGTTTGTATGCATGTGTGTAATATCTTAGAGTACTATTTGCCAACTACAGTTTTATTCATCGAACATTAATATTGGGCTTTACATTCGCACTCTCTGGATCCCTCTCCCTATGTTGACTACATGCAAACTATTCTTATATTCATCTAATATTAATATTGGACTTTTCAGTTACGGTATCTTGATCCCTCTCCCTATCTTATAGCACGGATATTATTCCAGCGACTAGATCATGGATAGGGAGGGAAACACTTGCGCGTTTAGGATCGACACCAATCTGAGACGCCAAGGGTCCAATTTCTGAGACTGACGTGGAGTGACGATGTTTAATTTCATCTTCATCAGCCGCAAATGGCAGTATCGAATGTGCATCTGACCCAATTACTCCGATTAACACATTTGGCTTGCGATATTCTAATCACGGTATTGACATTGTTTGCAACATTTTCACTTCCAATATAGCTTCTCCTACATGCCACACATTGACATCGCTAGTTGAATAATTGTCGCTCAATAACTCCACCATAGGAGGACGCAACGTAGTGTCTCCCAAATTACTGGATTTTGCAAACTTTAAGTATCTTGTAATCATACAGTAATTAACCCCTGTCATTATATTTGTCTCCGTTAGTTGATATGTACAATTCCACGGTAGTTTTTCTACCGTAGTAGACACCCACAACAACCCAAAATATGTACATTTAATTCTGCACCTAACCGGGAAGATGAACATGCATTGGGTCTGTGCCGAAGGATCTTGGATGCGTTCGTCTTTAACACACACGGTGACTAATCCTTCACTGTTAATGGCACACATAGGCTCATACATTATGTCCAGTCGATCTATCTTCAATGCCTTATTAATCGTTCTACGCAATGACGTAAACATAGGAAGTCGAAGTTTCACTGCTTCCTCCACTGACGAAGTAACCGGCAAGACGACATGAGCTCCTGCAGTCGCCATTTTCTTATGTCCTCTCTCAAATAATGTGTGATTACATACCCCTTCTAATTTACAGAAGTAGCGATGCAGCCATCAAAGAGGGAGGGGAGCCTATTCATATAGGCTCTTCAAATGGACGTACCCCAATTACTGGCACCCACTAGGGCACTCCATCAACTTTTTGAAAGACTTTCTCCTAACGTGCATCGAGTATCGAGTGTTTACTATTATATATAGCATATTACTTGACAAGCCCGTTGTTGGATTGGATTACACATGTTGCAATCCAAACTGCTGTACTAAAAGGTGAATATAATTCAAATATTCAATAATGTGTGGAAGGACTAAGTACGAAAAGGAAATAATTTTCAAATTTGGCATCAGTAGTGGGGCGGGCGCTAATAATATTACAAGCCCGCCCAGGCTGACACTAGTGGGCCCCACAGCATCTCTCTTATTTGGTGGAGTGCCCTAGTGGGTGCCAGTAATTGGGGTACGTCCATCTGAAGAGCCTATATAAATAGGCTCTCCTCCCTCTTTGATGGCTGCATTGCTACTTCTGTAAATCAGAAGGGGTAACAGTGAATATATATGTCTACGGGGTGTCATTCGTCGTGATTGTCAGAATCTTTAAAAAAAATCATAAGACAGACTACTATTAGATTTCGAAACACGAAGAAGAGGTACAGTGATTATGGAAATACGTCAAGAAAATAGAAGTTCAAACTGACTGTGTACAGTAGGATTCCACCGCCTTATGGAAGGAGTATGATGCAGGAGAAACGATGTTTGACCATAAGATAACCCATCGTGTGTAATCACGATGGCGACCTTTGGCACTTAAATATTATTTCAGCTGGGGCAGCAACTAATCAGAGGCAAGGGGATGCATGCTACATTAGTAATGTGTCCATTAAAGGAAAAATATGGCTCGGAGAAATGAAGGCAAATCAATGCAACCATGTAGTGCTATTTGTAATCCAAGATAACAGACTCGCTGGTACTGTGTCGTCATTGAGCGAAGTATTCAATCAACAAGGCAGTAAGCCATCTACGGCTATGATCAAGAGGGGTAATTTAACACGTTTTAGTGTGATAGCCCGCAAGTTGTACCGGTTGAAAGTAGGACAAATGTTAAATGAGGGGGAAGCACATGAAGCATTCATTAACGTTAGACACACTGTGAATAAAGTGTCGAAGTTTAAGGATGCCAGCGGAGGGGAATACTCAAATATGACGCACAATGCTATATTATTGGCATGTGCAACGAAGCAACCGGCGTCCACTGCAAATGTAAACATAAACTGCAGGATTAACTTTAAAACCTGATGAAATATATATTAGATTAATAAGGTAACGTCAGTTACACGTTTGACATATTTAAAAAAAAGCTTCATTAATGGTTACATATAGTACATTACATCGGAACCACTCTTCGAACATTATAGAGAATTGACTTCTCCATGACATATCTAGGTTACAAAGCACAATACACAGAATACTGCTTTTTTACGCGTACCGGTTTGCCGTATTTCATGTTAGCCTTAAAATCCATCTGAGCCCCAAGCAATTCCTTCAGAGGCTTACAATTTCGAAACTCTATATCATCGATGACATTATACTTTGCGTGGCTAGAGTAACCTCTGAAGTCCATCCATCTAGAGAAATAGTTGTGTGGGGCAATAGACCTCGCCCACTACGTCTTCCCAGTTCTGCTGGGACCCTCTATAACTAGACTCGTTGGCCAGTCTGGTTTGTTGAAACAACATATATTAGTTAGCATCCATGTCTGCAGAATATCAGGAAGATTAGGAAAGTCAAGATATTTGGATACATACGGTTCAAGAGTGGGAGGCCATTTGTAATTGGCGCAATACTGGAGATGCTCTAATTGAGTAGCAAAAATATATGGCTGCTCCTCGCAGCGTGATAGAAATTCAGAAACAGAAGTTGATTCTGCTAAGATGGATTCCCAAATAGCATCCTTGGTTTGAGTGGAACGTTCGAAGAAATCTTTGAACTCTCCCCATTCAACGAAGTTGCCGTCTTTGGACATGTAGTCTCTAACGGCTGTCGAATTTTTTGCCATTTGGATATTTGGATGATAGGAGGAGGTTGTGGATTGCATATCCTATCTCCTTTTGTTGGTAACGGAGATTGCTCGTTCAAATTGAAGGAGACAATGGATATGTGGTGTGCCATCACTGTGAAGCTCTTCAGCAATGCGAATATATGTTAGATTGGAATGTAATAACTTTAGCTTATCTAAAACAAACGGACCTGATAGAGGGCAACGAGAATATGTAAGAAATAGTGCCTTAGCATTAACTCGGA
>CM065396.1:23773483-23898483 GCA_033060915.1 Euryodendron excelsum
CCTTCCTCATCTCTCAAATGGATCCCCTCAAGTATATATTCGAGAAACCAACCCTGTCCAACAGAATTGCTCGATGACACATGATCCTGTCAGAACTTGACATTGTGTTCACTACCCATAAAGCAGTCAAGGGGCAGGTGATAGCTGATTATCTGGCCAAGAACCCTATTGATGATTATCAATCCATGGAGTCCCAATTTCCAGATGAAAATATACTATGCGTTGATGGTGCATCTGAAGAGCAAGAACCAGCCGGGTGGAAGATGTTTTTTGACGGCGCTACTAACAATAGCGGAGCCGACATTGGGGCAGTAATAGTGTCAAGAACAGGCAGTCATTATCCTATTGTAGTTAAGCTACAACTTGAACTCTGCACCAATAACATCGCCGAATATGAGGCTTGCATCCTGGGATTAAGATTGGCATTAGAAATGAAGATTGATGAATTGGTTATTCTCGGCGATTCAAATCTGGTCATTCAGCAATCCAAGGACGTGTACCAAACTCGAGATGCCAAACTTTCCCCGTATCATCAACAGGTCAAAGATTTGTGTCAGCTATTCAAAAGTGTGGATTTTCGTCACGTACCCCGAACAGAGAACAGCTTCACCGATGCCTTAGCTACGTTAGCTGCAGCAATCAAGGTCGATAGGGGCACTGAAATCCCCCCCTACAGATCTTTACCAGGGATGTCCCTTCCTATTGCCTGCACACAACTGTTGAGTCCCACGAGAAACCATGGTTTTATGACATCCAGAGGTATATCCAAGCCAGGACGTTCCCCGATGCAACAACATAACGCGATAGGAAGACCATTTGTCGTTTGGCGGGACACTATTTCATGGCTGGAAATGAGCTTTTCAGGAGATCATGGTTCGGACCTCTAAGATGTGTCAATGCCATCGAAGCTAAAGTTATTATGGAGGAAGTGCATGAAGGAGTTTGCGGTCCCCATATGAATGGCCACACGCTTGCAAAGAAGATTCTCTGGACAAGGTATTACTGGTCAACGATGGAGTCAGATTGCATTAGATACATTCTTCGGTGTCACAAGTGCCAGATACATGGGGATAAGATTAAGGCACCGCCGACTGAGCTCCATTCCATGTCAGCCCCATGGCCTTTTTCTATGTGGGGGATAGATATGATTAGCCCTATCACTCCTAAAGCTTCCAACGGTCACCGCTTCATCCTCGTTGCCATTGATTATTTCACTAAATGGGTAGAAGCCGTTTCTTACGTTCATGTCACTAAAAGGGTCGTGGAAAGATTCATAAAAAATCATATCATTTGCCGGTATGGGATCCCCGAGTCACTCATTACCGATAATGCTTCCAATCTGAACAACGAGTTGATGTCAAAGCTATGCTAAACATTTCGTATTACACATCAGAATTCGGTCACCTACCGACCTCAGATGAATGGAGTAGTAGAAGCAGCCAACAAGAACATTAAGAGAATACTCCGAAAAATGATTGACAACTACAGAGATTGGCATGAGAAACTTCCTTTTGCATTGATGGCTTACCGAACTACTATAAGGGTCTCCATCGGAAGCACCCCTTTCGAGCCGGTCTACGGCACCGAGGCGGTCATCCCTGTTAAGATCGAGATTCCTTCTTTACGGATCTTAACAGAAACCAAACTAGATGAAGCAGAATGGATTAAAGGCCGGTATGCCCAAGTCTGTTTGCTGGACGGGAAGCGGCTAGCTACAGTTTATCACCCACAATGCTACAGAAGGTGAATGGCTAGAACGTTTGATAAGAAAGTACGACCTCGATCGTTCCAACCGGGAGATTTGGTGCTCAAGAAGGTGTTCCCCCATCAGGAGGCAGCACAGGGGAAATTTGCTCCGAACTATGAGGGGCCATTCGTGGTAAAGAGGGTCCTGTCAGGAGGAGCTCTCGTTTTGGAGGAAATGGATGACTAAGAATTCCCTAGTGTCGCGCCCAGATTTTTTGCACTCGAGGAATACTCACCTAAGCGGGAAAAACACTGTACTCTCTCGTTAGAACTCACCCTCCTAAAAGAATGAGTGCGACTAGGTTTGAATTGAAAAATTAATTTGAATAAAGAGCTTTTGAAAAAGATTCGGAGTTGCCACCTAACTTGATTAAGGTGAGTTAGGTCACCTAAAAACTAAGCATAATCCGAAAACTACACTTAGGATTTTTGAAAAATAATTTTGAAAATATCCTCAAGAGAGGGTTTTTTTTACGAAAAATAGGTTGTTTGGCAACCTTTGAAAAACATTGAGCCCTTTTTGAAAAATAACTCCTTTTTGGTCTTTGAAATCAGTGATCTAGGTTCGGAGGTTGGTTACGTGTAGGGAAGACGCACTAAGCTATCACCCTACCCCGCCCTTTCGGTACCTACATGTCAATCTACCCTAAATTCACCTATGAGAGTCTTTAATTAACTATAGTTCAACCCCATTCACTTTGAAAAACAATGTTTGAAAACTAATTTAGCATGATGCATGATATGCAAGTGCAAGATGAAAGAATTGGAAAATAGAAATTGATTTGAAAAGAAATTGATTTGATTTGACAATAGATTTGAAAAGATGGAATTGAAATTAGAAACTTTGAAAACTTGAAAATAGGAATTTGAAAATAAAAATTTTGAAATTGAAATTTGAAAATTGATTGAAATTTGAAATTCGGAAAGATTTTGGAAACCACACCCATGAGGGTGGAATTGAAAGTTTGAAAAGTATTGTGACCGCACCTATGAAGGTTGTCTACGTATCCCTTTGGGGGAATCAGGTCAGTCGTAGTTCGGACAAGAGTCCGATTGAAAATAGAAGAGTGGATTTGAAGAAGGAGGTTGAATTGGAAATTGAAGTTGATTTGAAATTGGAAGAGGAGATTAGAAATTGAAATTGAGAAGATTGGACTTTGATTTGAAAAGATAGATTTTGGAAAGACTTGGGTTTGGAAAGATGGAGGTTTAGGAAACCTAGACTTAGGAAAGGCAGGAGACCTAGGAAAGACTTGAGATTAAGAAAGATTAGATTTGAATTTTAGACTTGGAAGATTTGGAAAGATTGGATTTTAGGAAATGTTCGAGTTAGGAAAGGCCCGTTTTAGGAAAGCGTCATTTTTGGAAAGTTTCGAAATTAGAAAAGTTTTAGGTTTAGGAAAGTTTTGAAATTGGAAAGTTTTGAGTTTAGAAAGTTTTCGAAAAAGGAAAGGTTTTAAGATTAGGAAAGTTCCCAAATTAGGAAAGTTTTGAAAATCGGAAAGTTTTGAATTTAGAAATGTTTTGAAAAAAAGGAAGTTTTGAATTTGGAAAGCTTTGAAAACAAGGAAGTTTTGAAAATAAGAAAATTTCGTTTTAGGAAAGGTTCGAAAAAGGAAAGTTTTCAACTTAGGAAGTGTTTGAATTAACAAAGTTTCAACTTAAGAAAGTCTTAAATTAAGAAAGTTTTGAGTTTAGAAAAGTCTTAGATTTGGAAAGATTTGAAGTTTAAGAGAGTTTAGAATTTAGAAAGTTTTAGGTTTAGAAAAATTCAACTTAAGAAAGTTTCAAATTTAGAAAGTTTTGAATTTAGGAAGCTTAGAATTTTAGAAAGATTTGAAATTTAGAAAGTTTAGGATTTAGAAAGTTTTAGAGTTTGAATTTTAGAAAGTCTTGAAATTAGGAAAGGTTTGAATTTAGAAAAGGTTTGAAAGCTTATATTTGAAAAGTTAAGATTTGAAAAGAGGGTAGAATTAGGAAAAGGGTTGGATTAGGAAAGATTTTTATGTTCAAGTTTTGGAAACTTGAGATTTAGGAAAGTGAAAGTTTAGGAAGGATTCGAATTTAGGAAAGATTTGGATTTTGAAACTTAAGGAAAGATTTGAAGTTTAGGTTTAGGAAACTTATGGTTTAGGAAGGTATTGAATTAGGAAAGGTTTGGATTAAGAAGGGATTGGATTTGGTTTCTAAAAGAGAAAGGTTGGATTTTATTTCTAAAAACGGAGGACGGGATCTAGTTTCCTAAACAGAGAGATTGGATTTGGGAAGGGTTTGAAAAGGGAGATTCTAGAAACCCTAGTTTTGGAAGTGTGGAATTTTAACGTAGAAAAGAGGTTTTGGAAACATATATAGTTCAGATATGAAAACAAGAGGTTTGGGGCAAAGTTTGAAAATCATGCTTTTGGAAAGAAAATTTAGGGTTTCCTAATTGTGGGTTCTAGGGCTTGACTTGGGCTTCTTAAGGAAAGAGTTTTTGGAAAGTGCATTTTTGGAAACGAAGGTTTTCTAGAAGGAAATCCTAGGGAGGAGTTTTTGGAAAGTGAATTTGGAGAGGGAGTTTTTGGAAAAAGATTTTAGGAAAGAGGGAGTTTTGGAAAGTGTGTTTTTAGAAACGTGTTTTTTGGAAAGAAGATCCTAGAGGAGAGTTTCTAGAAGAAAAATTTTGGGAAGAGAGTTTTTAGAAAGATTTTTGGAGAGAGTTCTTAGGAAGGTGAATCTAGGGAGTGTTTTTAGAGGGTGAATTTTGAGGAAAAGATTTTGGAGAGAGAATTTTGAAAAAGAGAGTTTTAAAAAAAATAGGTTTTGGAATGGAGTTTTTGAAAAAGATTTTGAAAAGAAGTGTTTTAGGAAAGTATGTTAAAAAAGAGATTTTTAGGAAGAGATTTTTGAAGAGAGAGAGTTTTTAGAAAGATTAAAAACATCTCACTTTCTTAAAGCAATTCCAGCCATAAGAGGACTAGAACCACTTTAAGAAAGTGGTTTTGAAAACAAGGTTTGAAAATATAGACCAAAAGATCACTTTTAATATAACACTTTCCTAAAGCAACCCTAGCCATGGAAAGGCTAGAATCACCCTAGGATTGTGATTTTGAAAACATGTTTTTGAAAAAGAGCTTTTGATGCAATTTTGAAAACAAGTTTGAAAACGATTTTTGAAAATAACTTTTTGAAAACGAATTTTGGAAGATGCAAGACTATGATATGCACAATGCAATTTGGGGTCGTGAACATACAAGGCTAAGGCTTCACCACATAATCAAGGGGGGCCGGACCCACGTGGTCTTTGGTTAGACTAGAAGAAAGCCCCCGACACGGTGACTCTCCAATAGTCCAATCCTACACATGGACCGAGAATCCCCTTGTTTCAAGCATGCAAAGAAAAGGGGGGAAAGAGATGGGGGATTAAAATAGAGAAAACCCAAGTGGGTTGGAGAGAGAAGAGAGGGGGGAAGTACGGAAAATTAAAGAGGGAGCCTACCTTGTATCTTGTTTATTTTGCGCGCCGTGCAGTCTTTGGTCTTCGGTCTTGATCTTCGTCTTTCGTCTTCAAGAGTTATCTTCAAGCTTCGGGTTGCAGCTCCTCCAGTCTTCAAAAGATGGTTGAAGGCTAGTGTATGAGTATATGGGGGAGTGTGTAAGTGTATAGGAGGCTAGGGTTTGTGTATGATGGCTAGGGTTTAGTGTAAGGTGGCTAGGGTTTGGAGAACCTAAGGAAACTAGGGTTTTTGGAGGTGCTCGAGCTCTGTATATCGAATTGTGTGATTTCTAGGTTAAGTTTTCAGACCCCTTTCACGTTGAACAAGACTCTGTATTTATAGAGGGAAGACGAACCTAGCGCCTGTTGCAGTGGCGCTAGGCCAAATTATACACTGGCGCCATTAGTAGTGGCGCCAGGCCATTTTTTGGCTTGGCGCCACTACTAGTGGCGCCAGCCATTTAGGAAACAATTAAGGTCGGCAAGCAACGTATCTTTGACTAGATTTGGGCGCCTGTACTAGTGACTACCATGCAATTTTTAGCTTGGCTTCACTAGGAGTGACTCCGAAAAGTCCGGGAATGATTTGAAGGAGTCGGGAATGACCCGGAAGGCCGGAAAGAAGCAGGAATACTCAAAATAGTGTCCTGGAGGTATTTGACTTGAAAAATAAAGATAAAGTGAGTCGGAAAGGTTGACCGGGCCTTTAGGGGCAAAACGGTCAATCGGACTAGGAAACTGCGGGGGCGAACCCAGATTGTCCCGGAAAAAGACTTGGGATCTGGAAACATTATTTAGAATGTTCCCAGAGATTGCCGGTTTGATTCCCAGGGCCGGCGTGGTCGGAAATGGAGACCGGCCCACCAGCGGCAAAACGGTCATTTTGTACCGGGTTTGCCGAAACTGACTCGGAATGGTCCGGAAAGGTAAAGGAAGGTCGAGAACGCTATAAAAAGTATTCTCAAGACATTACCGGTTTGATATCCAGAGCCGGTGTGGTCGAAAAAGGAGACCGGCCCTCTAGGGGCAAAACGGTCATTTTGTACCGGGTTGGCCGGAACTAACTCGGAATGGTCCGGAAAGGTAAAGGAAGTTCGAGAACACTATAAAAAGTATTTTCGGGACATTACCGGTTTGATACCCAGAGTCGGTGTGGTTCCCGGGGCATTCGGATACCTAGGGGCAAGATGGTCATCTTGACTGAAAAGTCTCAAAAAATGTCCTAAGGGTAGTCTAGTCATTTTTCACCGAAGTGAGCTAACAAACATGGGTATTGACCTAGGTTTTGAGTGTTTCCGCCACTCGGACGGGGTTGAGTATTTTCGCTACTCGGACGGGGTTGACGATTTGAGAGTATTTCCGCTACTCTAACAGTTCTGTGAGTATTTCCGCTACTCTAACGGTTCTGTGAGTATTTCCGCTACTCTAACGGTTCTGTGAGTATTTCCGCTACTCTAACGGTTCTGTGAGTATTTTCGCTACTCTAACGGTTGAGTATTTCCGCTACTTTAACGGTTCTGTGAGTATTTCCGCTACTCGGACGGCTCTGTGAGTATTTCCGCTACTCTAACGGTTGTGTGAGTAGTTTTGCTACTCAGACCGTCTCGAGGAATAAACTGTCTCGAGAGAGGGATTGGAAAGGGGTCTTACTGTCTCCGAAGAGACGTGCCTGGATTGGAACCGTCTCGAGGAATAAACTGTCTCGAGAGAGGGATTGGAAAGGGGTCTTACCGACTTCGAAGAGACGTGCCTGGGTTTTGAGTGTTTCCGCCACTCTAACGGCTTTGTGAGTGTTTCCGCCACTCTGACGGTTTTGTGAGTGTTTCCGCCACTCTGACGGTTTTGTGAGTAGTTTTGCTACTCGGACCGTCTCAAGCAATAAACTGTCTCGAGAGAGGGATTGGAATTGGAATAAGAAAGGACAATGCCCCTAAGGGCATTTTGGTTATTTTGCCTCTATTTGGGCCTGACAGGCCCGCGAAGCGATGGAAAGACGAAATTTGGACTAGAGGATTGGTTTCAATTGGAATATGTCCATAATGACTTGAAAACAAGTCTGGACGGAGTGTAGACTGCCGAGCGGCCAAAAATGGGGTGCTTACACCTAGCCCATTGAATTCAGATGTTGTCAAGCACTACTACATATAATTCCGAAAGTTAGGCCTTTGGTTTCTGTGGGGAAGCAATAAAATCTACTTTCTTCATTCTCCACTAATCAATAAGGTAATGTTTCAAGGGTAAAGCTCTATGGACTAAACAATCTAATTCTAGGATGACGAGAGGCCCTCATTTCATTTTCTATCTAATTAAAATGCATATATATAACCTTTGTCAAACTCTTAGTGTCGGTTACTTTCTTTTAGGAACATTCCCCAACAAAGTGATCATGTTAAGTCAAAGTAGAGGCACTGGAGATATGCGTAAAAAAAAAAAAAAAAAGGAAAAAATGTATGACAAGATACTCGGAGAGAGATGAGAATACGCAAAAAAGTGCTACTAAACCAAAAATCATTGACGGTGATCACTAGTAGAATGGCAGGCTTGAGCCTTTTCCTTTTTCTTTCAAGAGTAAAAAATCACACTACAAACCCTAAAAGTCCTCTCAAATTAGAGTTAAATTGATTAGTCCAAATGAGCTTACTAAAATATGCCATTGGCTGCAGAATGATGCAAGTAGCGTTTAGGAGCTTCTCAACAGAAACCACAGACCAAGCTGAGGAAAGAAAGAGAAAGAAGAGAGAAAAGTTAAGCACTTCCCGAGGATGCGGTGAAAACCCGAAAGGGTGCTGTAGGTAAAAAGGTAAGGATATGGCAAGATACAAAACTGTCAACCTTGGCGAAAACCTGCAAAGGTGCCTTGGTGCAAAAATGACAAAGCTGGGATTGGTGAAAACCCTCAGGGGCACTAGTAGTAAAAATAGCAACAAAAGGGGGGGGGGGGGGCGAGAGGGTTGGGAGCAAGAGATTTAGATGTAAGAAATAGCTCAAGCTTCTGCATTCCCCAGAAGTTAATGTATGAAAGCAACAGTGTAAAAGTCGGAAGGCATCTCGAAAGGCATTCTCCGGTTTAGCCCAGTTAGGATTAAACGAAACAGGGGTTCCTTTCGTGAGACAATCAGTGAGTCAGAGAATCAAACAAAAGGGAGTTATTTTTCATTAAGCTGTGATTTTCATTTAACTTTCCCCAAATTTGTTGCTATACTAATCATGCAGGAAAACCATATCAAAAGTACGAGAGGTCATGAATTCATAAGACAAAACTAGGCATAATACTAAACAAAGTTTGTTTTTTTTACAAATGCAGAAATCAGTAAATCTAAGAGCGAGGGGCAAAAATATATCGCTCCCTGTCATCATCAGAGGAAGAATTAGCAATGCAGGGATCCACTGGCTCACCAACCATAAGAGGAGCACTCAAAGAAGTACCAGCTGCAGAAGACCCAGGCCAGCCTCACTCGTAGTCCCCACATCTGGCCAGAAGCATGTCCCTCTCTCGGGTAAGGGACTCCACAGTCTCCCGCAAGGACTGGCTATCCGTCGCATCAGTCTCCAGGGAGGTGGAGCTGTCTAGAATACCTCGCGGCCGCCTACGTCCCCTCATAGCACTCGAAGGTAGATCACCATGGGTTGATCTGGCTGCTGCTAGCTGCATCTCTAGCGAAGCTACCTCAGCATCCCTCGCTCTCAACCGGTCATGCAATGTCCATATTAGTCAGCGATTGTCCCGCCTATGACGACGCCCCTGAACAATCATAGCAGTCAAGAAGTCGGTATACCCTACAGGAAGTAAAGGAGTCTCAATAAGATGATCTCCAAGTCTGTTGGGACCTAGCACGTAGCGTCGAAGCCAATAGTGATATGCCTCAGTCGCAAGGGGCATGACAGAGAAGGGACCATCATTGTCAATGTGAGGAAGCAAGGATCTCCATGTATCCATAACTCTCTTTAACAATGCTCCAGGGATCGACGCCTCAAAGAAAAGAGTAAACTCAGCTGCAGATACTAAATAAGGGATATCCTGACTCCTACCAAGTTGTCGCAAAACTCGAATACCGAAGAAAAGGGCAATGCCCCGCAGGCCTGCTAGGGGCACGAAAGCCTTCCCGGAAGGTCGAACTCTCAAGCAATATCTACCAACCAATCCTAAATACCACCGGACAGTGCCCAACCTCATGCTCTGAAGATAGTCAGCCCAGGATGCAGCGGTCTGCGAAAATCTCCCCTCATCTGCCATGACACCCTGAGATCTCGCTAGAGAATGTATATGGTCGAGCTCAAGATACCATGTGTGCTAGAACAAAGGCGTAACAAACAAGTGACCAATCGCCCAGAGCTGGAAGAGAGTATCGCATCCTCGGAAACGAGCGTCAATGATCTGCTGGAATCTAGTAAGGCTCACGAAGGTCTCCCCTACAATCATAAGAGCATAGGAATGCCCCTTACGGATCAAGGCCAGCGGTGCACAGAGTCGACAGTCCACTAAATCATCTTTTCAGGGGAACACCAAGAAGTTTAGCAGAAGCAAGGCCAAAGCAACCATACGGGAAACAGCCCAATCGTGGGAGGTGTGCCACTCACCTGAATGAACTCGCATACCCGTGGGAAACTCAAAACGGGAAAAGAGGAACTCTGCTGGGACATAAGGAAATTGGGGCAAAAAAGAAGACGAAAGAACCACGCGTCTGAATCCGAGCTGGGACAAAACCACTGTAATACAACCATCTGGAAAGAGGGGTCCCACAATGTCAGCAGAAACATCTCGAAAACCAAGAAGAAACCCATACTCGTGAGGAGTAGGGGTAAGCTCACACTCTCCAAAGCGGAAAAGAGACAAGTCAGCCTGCCAGAAGGGAATCACCGCCTCCATGAGCCCGGGAACAAGACGCACTAATAGAAGTGAAGCCACTCGACTAAAAGACCGGCGAAAAATATCCTACTCATCCGGAGGGTAACTATCGTACCAGGCTCTCAGTCGACTCAAAACTGCATCTGCCATCCTGAAAAGATAAGTCAAGGTAAGAGACGTTAACATACCATACATGCAATTCAAATAATAGTAAAATAAAATAAACAACTAACACAAGCAAAACAAATAAAGGATTTTGAATGATAAATCAAAAGCAAAATTTCTACACATCTTGATTTTCTAATTTTCAAATTCAATCTCAAGGGTTTTCTGTCTTTTTCCTTCAAAAAGATTTTATTTCTAAAAACTTTTTCTAACTCTTTCCCTAATTTCTAAAAATTTCGGCAGAGTCCCGTTTAAAAAATGGCCCCTACAACACCCATGACATCAACATAAAACACAAAACGTGTACTTCACATTGTCACAATCACATGACATCAGCACCCGTGCACACTTTTTAATTTTTCAAAATTCTCAAAACACATGTTTTATTTTTTCAATAAATTAATGGTTTTGAAAAATGTCCTAAATTTCTTCAAAATCATTTCAAATGTTTTCCAAAAATATTCTTACATTTTTCAAATTTTAAACTCTAAGGAATTTCATCAATTTATTGAGTTTTCTCATTTTTCTAAATTTTCTAAGTATTTTTCTATTTTTCAAAAAATCAAAAATTCACCAAGTTTTTAAAAAATCACGAAACTTCATACGGTTGTTAAACACATTTTTCTAAGGCATATTGCACAAAAATATAGCCAGAAAACCCAATGCCCAAGTCTGTAGGAACAAATTCACTATTCCTGCAGAAAACCCTCTTCACATATTCATATATAATCACTCAAGTTCAATCAAACAAGCACCAAAATGCAAAAATAACATCACCATCATGTTCAAAACACATCAAAACATCAAGTTCCACTATTCACATGATTCAAACGAAGTTCCACACATCAAAATCAACAAAATTTGAAAACTCACTTTTTGAAAGTTCTCCGGCGAAATCTTCTCTTCCGGCAACTTTTCTGGCGACGTGGTCTCCTTCCGGCAATCACCCATGATCCCCAAGAGGTGCCCCTTCAAGGTTCAAGTTGGTTTCCCCACAAACACCCTCAATCTTTCACAAACTCTTCAAAATGCTGCGGTTGTTCAAACCAGAAATTTTTTGGTTTTAACTTTAAGCCTAGCGCCACTAGTAGAGGCATCAGGCATTTTCTGCCAAAGGCGCCAATGCTAGTGGCGCCAGTTGCAAATTCTGGGCAGCTTTGCCCCCTTTCCCGCCAAATCTTATTTTCAAAGGCCTTTTTTTTTACCCGCTATCCGTTTTCGACCCCCCTTGTCGAAAGATTTCCAATGTCCGTCCTTCCGACTGCCTCGCAGTCAACATGAGACTCTTACTCTTATCGTTTTCTGTCTTTGACAAGCAAAGATAGAAAAAGAGGGGCAGCTGTAAGCACTCTATTTTTTACCGCTCGGCACTCTACGCTCCGTCCAGACTTGTACTCAAGTCAATATGGACGTATTCCAATAGAAACCAACTTTCTAAGTCCAAATCCCGTCTGTCCATTGCTTCGCGGGCCTGCCAGGCCCAAATAGAGGTAAAATGACCAAAATGCCGTTAGGGGCATTGTCTTTCCCAATTCCAACTCCAACCCCTCTTTCGAGACAGTTGATTCCTCGAGACAATAAATCTATTCCAATCAGGCTCGTCTTTCCGAAGACGGTAAGTCCCCTTTCCAATCCCTCTCTCGAGATAGTTTATTCCTCGAGACGGTTCCAAATCAGGCACGTCTTTTCGGAGACGATAAGTCCCCAATCCCTCTCTCGAGACAATTTATTCCTCGAGACGGTTCCAAATCAGGCGCATCTTTTCGGAGATGATAAGACCCATTTTCAATCCCTCTCTCAAGACAGTTTATTCCTTGAGACGGTCTCCAAATCAGGCACGTCTTTTTGGAGACGGTAAGACCCTTTTCCAATCCTTCTCTCGAGACGGTCCCAAATCAGGCACGTCTTTTCGAAGACGGTAAGACCCCTTTCCAATCCCTCTCTCGGGACAGTTTATTCCTCGAGATGGTCCAAGTAGCAGAAATACTCGCAAACATCACAACCGTTCGAGTAGCGAAAATACTCGTAAACAGGTCGATATAGGGAATTGCCAACAAACCCCTGTGTCACGACGACCACCGTTAGAGGGGTAGAAACACTCAAAACCCAGGTCAACACCAGTGCTTGCTAGCCTACTTCGATGAGAAATGACCAAACTGCTCATTGGGCCTTTTCCGAGACTTTCCAATCAAGATGACCATTTTGCCCCTAGGCATCCAAACGCCCCGAGAACCACACCGGCTCTGGGTATCAAACCGGTAACCTTCTGAGACTGCTTTTTATAGTACTCTCAACCCTTCTTTATCTTTCCGGATCATTTCGAGTCAGTTCCGGCAAATCCAGTACAAAATGACAATTTTGCCCCTTGTGGGCCGGTGACCTTTTCTGACCACACTAGCTCTGGGTATCAAACTGGTAACCTCCCAAGAATGCTTTTATAGTGTTCTCAATCTCTCTTTATCTTTTCAGATCATTCCGAGTTAGTTCCGGCCAACCCGGTGCAAAATGACCACTTTGCCCCTAGTGGGTCGGTCACCTTTTCTGACCACACCGGCTCTGGGTATCAAACCGGAAACCTTTGGGAACATTCTAAATAATGTTTCCAAATCTTAAGTCTTGTTCCGGGACAGTCTGAGTTCGTCCCGGTAGCTTCCCGATCCAATTGACCGTTTTGCCCCTAAAGACCCAATCAACCCTTTCGACACATCCTATCCCCATTTCTCAAGTCAAATACCTCCAAGACACTATTCTAAGTGTTCCTGCCCTGTTCTAGCTCTCTGGGTTATTCCCGGTCTCCCAAACTCCTTCTCGGACTTTTCAGAGTCACTCCTAGTGAAGCTAGGCTAAAAATTGCATGGTAGTCACTAGTACAGGCGCCCAAATCTAGTCAAAGATACGTTGCTTGCCGACTTACAAACCTTCCTAACTGGTTGGCACCACTACTAGTGGCGCCAAGCTAAGAATTGGCCTGGCGCCACTCCTAGTGGCGCCAAGAATAATTTTGCCCTGGCACCACTGCAACAGGCGTCAGGCTTGTCCAACCTCTATAAATACAGAGCCTCTTCCAGCGTGAAGGAGGTCCTGAAACTCAATCTAAAAATCATATATTTCGATATACAGAGCTCGAACACTCCCTAAACCCTAGCTTCTTTAGGTTTTCCAAACCCTAGCCACCATACACTAAACCCTAGCCTCCTATACACTCATACACACCCCCATACACTCATACACTAGCTTTCAACCCTCCTTTGAAGACTTGAAGAGCTACAATATGAAGTTTGAAGACAACTCTTGAAGATTGAAGACAAAGATCAAGACGAAGACCGAAGACAAGCAAAGCGCGCAAAATAAATAAGACATACGGTAGGCTTTCTCTTTAAATTGCTACACTTCCTCCTCTCTCTTCTCTCTCCTAACCTACTTGGGTTTTCTCTATTTTAATCCCCCATCTCTTTCCCCCCCTTTCTTTGCATGCTTGAAACAAGGAGATTCTCGGTCCATGTGTAGGATTGGGCTATTGGAGGGTCACCGTGTCGAGGGCTTTCCTTTAGGCTAACTGGAGACCACGTGGGTCCGGCCCCCTTGATTATGTAGTGAAGCCTTAGCCTTGTATGTTCACGACTCCAAATTTACATTGTGCATATCATGATCTTGCATCTTCCGAAATTCGTTTTCAAACTCGTTTTCAAAATCGTTTTCAAACTTGTTTTCAAAATTGCATCAAAATCTCCTTTTTCAAAACTTATTTTCAAAACCACAATCCTAGAGTGATTCTAGTTTTTCCATGGCTAGGATTGCTTTAGGAAAGTGTTACATTCAAAGTGACCAACATGGTCCATATTTTCAACCCTTGTTGTTTTCAAAACCACTTTCTTAAAGTGGTTCTAGCCTTCTTATGGTTAGAATCGCTTTAGGAAAGTGAGACGTTTTTATACTTTCCAAAAAACTCTCTTTTCAAATCTCTCTTCCTAAAAATCTCTTTTCAACATACTTTCCTAAAACTCTCATTTCCAAAGTTGTTTTCAAAAACTCCCTCTAAAAATTTATTTTTCAAAACTCCCTTTTTCAACTCCTTTCCAAAATGCTCTCTTCAAAATCCACTTCCCAAAAACGTTCCCTAGGTCTCTTTCCTAGAAAAACTCTCTCCAAAAATCTTTTCAAAAACTCTTTCTCTTTAAAATCTCTTTCCAAAAACTCCATCTTCAAATTCACTTTCCAAAAAACTCCTCTCTAGGATTTCCTTCCAAAAAACGTGTTTCCAAAAATGCACTTTCTAAAAATCCTTTTTCTTGATGCCCAAGTCAAGCCCTAGAACTCACCATTAGGAAACCCCAATTTTCTTCCCAAAAACATGGTTTTCAAACTTTGGCCCAAACCTTGGTTTCCAAAACTTCTTGTTTTCTACATCCAAACTATATACATTTCCAAAATCTCTTTTCTACATCAAAACTATAGTCTTCCAAATCTAGGTTTTCTAAAACTTTCTCTTCCAAATCCTTGTCAAATCAAACATTTCCTTTAGGAAATCAAGTCCAATCTACCCGTTTAAGAAACCAAATCCAATCCTCCATTTTTGGAAACAAAATCAAACCTTCTCTTTTAGAAACAAAATCCAATCCCTTCCTAATCCAAATCTTTCCTAATTCAACTCTTTCCTAATCCTCTACCTTCCTAAATCATAAGTTTCCTAAAGCTTTCAAATCTTTCCTTAAACATTAAGCTTCCAAATCTTTCCTAATTCAACCCTTTCTTATCTTTATCCCTTTCCAAATCTCAACTTTCCAAATCTAAGTTTTCAAACCTTTCCTAAATTGAAACTTTTCCTAATTTCAAGATTTTCTAAAATTCAAACTCTATAACTTTCTAAATCTTAAACTTTCTAAATTTCAAAATCTTTCCAAATTCAAAGCTTTCCAAGTTCAAAACTTTCTTAAGTTAGGACTTTCTAAATCTAAAACTTTCTAAATTCTAAACTTTCCTAAAACTACAAATCTTTCCAAATTTCAAAACTTTCTAAACTCAAAACTTTCTTATTTTCAAAACTTCCTTGTTTTCTAAACTTTCCAAAACTTCTCTAATTCAAAACATTTCAAATTCAAAACTTTCCTAAGTTGAAACTTTCTAAATTCAAAACTTTCCAAATTTCAAAGCCTTCTTAAAATGAAATGTTTTCCTAATTCAAAACTTTCCTAAACGAAACTTTCTTAAAATGACACTTTCCTAATTTGAACCTTTCCTAATTCGAACATTTCCTAAATCCAATCTTTCCAAATCTTCCAAATCCAACATTTGAGTCAATTTTTTTCGAAAATCCTTCCAAGTCAAGTCCAATCCTCCTTATCTTTCCTAAGTCTAGGTTTCCTAAAACCAAGTTTTCCAAAGTCAAGTCTTTTCAAATCTTCCAATCAAAGTTCAATCTCTCAATTTTCCAATCCAATTTCCAATTCAATCTCTTTCTTCCAAATCAATCTCATTTCAATCGGACTCTTGTCCGAACTACGATTGACTTGATTCCTCTAAAAGGATACGTAGGCAACCCTCATGGGTGCGGTCTCCACATTTTTCAAATTTCCAATTCCATAACTTCTTTCAAATTTCAAATTCTACAACCTTTTTCAAATCTCAAATTCCACAACATCTTTCAATTTCTATTTCTACAATTTCTTTCCAATTTCTAATTCTACAACATTTTTTGAGTTTCCAATTCCATAACTCCTTTTCAAATCTCTTTTCAATTCCAATTTCAAATCTATCTTTTTAAATCTCTTTTTAAATCCAATCAAATCAATTTCTTTTCAAATCTTTTTCCAAATCTATTTCCAAATCAATTCTGTTTTCTTGCACTTGCATATCATGCATCATGTTAATTCCTTTTCAAACATTGTTTTTCAAAGTGGATAGAATTGAACAATAGTTAGTTGAAGACTTTCATAGGTGAATCTAGGGTAGATTGACATGTAGGTACCGAAAGGGCGGGGTAGGGTGATGGCTTAGTGCATCTTCCCTACACGTAACCAACCTCCGAACCTAGATCACTGATTTCAAAGACCAAAACAGAGTTATTTTTCAAAAAAAAGGGCTAAATGTTTTCCAAAGTTGCCAAACAACTTGTTTTCTTAAAAACCCTCTCTTGAGGAGATATTTTCAAAATCGTTTTCAAAAACCCTAAGTATAGTTTTCGGATTATGCTTAGTTTTTAGGTGACCTAACTCACCTTAATCAAGTTAAGTGGCGACTCCAAATCTTTTCTAAAAGCCCTTTATTCAAATCAGTTTTCAATTCAAACCTAGTCGCACTCATTCTTCTAGGAGGGTGAGTTCTAACGAGAGAGTACAACATTTTTCCCGCTTGTGTGAGTATTCCTCAAGTGCGAAAAATCTGAGCGCGACATACGTGCATGTAGTATTTATTGTTTTGATTCGCAGAAGAGTGAGATTCTTTATGGGTCAATAAACTCAGTGAGTTAGACAATAACATTACGTGTATGGTGAATATTTATTATTGATGGAATCCACGTCTCTGTATAGGGATTGATGATACTCCCTTGAGGAAGCTTATAAGTTTTGATTATGTCAAACTCTGCAGGTGGATTATGAATCTGACATATCAAATAAGTTAAGTGGAAGGTCTCAAGGAATTAAATAAGTCTATTAAATTTAATTGTCAATAATTTAATTTAATAGACGGGTATCTGTAATCTTAACGTGGAGAGACAAATAGGCATTTAATTATATGGAACTCGAAATATAATTTCTAGTATAATAGGGAGTGCAATTATAATTCGTTAGTGGTATAAATTATAATTTACATAAATAAGGATTAATCTTGGTTGGATTAAGAGTCCTTATTTGCGTAGGAAACCTTAGTTATACTAATTCTATGGTCCCTGTTGTAGCCTATATATATACGTGCTCTAAGAGCTGCTAGGGTTACACTCTGCACATAATTGAGAGATACACGTTTTTGTGAGGAAGAGAAATCCTAGCAGCGGCGAGCCCACTCTCTGTAGAGCAAGGCGTGTACAAGGAATACAACATAAGTCTGAAGGTTGAGTTCGAGCGATTACTTCGTGCTTAGTGTTGATTCTTGTTATTCAGGATCAAATCAGAGAGATCTCCAAGGTACGATTCTAATCACGTAGATTAGGCTATGCTAATCAGATCAAAATTTTTGGTAGTATGCGTATACACTATAGCCAGATTGTGAAAAATTCCGCAGTCCCCAACAGTAGATTTTGCTAGGGACTAGCAAAAAGATAAGTTAGGGGGCGTGATTACATTCCAAAAATATAATCTCAATCCCTTAATTAGTGGATTGTTAGCTCTAGTTTAGGTATTAGACTAGTATTTTATCCTGGAATTGTCCTAAACATGCCTTTTTTTTAATCTAATTGCAGGGAATGTAGCTTAATTGTAGAAGAAAGGGCAAAAAAGTGCATAACCGAGTGATCACCCAAAGCAACCAAGCAATCGCCAATCCGTCTAAGTGATCGCCAATCCCATCGAGCGTTCGGACATTGAAAAAAAGCACCAATTGCTAGATTCTGCAAGTCATTTTAGCCGTTTGATCCAGGAGCACTAACTTTAGAGAGCTGTTTTCATCAATTGATTTAGGAGTGCTAATCGAGCACTTGCTTGACCGAATACGGCTTGATGGAGCCCTATTATTGTTCAGCATATAAAAGGATGTTTTAGGCATTTTTTTGGGCGGGCTCAGCTTTTTGTACTTAGTTTTCTTGGATATAGTTGATACTTGAGAGCATTGTAGAGAAATAATAGTATTTTCCTTGCTTTTCTTACATTTTTCATGACTTTCCTTGCATCCAAACACTTGTAAATTAATACAAGATCTTTCAAGTTTATTGCATTTCTACCATGGATTCAAGTAACTAAACCCATCCTTGGGGACAATTGTGAAGATCAACCAAAGATCTTCACAATTGTGGAGTGATCCTTGATTTGAGTTATAAATTCTTCTATTGAAACTTTTGTTGTGAATTGGTTGATTGAATCAATTGTATCCAAGCCTCTTTAATTGTATTTAAATCTAGTTTTAATTGCTCTCGTTAGTTGTTAATTGTTTTGCATTAGGTTAGTTAACACAATCTCTCAAACAACAAATGATTTTTGGTCTATCTTCAATCCAATTCTCTTTCATTTTGCAATTCAACTTTGGTCAATTGAGTGTTAGTTGAGTGCTATATCATATTGATTTTGATCCTTGAGGAAAATTGACTCCAGTACTCGTCCGATTTATATTTCAATCACGACACTTGTTCTCTTATTAGGGCTCAATTTTTGAACATCTTTAGAAGCGATTCACTAGCTAATCAATATATTATAAGAACAACTTACAAGTTCCACTCGCACTTGCCCATCCTATCGAATTCTCACTTCCAGGTGTCGCTTCTAACAAACTTTGAGTGTGCTCTCCTTTTACATATCAGTCTATCAATATAGTTTCTAGTACCCTTGATTGAGTGTTAAATCTACAACACCATTGGATGCCTTCAAGCACTGATCTAGTTCCGCTAGCGATGTCTTCTTAAATAGACGAAACTTTCTTAAAACTTCAAAGATGCTTTTTTGAGCCAAACTCATAACTCTCTCAATGTGATCGCTGAAAAATATATATATGGATTGTAGATGCTCTCTAAATGCTCTTCAAGAGCAACCCATGCACTCTATTTATAATAGAGAAAATCTCTTCAAGGTGCAAATTCAATCCTGCATGAAGTAAACCTCCAAAATTGTGCAGGAAACGAATTCACATCTAATTTATCACAGTGCGTTCAAACATCTAAGAGTCACCTTCAAACACTTTGACCTATTATGAACCCTGATAGTACTTCTGGTTAAGGAGATATGATCTTTCAAGTTTCAGCTTTATGTGCTTTGACAACTTGTACTCCAACTTCAACAACTTCTACTCTATAAAATAATTACATATTCTAGGTCCAAATATAACTTAATACTCAAATACAACTAAAGTGTTTTAGTTTAAGGAATAGGCTAATACTAAAAACACTAACAACAATTTATGAATTTCATTGTTAAAAAAACTATTTTAATTGTTATAGTTGTGACGAGTAAAATCAATAAAAAATTTACAACCAAATGAGTACAGTTGCAGAGAACAAAAAGATTAGTAATTTAATAATTTACTTAGCCCTAAAAATTCATCTTATACTGCAAATATAATATTAGTACATTTTACTGTTATTTGCTAATACTTAATTTATTTTTAATTATTATGATATCAAGTTAAATAATTTTGCTCGCCCCATGTCGGTTACTATCATATGTAATATAATGAAGTAGATTTACTTTACACGATAGTTCATGCATTTCATGAGTGGGAGATACAGTGTTAAACAAAATTTAGACAAATAATAATAACTAGTGAAAACATTATTTTTTTTTATTTATAAATTGAATGCAACAATTGCTCTTACATGTCATAGGGTTCTTAATCCACTTTTGGAGAGTGAGAGATTCCATTGTCTTTCTCTCACTTTTATTTTTTACTTTTTTTATCTCCTAAATTCTTTCCTTTTTCATTGAACCGATGGGGTCATTGCTTTAAATAATGGATGCAAATTTTTTTGAAATTATTTTAACAAATATTAGTACTACAATTTATCAAGTTTTTGGAGATTGATGGGTCAATTGACCCATCCAATTCATTGTGGCGCCACCCTGTCTGGAACGTGTTACCAAATTTATATATAATTGTGTATATATATATAGATAGTAAAAGCTTAAGAACCAGCTCACAAAATTACTATTCTCACGAGAACAAAATATGCTTTCATGGGTTTAAGGTAAAATGCTCAATGGCTATAAATTTAAATATCATTCACCAATTATAGTGTACTAAGCGATCCAATAGCATCTGTGAAGATATGATTTATATGTGAATGGCTACAAATTATATGTGGACTAATTTATCTGTTATGCTGGATCATTGAATAATTTCTGAAACACCAAGTCAGAACATCAATACTATTTTCTGAATTGAAGTTATTTTCCTAAAAATATAGTTTTAAAAAAAAAACTGACAATTGTTTATTATATATTTTTTTTATAAGCATTGATCATTGTTTATTCAATAAAAATATATATATACTGTTTTTGTGTATATTAAAGGTGTTACTAGGGTTATAAACGAGTCAAACCGAGTAACAGGTTATTCAAGTTTGATTTGAAAGTCTTAACAAGCTTGAAATTGTGTTAAATATTGGCTTGATTAATTTTCAAGTCTGTTTCAAACGAGATTGAATTGAGCCGAACTCGAGTAGTTTGAAATTTTTAGAGTATTTTAAAATATGTTCAAACTTGACTTATTTATATAACGAGCTGAGTTCAAGTAGCCTAATTCGTTTTACATTCTTAAGTGTTACTGCATTTCATTTAAGCTTGTTTACTGTTTTTGACTTCTAGAAAATCTGTTCACTGGTTGCTAGTTATTTAAAAATCCACGGACTATCTTCCATGCCCCGTGAAAACTGATTACTGTTTCCTATAAAGTTTGTTACTGTTTTCCATAGCCGTTAATCGCCAACTAAATAATTTATATGGAATTGGAGATGAGTACGTGGGAAAATTCTCGGACCAACTTTTATATACGAACAAATTTCGTCTTCTATAAAATACAAAGGAAGTATTACTTTTACGAAGATGAAAATTTATTCACTAATACTTAACATTTGGTGATGATAATTGTATTCATCAAAAAAGCGTTGGTCCTTAGAAAAGAAATTTCTTGTAGTGATCGATCCCCTCTACTGAATCTCTTCTTCTTCTTCACTCTTTCATGATAATTGTTTACTTGAAAACATGGTTGGTCCATTAACATGTTTAGCTTTAGAAACAATTGGTCGTCTGATATTGTTGGTCTATGTGTATTTATTAATATAAGTTTTATTATTGTGTTTAGAAAGAAAAAAATATGATTATATATAATATTATTCTTTTCATAATTTCCTTTTACCCAATCACTGTGCACAAATGCTTATCTGCGTGTGGTGAATAAGAACACCGTCAATTATGAAAATTCAATTAATGGGGCAACTAATAAAACTGTGGAGAACAGTTCATGATTGAGGGAACAGGATCCTCTAAAGTCAATTTATGCAGTTAGAAATAATGTGTGCACTCCATTGGCCCACCTCAGCAATGAGGTGCATCTTGTTTCACATTAGGCAAACGGTTCACGGTCCGTTACCTCATTTATTACCTTCATTCAATTCCTTGTCCAGTTTACCCTTCTCTGCTCCCTCTCTCTCTCTTGGTTCGGAATTCGGATTGTAAAACTCTCTGTCTACATTTCTTTTCTTGTTAGCTATCATCAAGCAAATCATAGAGGTTTATCCACGGCCTTATGTTGACTGGCTTAATTTTAAAATAATAAAAATAAAATTTTTTTAACATGTTCTTATTTATTATTTATATAGCTGAGTTGACAAAAACTATATAATATGTTTATTTTTAATTGATTAGACATCTATCATCAGACGTGGTGTTTCAGACTTACTGAATAATTTTTTACAAACAATGGTGTATTTTTCGGTTTATTTTGCCACAAGGATGGTTTTGATCTTAATTCAATATCCCATGTTTTGCTAATACTGTTTTTAGATAAAGAATAGTAATACTATATATTTTTTTTTCAACAGGATAAAAACTGCTATTACTAACAATGCTTTATCTAAAATGATATTAACAATAACGCTATACACAGGAGAGCGGAAATAAATTAAAAACCACACTTGTGGGTAAACAAGCCCGCATCCACATCATACACACATCTGTACATTTGTTTATCAACATGCCCCGCTTTTTGACGAGAAAGGTTAGAAAATTGCATTCAATGAAAATCAAACGTCTACTATCAATCTGACAAAAAGATAAAAAAAAATATACATATATATCCATTACAAGAAAAAAAAATCTTGAAAAAAATTAATTTGAATGTAAGAGTTATAATGAAACCTATGATCCATATAGCCAGCAACAAGGATGTAAAGACTAATATAGTGACCAAATGCATCTTTGATTAGAAATCCAGTTTTGTTAGATCGCTCAATATGAATTTATGCTTTGTTTGGTTCTACAATTTGTTAAGATAGAAAGAAAAGAAAAGAAAAAAAGTCAAAAAAATTAAGTTAATTGCATTTGTTTGGCTGGCTAAGAAAATGAATTAGTATTAATTAAAAAATTATTTTTTACTACTACATAAAAATTAAACAATTACAAATAATTTCATTTATTTTTTTTGTATGGTTATCAAAAAATTCAAGGGCCAATCATAGCATTAGTGTTTAAATGAAAAAAGATGGATCTCCTTGATCTCTTCATTTTTTGGAGAAGTTCAATGTGATTTCAGTTTTTATTCCCTTTCTTGCTTCGAGAATGAACTTGACCTTGATTTGGTTTCCTTGATTGCCTTATTCACCTTTTTTAGAACCACTTTCCTATTTTATTTGTTCAGAAATAGACGAGAAAAGGAAGAAAATGAAAGCACCGTCATGTAACAGTAACTCATTTGACATTGTAACTTGGCATGGAACAATGATGTGGCCCAACAGAATTTACTTTATAATTTACTGCACCAAGTGAGTTTAGAGGAGCCGAAATCATGATTGAGTGGGCAAAAACAGCAATAAATTCACCAAGCTTAAAACTGTTTTTGGTTTTTGTTGTTACATCTAATTTCTTATCAAAACTATATTGTTTTATATTATTATTTATTATCTAATAATTTCTAAGTTAACTCATCCTAGCCTCTCGTTTTGATTGTAACTGATGTGTGATCCCCAGTCCAACAATAAAAGAGAGGATCCTAATCCTAGATATGCTTACTAGGAAGGCCTAGCTAGATTGTCCTTAATTTTCAGGCAATATACCAAGGGCTTTAGCACCTATATAAATTCACCGAAAATGTTACACTGGTACGGTAGACATAGAAAGGTAATGTAAAGCACCACGAGCACACTCTAGGTGGAGTCTAAAATTAGAAATATTACATTCAACAGCAGCACGATCATCATCAAAAGGTTCACCGCAGGCGTCACACAGGGGGTCGTCATTTGGGTGTCGAACAAAAGTCAAGGTCGCGTACATTTTGCATGAACGGGAGCCATTTTCAAAGAGTAATTTGGTCCCAAACTTGATGTTCGAGTATTTTTCAATGGGGCGGATGCATTTTGCATGAAGAGATTGGTCGCAATCGACACAATGATAGAACCAGGCCTTTGCGTCCATTTCTTCCTCAAAGATCTCACAGTAGTACTCATTCGTGCCTTCAATCGAGGAATAGGTTAAGGCGAAGGGGTGCTCGTCGTACCTGTGCCTAACAGTGCCTGGCAACAGAGCGCATCGTGCGTGTAGGATGAAATTGCAGTGATCACATACAAATGCGAGCCCAGAAAAAGTAGAAATGCACGCATTGCACCGAACATCACTGGATGTTTTCCTTAGCTCGAGGTCATGTGTGTGAGCTTTATGTGTCATAGCACGCGGCAGAGAAGCACACTTAAGGTCGAAGATGAATTTGCATTTTAAGCAGCCAAACCCAAACCCATTGCAATCGGTTTGGCAGCCATGGCAACGGAATAGATCATATTCTCCGATAGCATACCGGAGTTTGGTATGCACATTGTCTAGCTTGTGCTCCGGGTGACATGCGGAGTCCAGGGTATTGGGTAACTCCTCACAACACTCGTGGAGAAAGAAGTTGCATTCACAGCAACCGTAATATGGTGGAGCCAAAACAGGTTGTATACATCCGTTGCATATTGTTGTTATATCATTCTTGCTCCCAGAGCTCGATTCATCATTCATTTGAGTATTGTCAAAAAAATTTAATGGATGGTAATGACTCTCATGGTTGATCTCTTTCGCTTTCTTGTTTGTCACCTGGTGCAGGCTGAACTCTTTGGCTTTCTTGTTTGTCCCCTGCCGTAGGCTGATCTCCTTAATAAAATAGGCTGTCAGATCAACATATTCGTGGGCAAATGGCAATCTGATCGGATTGGGTTCGGGATATTCGAATTCATCCTCTGTTTCACAATCACTGTAACCACAAAATTAAGAAAAAAAAAAATGGAAAACAAATTACAAGGAACGGATTGACATGGGAAAATGAAGAAGAAGAAGTAGAAAGAGCTGTTTGGTGAAAATGGTCAACCTGGGAAGCTCCTCCGTCTTCTTCAATGATGCGCAATACACATGGGCAAAATATTTGCAATTGGCACAACAATAAACCCAGTATGATACGTTCACTTCCTTATGACAGATTTTGCAGTTGGGCCAGAAGTTGGAATATCTAGATTGATGAAAGTAGACGAGGGTGAGAGGGTGATGGTGATCACTATGCTGGACGGATCTGGGTAAAGAAGCACATTTCTGGCTGACCCAGAATCCGCAGGTGGTGCATAGAAATGACGCATCTCTATGTTCTCTGCCGCAAGCATCACAGAGAAACAAGGCCCGCTTCTGCAGGGGAATAAGTGGGTGTTTGTGATATATTTCCTTAGTCCTCTGTTGAACCCTGTATTCCATCAAAGCACAATCTGCGTCGACCCGAAAGTAGCAGAAGGACGAGCGACAAAGGTAGGCGTATCCTTGAACTATTCCTCTACAGGCAGAGCATCTGTTATGTTCACATCGATTAGGCTGATAATATAAGCGAAGACGGTGACCTGGGTGCAAGCAGTGATTCACCTCCTGAGGAAGTTCTGCACATAATTTGTGCAAGAAAAACTCGCACCCATTGCTGCAACTATAGTAAGGATCTATTACTGGTCGCTCGCACGCATTGCAGAAAATCTCTGCACCATCACTCTCGTGCTCTTCATTCAGGATCAATGTATGCTTATGGACATCATGCTCGAGCTCCATCTCTCTCTCTCTCTCTCTCTCTCTCTCTCTCTCTCTTTCTGAAGAGGAGGTCTTGAATGGAAACCAGTGTAATGGACGAATGGAGTAAGTACTGGGGATGAGCACTACTGACAATCAAATAATTGAAAAAGTAAGGAAATAGGCGTACGTAACTGATTATTCCTTGTGGACTTGGTTTAACAAATTGTTTCAAGGAAAATTGTGTAATGATTATTTATTCCACATGATGCTAGCACCATCATGACATCTAGCTAGTTACAGCTTAACTACAGCAACGTGAAGGCATTCCTCTTGTCAACTTCTTAATAAATCAGCTTAACGCCTCGGTTATAATAATCGTTAAAGTATATCTGTATAAGAGGGATGCTAATCCCAGTCACAGTTGATGGTCAAGTGCAGCTGAATTAGCAACACATCAGCTAGGTCTTATAATAGCTGGTGGAGCACAACTGATATGTTAATAATCCAACCGCACTTGACCATCAGTCGCGACTGAGATTAGCAAAATCCATCCGTATAATCCACTTTTCCGTGTGTTAGTGTACTTTCTTCTTTCTACTTGTTTTAGTGCCTTGTATTGTGGATCTTGTCCCTTCATTGGTGCCTATATATAAGAGGCTACCTCAATATACTACTATAAAAATCATCTAATATTGTCTTCTATGTAGTTGTAACATCGTCAGTTTATATGCTTCATCTGGCATTTCAATACAGAGTGGTTAGGTAGTACTAAGTGTTTTGTGGTAATTTGTATTAAGTAATGATAGGTGGTATGTGGATACATCAACAATCTGAATTTCTAATTTAGTGGGAAGACATTTAAAGAAAAATACCATATGAAAAAATCTGATAGGGACCACAAATTTTGAGTATTTATTGGGTATTTTCTTCTCCACTACACCACAAAATTATATTGTTGATGTATTCACTCATCACGTGTCATCATTTGATATGGATTATCATCGAGCACGCAATACTACCTAACCACTGGACTATTTTTTTTAAATTTTGACTCAGTATTGCTAAAATTCCTAAACTGTAAAACACAATCCATTGACTACTTAAATTATCAATTTATATCACTTAATACATTCTATTAGCAATTCATTAAAAAATTGATGAAAATTGTTATGTGACTTATACATGTTAAGCAAATAGTTTTATATCTAAATTGATCTTCTATTTTTGTAATAATTGTCTAATGATATAAATGTCCCTTTGAATGACATATAATCGGAGGGCAATATAAGGGATGTTTCAATCATTTGGATATTTATCACAAAAAAGATAAGATTAATTTAGATATAAAATTATACTTTTGTGAACATGTACATGTCATACGTTTTTCATCTACTTTTCTAACATATTATTAACATATTACTAACAAAATGTGTTGATTGATATAACTTAATAATTCAAAAGTTAATGTGTTATGTTTTAGAGATTAGCGAACTTAGTGATTATGGGTCATAGTTTAGAAACAGGGTGTTCACAGTCGCGTTGGGTCAGGTTAGGTTGTGACCTACCAATCGAACCGCCAAACTCAGGTTTAAAAACAATAGAACCGATTTCAACTCAGTTCAGTTCAGTTTGGGTTTGAGTTGGTCAGGTTCAAATTTGACCCAATGATTTACCGTAGAATAGGTGGGTATGGCCAGGTCGGGTCAGGTGATTTACATTAGTGTGGTTGCATTCAGGTTCGAGCTTGGCCAGTCATGTTGTCGGATTGGATGGATTTTTGAACACCCTTAGTTTATAGGGTGTTGTTGTAACTACACTGAATTATAGTAACGACAACAATTAATAGAAGAAGTTAACCCAATTGTTATTTAATCATTATTATTTGGGTATTGCACCAATCTATATGGCACTACTATGAATTTGATTAAATTATATGGCAGATACTGGCATTATGTATTTCTAAGAGAATTTTATGCAACTCAGAGGATTCAAATTCGGAGGGTGCTGACATTGCACAAGTGATACACTTGTATAAATCGAGCAAGTTCGAGTGGGGTTTTATACATTTTCCTAAAACTAAGAATTGAACATTTTTTATAGTGGCACAAATGAATCACTTGACCTCCCAAAGGATGGAAAAGTATTACTTATTTATTAATTGTATTGGTGGGGTTGAATCCAGAAAATTAACTTTTTTTTGAATTTACATTTAACACAAAAAAGGAAATAGAAATGCTCTAACATTCAGCGCACAGGTAAAAATCTTCTTGGTAGAACAACCTGTCATGACAGGAGAATTTACTGGAAAAAAATTCAATAGATGCTAGGTTGTAATAATATATGAAATTAGTTTATTGATGGATTGAAAAACCTCAGTTTAGTGTTGGATAGGAAGGGATTGTTAAGTTCGTACTGTGATTGGCTAAATTTGAAAAGCAAAAGCTTCCGTCCCGAAGGTTGGAGAGTTGCGAGTGGAAGGCCTCCTGGAATTTAGATTTCCTTAATTCTTTCTTTAGCAAAAAATTTTTGAGTTCCTTTGGCTCTATCTAGAGTTCCGGTCAAAAATGGTATGGCTAAAATTCAATATTGGGACTTACACTATTAAGAGCAGATATAAAGCTGCGTGAAACGTCCTAGGAAGCAGGCATGAGTTAAAGGATCTTCTTCATTCCAGGTTCCAATTGAATTGTGGTCTAAATTATGGCATTTAAAAATCCCACTAAAACATAGAGCTTTCCTCTGGAAGGCATGTAAGAATGGTATTCCTACTGCAGAAATAAATTTTTTTAACAAAGAAAGATTATCAATTCTCCCCTTTATTCTATTTGTCATCAAGAGGCAGAGAGAGTTGAGCACTTTTTCGTTTGTGTCCTTGGACTCATGAAGTTTGGCTTGGAGGCCCTTGTCATCTCCACCTAACATTTATATCTGATAAACAGTTCAAACATGAAAAGGGTACAAAAAAGGCTACTTGATGTAAATCCTAAAGTATTTTACATTTCATGTGGATGTCATTGTACTGTGTGATATGGCAAAGTCTTGTGTGACAACAAAAAATTTTTTCGCATATGTACAGAAGGTTCATACTTTGTTTTCGAATTCAACACATCAGTGGGATGTTCTTAGAATGTATGTGAAGGGTTTGACACCAAAGGCATTGTTGGTAACTCGTTGGAAAAGTCATATTGAGAGTGTTAGAGCAATAAGAAACCAAGCACAAAAATTAAGAAATGCATTAATTGAAATTGCAAATATTTCTAAAGAGGACGTTGTGATGGCGAAAGCTAAAGGCTTATGCAAGAATGGTTTAGAGGATTTTGAATTCTTGATTAGCTTATGTATTTGGTACAAAATCTTAGACAAAGTTAATTAAGTTAGCAAAGTTCTTCAATGAGAAGAGATGAATATTGAAAATGCGAATACAAGAATAAAGGAATTGATTTTATTCTTTGAAAATCTTAGAGAAGATGATTTTGAAGACTTGATGAATGAAGCCAAAGAACTTGCACATGAAGTTGGTATTGATCCGATATTCGCAACAAAAAGAGTTGTTCGTAGAAAGAAGCAATTTGATGAGGATGTAGGAGATGATGCCGATAGAAGTCAATCACCGGAAGGTAATTTTAGAGTTACTTATTTCCTCCACATTATAGATCAAGCTCTTAAATCTCTTAAGGATCGCTTTAAGCAATTTGAACGTTGTGAAGCAGTCTTTGATTTTTTGTTTAATGCAAAATTCAAAAGTGTTAGTGAAAAGAAATTGACTAAGCATTGCACTAAATTGGAAAGTTTTTTGGAGCACAACGAACATGGAGATATTTATGGAGATAAGCTATTCCAAGACTTAGACATTTGAAAACAATATTACTGAGGGAAGTGACATTCTTGATTTTATAAGGTCTTATTGGAAAGAGGGTGGTTTCTAAATGGTATGGGTTGTTTATCGAATTTTGTTAACTATACCGGTTATAGTTGTTTCGGTAAAGAGGAGTTTTTCTAAATTGAAGTTGATAAAAACTTATCTTCGGACTACCATATCACAAGAGAGATTAAGTGGGTTGGCTATGATCTCAATTGAAAATGAGTACTTGGATAAGTTAAATTACGATAACTTAATTAAAGAATTTGCTTCAAAAAATACAAGGAGAAGTTGTTTTCTTTAAATCGGATCGTGCTAATCATAAAGCACCATAACCAATTAATCGGGATTACATCTTGATTTTGATCTTTTTATGCAATTTAAGTCAAACGCATAATGTAACCTTAATTGTAGTTTTTTTTTAATTTTATCTTGTATGACTTTTTTTTGTGTAATGAATTAATATTATTCGGGGTCGGGCTAGGGCAACCCAAATGTCAGGGCCTACCCTGATAGTTGTTAGAGACTTTCTCTGCCCACTTCCTTAATTTGCTGCTATGATTTGTTGGTTTATATGGAAAGATAGGAATATGCTATGATATTTGAGAATCAATTGCCAAACCCTGCCTTAGTCATTTCACAAGCTTTGAAAGCTATTGGCGAGTATGTGCAAACTTCTTTCGGTTGGGTGGTTGGGTATGTGTCTTGATTTTGTGGTATCCATACAATTGAGTTGTACATGTTGATTTTCTAATTGTATAAGAATTTTAGTTTTTTTTTCCTATAATAAGCAACATATACTCCTAATTACGAGGTGATTAGAATTTCTAGCGTTTGCCTATATACAAGGAACATATGAGAATTTTGTAGTTGGCTTGGGTGAGTCCAAAGGGGGTTTTTGCCCAAGGGAGGTTTACCATAGCAGATGTGCATTGTTATGAGCCTTGGAGATACTGAGAGAAACAAAGAAGCGGATTATTTTAAATACATGATCCTATAAAACTCTTTATTTATAAAAATTATTTGAAAAATTAACTCATGATTATAGCCCGTGCATAGAACAAGTTCACTCTAGTGTGTATATATATATAAATAGAGAGAGAGAGAGAGAGAGAGAGAGAGAGAGAGAGAGAGAGAGAGAGAGAGAGAGAGAGAGAGAGAGAGAGAGAGAGAGAGAGAGAGAGAGAGTTTACGGTTCCTGACGACCGGGAATCAAATCTTGTTTTGTTTTTGCTTATTTGGCAAGGAGATGGAGGGAGTCGCATCCATTGGACACATTGCTAAAATTGGCAGTCTTAATTTTTATGATGGGTAAATAATAAAGAAATAGCACGGTTGAAGAACTATCCCCAAAGGAAAAGTAAAATGAAGAAAAATTCAAATGCTACCTAGGAATGTCATTTTAAGGATTTTGTATAGTTTGCTGGAACCAGTAGGAAATATCAATATCGCACTCATATTTAAGACAATTTGATTACCAATTACATCCGTTTAACAAGTTTCTAAACTCCACTCATGATTTTGAGCTAATTCTTCTCTTAGTCTAGACTACAATTCATGTATTTTTCAGCATAACTGGTGGTTTATTATTATTTTTTTTGTTACCTAATGACCAACTCATGCATAACCATAAATCACATGAATCAGGTAAACTTCATGCATTACATGAATGATGCTTTACCAAAAAGACCTGTGAAGAGGGATTGAATTTGAAATTCCATTCTTAGCATGAGGGCTAACTGATTGATCACTAGGCCACCCCCGTAGTTTGCATTATTGGTGATCAAGCCTCCTAAAGTGACCCTAATTAATCCTTCTTCTCATTATACATCTGGTAATGTTCCAAAACTAGATTCCTATATTAGGTTGAAATAATCCTCTGAGGCCTTCAGGGTCTAAATTTAGGGTGTTCCGCTCCAAACCTGTCCATAGCATATCTTACCCATAATTTAATGCTCATTTTTCCCACTTCTAACAAAACAAAAATTGGGACCCTCTTGGATACTGATTGGTTGCCATAAGTGCACGATTCCGATATAGCTTAAATTGGAAGTATTCCAATATTGTTTTTGCCCAAAAGATTTGTGCTAATCTAGTAATAGGCAACAAACACAAAATGATAATGAAATTGAATCAAACCACAAAACAAAAGTAGAATTAGACTTATGGTAGCCAAATTTAGACCAAAAATATTTGAGGGTTTTGATGTTTGGATTTTCTAACAACTAGAAAAATTAAGCTAGATCTAATTAGCAATTAATAATTAAAATTGTATTTGAAGACAATTAACACTGCACTAGAACAATTAGAGATAGTTGACCAAACTAAAGCAATTCAAAGGAAATCAAATTAAACTACTTAGGAAATTAAGTAATGAAAAAAGGTTTGTACATAATTGATTCAATCCACCAAGTCTAGCATAGAAATTGAAAAGAGAGATTGAGATAACTCAAATCAAGGGTCGCTTTATGAATCCTTGATTCAGAGGATTTAGCGTTAAAATCTTGGATTCTCGCTCAATTAGAATTAGATTTGAATACTTTTTGTGAGTCCTTTAGAAATGAATCACAAGTTCATCAAATCATAATTATAGATCTAAGATTTCTAAAACAATCAATTTCAAAAGAGTAGAGAGAATGAATTAAATAGATATTTAATAAGATTTGAGAACTCCCCTTCAATTTCACAGCCTTCTTTGGTAGATTTTCACAATTGTATCCAAACAATGGGTTTAGCTAGTCATTTCCATGGTTAAAAGTTTGTAGAGATGAAAAATAAGCATCAATTGAAGTAGATGAAGGTTTGTATAGATATTAAAAACTATTTGGTTACAAGGTAAAAAAATGAGAAAGTAGCAAGAAAACAAAGGAAACTTGAAGAATAGTCTAACTAACTCTCTCTCTCTCTCTCTACCTATTCTCCCTCTATATCTAATTACAATAATGCAATGTATATTCAAATATCGGCCGAAATCTAACTTTACATCAACAGTTTCTGAATAGGGCTTTGTAAAGCGTCCGACGTGCGTTCGATTACCGTCCGAATGGTAGGTTTAGCATTTGAACGGTAGGCTTTAGAGTCCGAATGCTGCTTCAGACTCAAAATCCTGAATTTGGAATTCCTTGAGACGCAAAACCATGACTCTTGAACCCCTTCAAAAGCAAAATAATGACTGGTTGTCCACCGTCTGAAGCACCATCCAAACGGTGTTCCGCATCGTCCGAACAGTTTTTTTTTTACTTTGGACGAATTTTACCATATTTAGCCCAATAAACCTGCAAAACATAAAATAAGGCCAAATTAGAACAATTTATTATTAAAGAGCTATTCTAAGAGACATATCAAGGCTAACAAACCACTAATTAGAGGTTTGTGATTAAACTTTTGGAGTGTACTTTTGGAGTGTAATGAGATACCATTTACTCAAGGTGTCACTCTTTAATAAATAAATTAATTAGATGTCATGTCATGTCATGCCTTGAATTTCCCATGCTCGGAGATTTCCAGGTGGCGCGACGTAGACCACTTGCTAATCCTACATCGATTGCATTAACGCCCCTAATGAGGGACCAACAGGCGGTCAAAATGCTATAGTCAAAATAATAACAGCTTCGGTCTGTAAAATAACTCAAATAACACACTAAATTCATAAATCATCACTATATCTCACTACAATCATTCGGTGTTCCTACACCACTTAAACCAAAATCAACATAGTTCCATGCTAAACTGGAAAGAAGACATGGATCTGGGGTTCACTTACGACCTTTATCGATGTATAACATTTCTTGGAGATCCCTATGGTTGTTCTTATCACATTTACCGCCTTGGCATCTGAAATATTATCCATAAAACGGGGTGAGCTGTAAAGCCTAGCAGTAGTGTATTATCTAATATACAATAAGTTTAAATTTTTCATAAAACAGTATTTAACTAGTTTATGATATAGCAAATGAAAACAATAATTTCGAAATCAGAACAAATGATGCAATATTCAATGATATACAAAATTATATAAGATATATTCAAAACTTTAGCACATGTCATGTAAAATTCTGTAAAGTCATGATTTACTATGGTCAAGGTACCACCTTATCTCCCTTTTCTGCGTACCAATTCTTAAACCGGGTAGCACGGTTCTTTAACCCTATTTAAGGTTCGGGCCAGGATTAAGCCGGCATTGGTCTAGACTTTGGACCAAGTCCGCATAGGTCTAGACCTACGACCATAACCTCCCAATTCATTTCCATAACCATATTACTCAATCTAACAGTGAATAGTTTGTTTTGCTATCTCAAGTATCACAGTTAAAAGCATACAGTAGTATAATTAAAAAAGAACGTAATAAGAAATCATGCTTTGTAATTCAGATAATTCTACAATTCAAAATACCTATATCTAAATAAAATAGGTATATTGTTACTCTGGATTGGTACCCCTTACCTGATTGTATCCCAACCGATTAAGCTACGTGTTCTGAATTTTGTATCGATTCTGCCAAACAAAATAATAATTACCGACCAACAAATTTTTTATTCAAACTAACACATGCATATAACTCAAACAATGACAACATGCCCTTCGAAGGTTCAACAAAATTATTTGGGGTTACCTGGTGCACTCAAGGTGGGGTTCGGTTTAACCAGGAATTAAAATTGAAAAATAATTATCTTTAGAGAAAACTTTTCAAATAAAGAGTTTTTCTAACACTACTGTAGCAACTTTGAGTCTAAGATATCTTTTTTTTTTCAAAATAAAGACGGTCTCTTTTAAAACAAAACATTGATTTTGAAATTTGGTTTTTCAATACAAGTTTGTACATAAAATTCAAACTCATGGCAAACATTTTTTTTTTTTTGTCCCACTCTCCACGCAGGGTGTTTTGAAATGGTGAAAGTAGGCTACAATAAGTTTTTGAAAATTTGTTTTTTTTTTTTAAAATTGGCTAATACTCTCTTGAATATTTTTTCGAAGAACTATTTCTTAAAAATAGCTACGGTGGTCAAATCAAATTGATCAAAACATGAAAAAAGTTCTTTAACATGTAAGAAGCATGCGAGAAGAAACCAAAGCACCTAGTTCCTCCACCGCCCTCACATGCCACCACCCGTGCACTATTCATCATCTCCCTCATACAGCCAGCTTCCCCTGTTTTGCAAACCAAAATTTTATTCCATTTAACTCCCGCATTTCTTGGCCAAAATATGTGAAATTTCGGTCTAACTCGAGTAATATTTCAAGATCTTTGTGGGTGTGGTCTCGGAGTTAAGTTTCATTAAGGTTTGAGGCTTTTAAAAGCCTGTGCATGTGACTGTTGCTGGAAAATTTGCAGCAGATTCTTGCGTCTACTTCGAACTCACTATTCTTCATCAATTCTCAACCAAATTGGGCAAATTTTGGGTCTAAAACGAATAAATTTCAGAGCTCTTTGTAACTAAAGTTTTAGAATTGAAAATGGAGTTCGTTAGATTAGTCTAAATGGGCTTGGAAAATCGCTGCGCATGACCAAATTTTACACTGCATTGAAAACCATGTCCGTGAATACCCATTACTCTTGAGGCTATAAAACTTATAATTAATACATAGCTTACCAATACTCATCGTTTAATCAACATGCAATGCATGCAATTCAGTTTCTATCACTTATTCTCTGCATGCAATAAACTAAAATTTAGAGGAAGAAAATAATAAACTGAGATGTAATGGTCTAGATCATTTAAGGATCTTGAAAAACCTTATAGACCTTCTGAAATTCATCTCTAATCCACTAAATCAGGCATGCACGGTCAGATTCTTAAATTCCAAAACTTTCCTTCCAATTTTTCTCAGCTGCCTGTCGTCCGTTTCTAACCATTTTCTAGTCAATTACAGTGCATGCATGCATAAATCAAAACAGGGAATGAGTGTTCCATACCTCAGTTCAGTCCTAAGTATTCTCTTGCTTTCCCCGAAGCCTTTCCCTCACAAATTCGGTTGTTTCCCGAACGCAGCAGTCCCTCCTCTGTGCTCTCTCTCTCTCTCTCTCTCTCTCTCTCTCTCTCTCTCTCTCTATATATATATATATATATATATATATATATCTGGTTTTTTCCTTATCTTTTTACGAATTATGCCTCCCCCATTTGGATTCCTAAGGCCTTGGTAATACTATTGGTGCATGTGTAAGAAGTTTGGTCCATAGGTCAACCGACATTGTTCCCCACTCCCCTTTCCTTTTCTCTTTCTTTTACTTACACACTTGCACTCTTGTCTCCCAGTCCTCATTACAAGCATGCTTCTTGGGGTTCTCATTGCGGTGGCTTTAGGAAGACACATGCAATTCGGTTCTCCAAGCAATTCGTTTTTTTTGTCCTTTATTTTTTTCAAAATACTGGGTTTTACACGTCACTTATATGGATTTCTATAAATTGAAATGGGATGTTTTCAAAAAGAAAAATGTTACTTATAATTTGCTTTGTCACCGTACTCTGTCGTTCCTAAGAACGAAAAAATATAGTGAGAAATGAGAATATGTATAGTATTTCTCCTTCCAAAACCTCCCTTCACCTAACTGCTGTGCACAAATGGAGAATAAGTATGGCCATCAATGAAAATCAAATAATGGCAACAAATAATACAGCTGCAGAACAGCCGATGCACTGATCTGATTGTGCCAGCAAAAAACTCAATAGGCTTAAAACTCAGTTTACCTTTCTCGCTCCATCAAGTGAAGCATATAAATTTTGTGAAGATGTCCAAATGGTTCTTCCAGGAAGGCCTGCCTCGCTAGATTGTGCCAATAACTTTCTAGCAATATAAAAGGTGTTAAATAGTACCTATCTAAATTCATTAAAACGGTAACCTACTGGGTTATGCTGGCGTTCTATCGTATCACGAGCACACTCTAGGTGGAGTCTGAAATTAGAAGTCACACATTCAACAGCAGCACCACGATCATCATCAAAAGCTTCACCGCAGTGGTCACACAGGGAGTCGTCACTTGGGTGTCGAACGAAAGTGAGAATGTCCCGAATTTGGTTTACCATTCTGAACTCTTCCTACTACTGAACCTCCTCCTCCTCCACATCAAATGGTAATCAAAATGTGGATCATCAATTTAGAAGGGGAGAGAGATTTCACTGTTCATGATGACCTGGAACCAAATTTTGCTTTCTTTTGTTTTGTTTTCTTTATTTGGCAAGGAGATGGAGGGCGTCGCATACAGTACAATTGGACACATTCCTAAAATTGGTAAATGATAAAGAAATAGCACCGTTGAAGAACTATCCCTAACGGAAAAATAATATTAAGAAAAGTTCAAATGTTTCCTAGGAGTGTCGGGAATACCAACATCGCAATCATATTTAAGACAAAATTTGACAACCAGTTACTTTCGTTTAACAAAGTTTCTAAACTCCACTCATAATTTGAGCTAATTCTTCTCTTAGTTTGGATTGCAATTCATGTATTTCCAGCATAATTGGTGGTCTATTATTTAGTTTTTGTTATATGTTGTCTAACTCGTGTAGAACCACAACCCACACGAACCAAGTAAGCTTCCGTAAGCCTTCTTCGCATTTTAGCCTCTGATATGTCATTGTTGATTTCTTATTAGTATCCATGATACAAGTCAGATCCTAGATGTAGAAATATAAGAAGGTGGACCTCTTGGTTTCTCTGTTTTTTTTGCCATTTAAAAAATAATAATAAAAAAAATTCATGCATTGCATGAATGATACCTTACCACATTGAGGCATAAAGAGAAAAATCGAATTTGAGATTTTATATTTAGCATGAGGGCCAGCCGATCGACCACCTGGCCAACCTTGTAGTTAGCATAATTTGTGATCAAGCCTCCTAAAGTGACCCCAATTAATCCTTCTTCTCGTCCAAAAGTGACCCCAATTAATCATTCTTCTCCTTATACATTGTTCCAAAACTAGATTCCTATATTAGGTGGAAATCATCCTCCGAGGTTTTGCGGTTTAAATTTGGAGTGTTCCACTCCAAACCTGTCCATGGCATATCTTACCCCTAATGTAATGTTCATTTTTAGAACTTATAACAAAACAGAGATTGGGACCCTCTTGGAAACCATTTACTCAAGGTGTCTCTCTTTAATAACTAAATTAATAAGCTGTCACTTATATGGATTTCTATAAATTGAAATGGGATATTTTCAGAAAGAAAAATGTTACTCATAATTTGCTTTGCCACCGTACTTTCTCGTCCCTAAGAATGAGAAAATATGGTTAGAAATGAGAGTACATATAACATTTCTCTTTTCAAAACCTCCCTTCACCTAACTACTATGCAGAAATGCTTATTCGCATGTGTGGTGAATAAGTTTGGCCATCAATGACAATGCAAATAATGGCAACAAATAAAACAGTTGCAGAACAGCCCATGCATTGATCTGATTGAGCCAGCAATAAAACATTAAGGGAAGCATACATTTGTGTAGATGTCACAATGGTTCTTCTAGGAAGGCCTAGCTAGACTGTGTTTATAATTTTCAAGTTATATAAAAGGTCTTAATTAGTGCCTATCTAAATTCATTAAAACGGTAACCTTCTAGGCCATATTGGCGATCTATTGTATCACGAGCACACTCCAGGTGGAGTCTGAAATTAGAAGTCACATATTCAACAGCAGCAGCACGATCATCATCAAAAGCTTCGCTGCAGTGGTCGCACGGAAAGTTGATACGTACTCAAACCTGGTATTCCCTTACGTGGAAGCCACCTAATAAGTGCCTGTTGAAGGAGTCCAGAGGTAGTTCCTATTCGTTAGCAATTTCCCTAGTCTGTTGCTATTTGTTCCTATTCTTTAGCCATTACTGCTATTTCCTTAATTTTCTCTATCTTAGTTGTTGCACGTTGTACTTTCTGTTGCTGTATTGGTTATAAATAGAGCCACATGAAACCCAATAAAGGAATCATCAAATTAATTCAAGTTCTTCTCTCTCTTCTCTGTTCTCATTCTTTTCCTCCTTCCCAAATTTAACATATCATTTTGGTATCAGAGCGTGGTTTTTTTTGCCATGGATACCCGTGGGAAGACGAACGTTGAATTCCGCCATGAAGTGAATAAAGCATTAGCACGTCATGAGTCGAACTTCAATCAGGTGAATACAACTCTACAGACAGTCTTGACAAAAATACTAGCCCTGCGCTCCACCAGAAACTTCCACACTTGTCCACCAGAAGTTAATCCCCTTGCTCAGGAGGGATCTTCTCACCATCTACACGCCACAGTGTCTGCTGCTAGCTACAACCATTCACCACCATCTTCACTCAAGCTGCACTTTCTAAAGTTCAGTGGAGAAGATCCAATGGGGTGGGTCTACAAGGCCAAGCAATACTTCGAATACCAAGGCATTGGAGCTGATCAGCGGGTGCAACTCACCTCTTTTCACTTGGAGGCCATTGCACTACAGTGGCATCGTTGGCATACGAAATTTCGGGGACCTCTAACTTGGGAAGAACTCACCAAGGCAGTATTGCTTTGCTTTGGTCCTACTGAATTTGAAGACCACTCGGAAGCTTTGTCCCGTTTGAAGCAAACTACAACAGTTGATGCTTATCAAGAGGCCTTTGAAAGGCTCTCTCATCAGGTAGATAAATTACCAGAAACTTTTCTAATCGGGTGTTTCATTGCAGGCTTAAGGGATGACATCCGCTTGGATGTCAAGATCAAGCAACCCCTAACCGTGGCGGACACCATTGGAGTTGCCCGATTGGTGGAGGAGCAAAACCAGCTCCAACGGCGACCTAACCCCATCAACAGAATGCAATCAGGGGCCCCACTACCAAGAGGAAACCCCAACCCATCCGCGGGAATTCTGGGCCCAACACCCAACCAACACTCAAGAGTGGGATCCAACGCACCGCCCCCGCCTGTCCGTCGAATCACCAACCAGGAGGCGCGGGAACGCCGAGAGAAAGGCTTATGCTCTTACTGTGATGAAAAATAATCCTTGGGCCATTGGTGTGAACATCCCCAATTATTCATGATTGAAGATGCACCACATTGGGAGGAAGAAAATCGAGAGGAGCCACCACAGGAAGCAAAAACTCGGGAACCACTACCCGAAATCTCTTTTCATGCAATTGCGGGCACCAAATATCCCCAAACCCTTCAAGTTTTGGGAAAGTTAAAGAACAAAAGCTTAATGGTGCTAATCGACGGGGGTAGTACCCACAATTTCATCGATCAACACACTGTTTCTCGATTCAGCCTGCTGATTGTCCGGGATAAGAAGCTACAAGTGGTGGTTGCAAATAGGGAAAGGATCGAATGCACAGGCCACCGTCAAGGGCCCACGCTCACTATCCAAGGTATACTTATCACTGCTGACTATTATGTTCTTCCTGTGGCAGCTTATCAAGCAATTTTGGGTGTTCAATGGCTGGAGACACTCGGACCTATCGAGATGGATTACAAGCACCTCACTATGTCCTTCCGTGTTAGGGGAACCACTCATACCCTCCATGGACTTGGTCGTACTGTAGAGGGTGCCAACAATGAAGTTTTGAATGACAAAGAGTCTGCGGGGCTGTAGGGAATGAGGTTCTTCTTTCATATAATTCCGGTTGAACCCAAGTCCTCCCTTCAACCTTACCCATCAGAGATCAAGAGTCTTATGGAGGAATTCTCTAAGGTCTTTGAGACTCCCATAAGCATTCCTCCCAAACGATTGCATGACCGCCGAATTCTACTCCAACCAAATGCAGAACCAGTGAGTGTGTGGCCCTACCAATATCCATACTACCAAAAATCAGAAATTGAGAAGATGGTTAAGGAGCTCTTGCAGACCAGACTTATACGGCCAAGCAACAGTCCTTTTTCTTCTCCGGTTTTATTGGCAAAAAAACTGATGGGGCTTGGCGATTTTGTGTCAACTACAGGGCTTTTAACAAAATCACGGTGAAAGATAAGTATCCCATCCCCATAATTGATGAATTAATTGACGAGCTTAATGGTGCCAAGTTTTATTCGAAGTTTGACCTGAGATCTGGGTTCCACCAGACCCGAGTGCATGAAGAATATATTCAGAAGACAACATTTCGGACTCATGAGGGCATTACGAGTTTGTAGTCATGTCTTTCGGACTCACTAATGCTCCGGCAACTTTTTAGAGTTTCATGAATGGCCTCTTCTGGCTATACCTCCGCAGGTTTACGAGAAAGAAATGCTTGCAATCGTCAAGGCCATCAGAAAATGGCGCCCTTATTTGCTCAGTAGGAGGTTCATAGTGAGAACAAACCGCCAAAGCCTCAAATATCTGCTGGAGCAACACATCACCACTCCTGCCCAGCCCCGTTGGTTACCCAAGCTGTTGGGATACGACTACGTCATCGAATATAAAAAAAAGGCCCTGAGAACCAGACTGCCGATTCCTTATCTCGAATGGGTGAGCTCCAATTCTTATCCATCTCCATTCCACATGCGGACTGGTGGTCGATGCTCCAACAAGAAGTTCACAAAGATCCCTTTTATGCGAGCCTAGCCCATAGAGGAGATGCCTATAAATTGACCCTACGAGATGGTGCTTGGTTCCAAAATGGCAAGGTATTCTTAAGCCCTAGTTCTCCTTTAATTCCTCTAATCCTCACAGACAGCCACTCGTCCCCTATAGGCGGCCATTTTTGGTTCCATAAAACCCTCCATCGTATCAACTAAAGTTTCATTTGGCCAAAGATGCGGCAAGCGGTGAAGGACTTCCTAAAGACTTGTGAGGTGTGCCAGCAATACAAAGCAAACTGTATAAAGCCTAATGGCCTGTTGCAACCCCTTCCTATACCTATTCAATCATGGATAGATGTGTCCATGGATTTCATAGAAGGCCTTCCCATGGCCAATGGACACTCCGTCATCATGGTGGTAGTTGACCGTCTGACCAAGTATGCACACTTCGTGCCAATGAAGCATCCCTACTCTGCTGCCTCAGTTATACGAGCCTTTGTCACCAATGTGGTGCGATTACATAGAGTTCCCGCTTCCATAGTAAGGGACCGTGATGAGGTCTTTACCAGCAATTTTTGGCAAGCCTTGTTTCGCCTCCAAGGGACCAAACTTTGCATAAGTTCCAGTTACCACCCTCAGACCGATGGCCAATCGGAGGTCATCAACAGAACCTTAGAGCAATATCTTCGTTGTTTTGCATGGTCCCAGCCAAAGAAGTGGGTAAAATGAATACCATGGGCAGAATTCAGCTACAACACCTCTATCCACTCAGCAACAAAGATCACTCCCTTTGAGGCTATCTACGGCAGACTGCCGCCAAGCCTATTGACATACATTCCGGGTACGGCACGAGTACAGGCTGTGGATGAGTATCTCTAAGACAGGGATCGAATTCTAAGGGAACTCCGGTGCAATATGCAACTTGCTCAAGAACGGATGAAGACCCAGGCCAATCAGCATAGGCTTGAGGTTTCGTTTAATATAAGCGACTATGTCTACCTTAAACTCCAACCTTACCGCCAGACTTCTGTTGCATTTCGTGGATCTTTAAAGCTTTCCCCTCGTTTCTATGGCCCTTACAAAGTGATTGAGCGGGCAAGACCTATGGCCTATAAGCTCGATTTGCTGGTAGGATCATTGATCCATGACACTTTCCATGTTAGTCTCCTGTGCAAACACTTGGGGCCTATTGCTCCCACCTCCCCTGATCTCCCTCCAGTAGCAGATGATTATACTATTCTCCCTCAACCAGAATCCATTTTGGCTTGGCGAGAAGTACAAAAAGGGAAGTACCACTTGAAATCCGAAGTTCTGATCAAATGGGTCAGCACCCCAATCGAGGATGCTACTTGGGAAACTGAATGGCGGTTTTGGAGGGCCTACCCCAGTTTCCGTCCTTGAGGACAAGGACCATTCGAGTGGGGGGGACTGATGCGTACTCAAACCTGCTATTCCCTTACGTGGAAGCCACCTAATAAGTGCCTATTAAAGGAGTCTAGACGCAGTTCCTATTCTTTAGCAATTTCCCTAGTCTGTTGCTATTTGTTCCTATTCTTTAGCCATTATTGCTATTTCCTTAATTTTCTCTATTTTAGTTGTTGCACGTTGTACTTTCTATTACTGTATTGGCTATAAATATAGCCATATGAAACCCAATAAAGGAATCACCAAATTAATTCAAGTTCTTATCTCTCTTCTCTGTTCTCTGTCTCATTCTTTTCCTCTCTCCAAATTTAACATATCAAAAGTCGTAATTTGGGTGTCGAACGAAAGTAAGAATGTCCCGAATTTGCTCCCAAAGATGAGGCTTGAGTATGAATATTTTCGGACAAGACGGGTACATTTTGTATGAACGGAAGTCATATTTGAAGTGTAATTTGGTCCCAAACTTGATGTTCGAGTATTTTTTGCTGGGGCGGATGCATTTTGTATGCAAAGATCGGTCGCAATCGACACAATGATAGAACCAGGCCTTTGAGTCTATTTATTCCTCACAGATCTCACAATAATACTCATCTGTGACTTCAATCGGGGAATAGGTTAGGGCAAATGGGTGCTCGTCGTATTTGTGCCTAACCGTGCCTGGCAAAAGAGCACATCAATGTGTAAGATGAAATTGCAATTGTCACATACAAATGCGAGCCAAAAAAAACTAGAAATGCATGCATTGCACTGGACATCACCACCAGATGTTTTTCTTAGCTCTAGGGTGTGAGATGTGAGCTTTATGTGCTATAACATGTGGTAAGGAAGCACACATGAGGCAGAAGACAAAATTGCATTTAAAATTGGCAAACATAAACCCATTGTAATCTATTTGGCAGCCTCGGTAAAGGAGCAAACCATAGTATTTGCTAACTTTTGGGAGCATAGAACATAAATTGTAGAGCTTGTGCTCCGGGTGACATGGGTGATCACTCCTTAAAAGGGTGATATTTAACCGCAAGTGCACGGCCGCAATGGAGTAATAATTTCTCGTAAGTACGAGGTCGATCCCACAGGGAAGATGGTGTACGTAAATAGGAAGACTCACCGTGGATCAAAAATCTTAGGAAAAACACTCCAATAAACAAAAATCTTATTTTAGGTTGAGAAATATTTGTTATCTAATTTAAACCAAGAAATAAAGAAAAAGTCCTAGGGTCAATTGATCCAATCAATTACATCTCTTGAAATTCCGAAAGAGATAATTTAATAACTCAAATCCTTCGACTACGTCGCGAGTCTCAGATTCGGAAGATTTAGCGATAAAACCAAGTGTTCTTCAAAACTTCAACTTCTAAAATAAACCGGGTTATTAAACTCAAGGACGTGCATCATCAGTTCGTGCAACGCATATACTACACCTAACTCACACATAAATGTTACAAGGCAGCGTATTTTGAGTATGGTATTCACGCATAAGCGTTACTGAACATAATAGGAGGTCCAAGTTTTCGAAAGTTCTAAAACGAAGAAGAAGAAGAAAGACAACCAAAAATTTAATTTTAAAACCAAGAACATACCTCCTTCGTTCATTTAAGATCTTCAATTAATCTTCACAATTGATCCCAAGAAGGAATCTAACTACTCATCATAATCATAAATACACAAAGTTGTATTGAAAATATATTGAAAAGGCTAAGTAATCTGATTACAAGAATTAAAAACTGAATAAAAACTATGAATAAACTACTCTACTCTACTACTAATACTACTCCTAAAACCCTAGAAAAACGTCAACCCTAGAAATCTCTTCAAAAACATCAAAAACCTAAAATCTATTCTACTACCTACCAACCTCCCCAAAACTAAAAAGTGAGTTAATATATAAATCCCGTCGTCAGTCGTACAAACGGCTCCCACTCAGTACTCAGATGGGCTAGGTCACTTTACAAAAGTTGTAGGGCTCGAAAAGTTATATAAAATTGACATATTATGGGCCTGAATAGCCTTTCTGATTTGCAAGATATAGGCTTCCAAAGTTTCAGCTCTGCGTGCTTCAACAACTTATACCTTGGTAGCAACCTCTTGAAACCTATGATTAAATTGCATTCGAAATCATTCCATTAAAGCTCAAAACCGTTCGAATGCCTAGGCCACCATTCGAACGCTACGGACACCGTTCGAACGCTGAGTCGAACGCACTTCGAACGAGAAAACATGCTCTCCGAATCTATCGAACGCACTTCGTACCTGATTTTGGTGTGAGATCGTTCAACGTACCATTCGAACGCTTTTATATACCGTTCGAACGCCGAATCCATTTTAGCGTGAATTTGTCCTTTTTAAGCCTGAATTTCTAAAAACATATATAAAACTAAGTTATTAATGAATTAGGACTAAAACAACATTATTAAACATATTCTAAGGCTAACAAATAACTAATTAAAGCATGTAAATTGCACTTTTAGAGTACAATCACACCCCCCAACTAAGCTTTTGCTAGTCCCTAGCAAAACATTAAAACAAAGAACCTATCTCCACTTTCGTGGGAGTTACGAATGCATTTAGCATATACACCAAGCCTTTAAACCTCTAGGTTACCCCTAATGGACGAGTGGTGTCTCGTGAGGGCTTACAATGATGAATACCCACAAACATCTATCCATATAATGTCAATATGATATTAAAGAACATGAAACATGTATTAACCTTATTCAAGTCAAGTCTTAATCCACCTAGATCATGAATCACTGCAAGGTAAAGACATAAAGTATTGAAGAAATAGAATACATTGAAGTGTACTACCAATGGCATACGACTCTAATGTCTCATAACTCATACAATTATGTCATTTATGCTTTGATCCAAGTCTCACAAGGCATACACTCAACTTTAAACATGAACACACATGATCTCTCAATGGAAAGCTCATTTTAAGAGTAAATATACAAGACATGCAAGTAGAGCAATTCCGAATCAAAAATCGATAAGTTATAGGTGTATCGACTTGGCCTAGTTTTATGAACGAACATTTACTATTTAAGCACAATTAGATAATTGACATTGATGACCTATACACAATTGAATTAAAGATTCATGTAAGTTCAGATATTCTAAGGTCATGTGAAAGAAAAGCCAAGAATGGGGACAAAAGAATAAATAACGAAACTCAACATATGCATTACGTACTACACATGATGGTCAATAAACACACACTTCCCGATTCCCAACTTTACAATAATCTTAGACTTTTCAACTTCCTTCACTTCTTTTTCATTTGAATTTTTTTCTTCTTCTTTTCAACTCCTTTTCATCTCTTTCGTTTCTTTTCTTTAATTTTCAACTCCATACACTTTTAACTTCACCAATACATAAGCAATGCACTAACTCCGGAATTTAGCATTGACAAACTTTTAAGCTCATATGAATACAAATATCAAGAAAGAAATATAAACACGAATGGCTCAATGGAATGAAATGGCCTCTACTTTTATAATCTGAAAACCACATTAAATCAAAACTTCAAGAGTGTATAAGATGTCAATAACTCTAACTAATACTCAACATGTAAACCAAAATCAAGTATAATGAAGTTATTCAATGAATAAAGATCAATAAAAAAAACTTGAGTAAATGTATATCACTCTCAAAAGGCGATAAATATGTTATAAAGCTCACAAAGTATAAAATCTCCACCTTATAAGGACATGCATGCACAAGAGAGAAACATAGAAAGATTATATAATATACTAATGCACAACAATGTAAACTCTCTCTTATAATAGTTTTATGACAAAAACTTAAAATGCATCACAATATAAAGGTGAATCAATCATAAACTCAAACTTAGTCCAATGCACGACTCAAAGTATGCTCGACATTATAAGCACACTAACATAAATATAGATATGGTTCCTCAAGATAATCTTCAACACTTCCAATCATAACAATAAACATAAAGAGTATATGAAAAAGTGTGAGAAATACAAATCAAAGTACCGAACCATATGATACATCAAACCTTTACCGAAGACTTCCAAGTGTCCAAACGATAAATCAATTATGAACTAATACCTGAAAATTACTCAATAAAGCATAACAAGGCTTGATAGAATCGAACAATTTTTGAATTTTTTTTTAATTGTTAAACAAAAAAAACAAAACAAAATAAAAAGACTAATAGGCTCCTTTCCCCCCAACTAGAATGATGCAATGTCCTCAATACATTAAACAAATAGAACAAAGCATGGAATGCAATTAAATGGTGGGAGAAGAGAAAATAGGGTGCCTAATGCACCCCAAGAACAAAGAAAAATCAAAGAAGGTAAGCTACAGAAAATCAAGGGGATTGCTAAATTTTTCGGTGTGTGCAGACAGTTTTGACACTCTTCAATAAAACAACCATATCTCTTTTCACATGAAAGCAAATCATACTCCATTTTTTTTTTTTTTTTTTGTTGTTGGAAAGTAGATTCATAGACCTTTCCATCCATATAAGATTTGCATGCTAATTCACTTCCAGTAGATTCAGATTTCACTGTAAAGTTGGCTAAAAAAAACAGGGTCTGCACTTTTTTTTTTTTTTTTGAAACTGGACAACTCTTTTGTTTTGCCTAAAGCACCCCCAACTTAGAATGAGAAAACAAACTAAGAAAACAAATAAAAAAATTACTCCTATTCCTACGCAAATGAGAGAAAAAAATAAACAAAGAAAACAAAGAAACAAAACAACTACTCTTATTCCTACCTAATTTTTAGAGACAATCACCCAATGTCACAAAGTGGGAATTTTCCATCATCCCACACCCCCAACTTAGAGATTTTCTAAGAGTTCATGCAAAAATAAGAATAGATAATGGCCACTTGTTTGATGAACTCTGGGATATAACATGAAAGCACGTAAGGGTAAAAAGGGTCATGGTATGTAGGAAATAAAGAATGATCACGCACAAATGTGCCAATGAAGTTTATGCCATGAAGTGCTTGACCCTCCCCTTCTTTTTGGTCAGCCATTGGAATGATATTTAGTTCCAATGTCGGGACATGGAGCTCTAAAGGCTCCGATAGAATAGGACTAGGTACTAGAGGAGTAAAAGTAGGGATAACATTCCCTAGACACGGTAGGAATGACCTCTAGACCATTAACATCCTCTTTAACATGCAAATTCCCAACATCTAGACCAAAATCATCCTTAATGGTAGACTCATCACTACCCTTCTCTTAGTGTTTGGAGTCCCTAATCTTAGGCTACTCTCCCTTACTCTCCACTGTTCCTTCTTCCTTCACCTCTTTTGTAGGTATCACTTCCCTCAGTTTAGACACCTCAGGAAGAATAAGTACCTCTTCTTCAACCTCATTCTCATCATCATCCACCCTAAGAACGTCTTCCCTTGGATCAAACATCGTGGGAACGTGAATGTTCTCTATTTCATGGTCAGTCTTAAGGGCGATAATAGAGAAACCTTGGTCATGACTACTCATATGTGGAATTGGGAACATCTCATATGTAGGATCATCATGAGGTTGAGCCGGAAGCTCGTCCTTCTCGTGATCCATTGGCTCTTGTGTTAATAGGGCCAACCGTTGAGTTAGGTCATCTAATTCCTGACGAATTTGTGTAAGAGTGTCAGCTTGTACCTCTGCATTAGTATCCCTGAACCCCGGGAACATACCCATGTGATTTGGCATGTAAGATGACTGCATGTGCTCTTGATTTTCTACCAACGGTTGATAAGATAATGAAGGATATGTTGCATAAAACGTGTAAGGTGAAGTAAAAGGTGTATATGAATCATAAGCATATGGTGAAGATGAAGGTGGTGTATGGTAGTACGATTGTTGTGGTGGTTGTTCATAAAAAGCATATAGTGAAGCTTGAAAGCTCCACTTCGAATAGTTGGGGGGTGGATAATAGTCTTGTGGTTGTGCTGTGTCTGAATCAGAACTTGTAGCAATAAAATTCTAAGGATAATCCATGATTAAAATATATGCAGGACAAACCAACAAGTATATGAAAACAACTTATCCTCTCAATCCCACAACAATAATGCACAAACCCAATGTAACCAAAAAATAAATAAATAAATAAGTGCTCGAAAATAAAAGATGGAATGAAGTTACCCAAAAGAGCTATTGAGTTCTCTCGTGTTTGTAGAATGATGGTGAAGTGCTTCCTCCAAAATAGAATCTCCAAGGCTCACCTACCAACATAAAACACAGCTTCCCCGGCAACGGCACCAAAAACTTGATCGCTCCCTAAAAGGGTGATACTTAACCGCAAGTGCACAGCCGCGATGTAATAATAATTTCTCGTAAGTATGAGGTCGATCCCACAGGGAAGATGGTTTGCGAAAATAGGAAAACTTACCGTGGATCAAAAGTCTTAGGAAAAACACTCCAATAAACAAAAATCTGATTTTAGGTTGAGAAAAGATTTGTTATCTAATTTAAATTAAGAAATAAAGAAAAAGTCATGGGGTCAATCTATCTAATCAATTGCGTCTCTTGAAATTCCGAAAGAGATAATTTAATAACTCAAATCCTTCGACTACGTCGCAAGTCTCGGATTAGGAAGATTTAGCGATAAAACCAGGGGTTCTTCAAAACTTCAACTTCTAGAATTTATGCGTGAGTTGGGTTCAGTATATACGTTGCACGAACCGATGATGCACGTCCTTAATTCTAACAACCGATGATGCAAGTCTTGGATTAGAAAGATTTAGCAATAAAACCAGGAGTTCTTCAAAACTTCAACTTCTAGAATAAATCTGGTTGTTAGAATTAAGGACGTGCATCATCGGTTCGTGCAACGTATATACTGAACCCAACTCACGCATAAATGTTACAAGGTATCGTATATACTGAGTGTGGTATTCACGCATGAGCGTTACTGAACATAATAGGGCGTCCAGGTTTCCGAAAGTTTTAGAACGAAGAAGAAGAAGAAAGACAACCAGAGAATTTAATTTTAAAACCAAGAACATACCTCCTTCGTTCATTCAAGATCTTCAATTAATCTTCACAATTGATCCGAAGAAGGAATCTAACTACTCATCATAATCATAAATACGCAAAGTTCTATTGAAAATATATTGAAAAGACTGAGTAATCTGATTACAAGAATTGAAAACTGAATGAAAACTATGAATAAACTACTCTACTCTACTCCTAAAACTACTCCTAAAACCCTAAAAAAACGTTAACCCTAGAAATCTCTTCGAAAACATCAAAAACCTAAAATCTATTATACTGCCTACCAACCTTCCCACAACTAAAAAGTGAGTTAATATATAAATCTCGTAGTCAGTCATACGGACGGTTCCTACCGAATACTCAGATGGGCTAGGTTACTTCATAAAAGTTATAGGGCTCGAAAATTTTTATGAAATTGACATATTATGGGCCTGAATAGCCTTTTTGGTTTGCGAGATATAGGCTTCCAAAATTTTAGCTCTACGTGCTTCAGCAGCTTGTACCTTGGCGTCAACCTCTTGAAACCTATGATTAAATTGCATTCGAAATCATTCCATTAAAGCTCAAGACCGTTCGAATGCCTAGGCCACCGTTTGAACACCACAGACACTATTTAAACACTGCGTTGAACGCACTTCAAACGGGAAAACATGCTTTTTGAATCTATCGAACGCACTTCGAACCTGATTTTGGTGTGAGATCGTTTGACGTACCGTTCAAACGCTTTTGTATACCGTTCAAACGCCCTTGAGGACCGTTCGAACACCCTTCCAATCCCGAATCCATTTTAGTGTGAATTTGTCCTTTTTAAGCCCGAATTCCTGAAAACATACATAAAACTAAGTTAGTAATGAATTAGGACTAAAATAACATAATTAAACCTATTCTAAGGCTAACAAATAACTAATTAAAGCATGTAAATTGCACTTTTAGAGTACAATCAATGGGCAGTCCAGGATATTGGGTAACTCTAGGCACACTCATGGAGAAAGAAGTTGCATTCGCAGAAACCGTTAGATGGAGGAGCCCAAACAAGTTTTATACACCCTTTGAATATTATTATTTTGTGGTCACTCTTTGCGATCTCCTCATTCACAAAAGGCAGTTTGCTGCTCCCAGAGCTCGATTTATCGTTAATTTGGATCTTGTCAAAAAACGTTAATGGGTGGTCATGACTCTCATGGTTGATTTCATTCGCTTTCTTCTTTGTCCCCTGCCGCAGGCTAATCTCTTTAATTAAACAGGTTGTTAGATCAACATATTCATCGGGCACTAGCAAGCCAATCGGATTGGGCTCGGGGTATTCGAATTTAACTTTTGAGTTAATAAATATAATTGTCAATATAAGTTAGGCTTGTTAGGTGTAGTCTAGTCCATTGTCAAAGGTTAGGTTTGTTAGGTGATTTGTTAGGTATGTTGCCATCTCTTCTTCTCCTATATATAGGCTTTACTCTTCATTGTAAATCATCTCATCTTATACAAGCATTGTATCAATAAGATCTCTCTTCAAGATCTCTCTTCACTTACTACTTCTCTCTTATAATCTTTCTTTGTTTTATATTGCATTATGATTACACATGAGTCTTGTCTTTTCTAATATGGTATCAAAGCTAAGGGAAAGTATACTCTGTGGTTATCCTTTGAGGGTTCTTTCATATTGGAACTCCTAAGATTTTTGTCCTCCTCTTGGACCTCCACCGGCATCTCCACTGCCATTGTCCTCTTCTTAGACCACTCTCGGCATCTACACCGCCACCGTCCTCTTTTTGGACTGCCACTAGCATCTCAACCGCCACTGTCCTCCTTGACCTCCACCGGCATCTCCACTGCCATTGTCCTCTTCTTAGACCACTCCCAGTATCTACACCACCAATGTCCTCTTATTGGACCACCGCCGGCATCTCAACCGCCACCGTCCTCCTTTTGGACCTCCGCTAACATCTCCACTGCCACCGTCTTGCTCTTGGACTGTCGTTGGCATCTCATCCGCCACCGTCCTCCCCTTAGGCCGCTGCTGATTTTTCAACTACCACCGTCCACCTCTTGGACCGCTCAGCTCACACTCTCACCGTAAATGAATTCCTTTGCCGCCAGCATCTTCATCTCAAAATCCTCCTTTTCTGTCAACGTCTTCTCTACCGACCTCACCCATAATTCAACAGCCACAACCACACATAGTGGTTAGGGTCGGCCATCTCTAACCGGTTCAACCCGGTTCCTACCATTGTCAAACTTTCTGAGCCGGCATTTCCTAACTATCTTGAATGCTGACATTTCCTAACTGTCTCGGACCTTCTGAGCTAACATTTCCTGACTGTCTCGGACCTTCTAAATCGATATTTCTTGACTATACTGGGACTTCTGAATCAAACCCACCACTCTGGCCATACCTCTTTGGCTATCTTCTGGTGTTCCTCCATCTTGCGGCTGTCCTCTGGTGTCTTTTTGACCACCTTCCTGCAATTTTTCGGACCAATTTTTGAAGACTTCTGGCCATCTTACGGTGTCTTTCAGTCAACCTTCCGGCTACCTCTGACCAACTTCCAGCATGTTTTTTATCAACTTTCATCGACTTTATGACATTATTCTGGTGCCCTTTCGGCGTCTCTCTAGCTATCCTCCGGTCGTTTCTATCCGGTTCCTAACTAATTCGGGTCTTTTGAGTTTGATTCTGGCCTCTATTTCCGATGTTTATGCTATTTTTGTTGTTTCTAAGTCTGATTCCGGCGTCTGTCCCTTTCGGCATTTTTCTAGCCGTTTTGGCCTTTGTTTCCGTCTATCTTGAGGAGTCCCTGTTTGCTAATCCTGCTCCTCCTACTAGCTCTTTCTTGTCTGATCTTCTTTGCCATCTTCTTCTGATGCGCCCACTGTTTGTCATTCTACTCAGTCTATCCTAAGGAGTCCTCGTTTGTTGATCCTACTCCTCCTGTTGAGTTTGGTTCTAGCCTTTATTTTCACTAGTTTTGCTATGTTTCTGTTGATTCTGCTCTTCCTGCTAAGTCTGATTCTGGCCTCTGTTTCGCTGGTTTTGCTCTGTTATTTTATCCAAACTTAAGTAGCTCTCTATTTTCCCTACTTGAGTTTGAGGGGGGATAACAAAGAACTAGACTCCTCTTCCATTCTATAAATAATATGGCGTCCCTCTGGCCATCCTCTAACGTTCCTCTAGCTAACCCGATGGACCTGATCTGGTGTCCCTCTGTCCATCCTCTAGCGTCCCTCTGGCCAACCCAACCGACTTAATCTAGCACATCCTCTAGCGTCCCTTTGGCCGACTCGGTCGACCTAATCTAGCTTAGCGTCCATCTGGCCATCCTCCAGTTGACTTGATCTAACGTTCCTCTGGCGTCCCTTTAGCCATCTTCCGGCCAACTTGATTTGGCGTCCTTCTAACTATCTTTTGGCCGACTTCCGGTGTCCCTCTTACTATCCTCCGGCTGACCTTTGGAGTCCATCTGGCCATCCTTTAGCCAACCTGATTTCTTTCACTCTTTTTTCTGCTACTACTGCTGCCTGTCTCCTTCTATGGTGACTACTACCTCTCTGATCATCCTATGGCATCCCTCTGGCCATCCTACAGCTAACCTCTGGCGTCTCTCTGGTCAACCTGATCTGGCGTCCCTCCGGCTATCCTGCGGTCGACCTCCAGCATCTCTCTGACCATTCTCTAGTGTCCCTCTGACGTTTCTATCATATATTCTCCAAACTCAAGTAGCTCTCTATTTTTCCTATTTGAGTTTAAGGGGGGCTATTAATGAATATAATTGTCAACATAAATTTAGCTTGTTAGGTGTAGTCTAGTCCATTATCAAATGTTAGGTTTGTTAGATAATTTGTTAGGCATATTACCATCTCTTCTTCTCCTATATATATGTCTTACTCTTCATTGTAAATCATCTCATCTTATACAAGTATTGTATCAATAAGATCTCTCTTCACTTACTACTTCTTTATTGTAATCCTTCTTTGCTTTATAATGCATTGCGATTATATATGAGTCTTATTTTTTCTAATATTTTGTTTCATATTCACTGAAACCCACAAATTACGAAATAGAATGGAATCAAATTAATTACTTGGAAAGCATTGACATGCAAGAAGTAGGAGAGGCGTTTGGTGTAAACGTCAAACCTGGGAAGCCCCTTTGTATTCAATGACGCGCTACACATGGGCAAAATATTTGCAATTGGCGCAGCAATAAACCCAGTATGACACGTTCACTTCGTGACGGCAGATTTTGCATTTGGGCCAGTAGTCGTAATATCTAGATGGATGAAATAGTTGAGCGTGAGAAGGTGATGGTGATCACTACGTTGGATGGATCTGGGTAACGAAGCACATTCCTGGCTCACCCAGAATCCGCAAGTGGTAAATGGAGAAGAGGCATCTCTATGTTCTCTGCCGCAAGCATCGCAGAGTAACAAGGTCGGCTTCTGCACGGGGATCAGTGGGTGTGTGTGATATATTTTCTCAATCGGCTGTTGAATCTTGTATCCCATCAAAGCACAAACTGTGTCGACCCGAAAATGGCAAGGAGACGAGTCACAAATGTTGGAGAATCTTTGAACTATTCCTCTGCAGGCATAACATCTGATATGTTCAAATCGGCTATCCTGACAACTGTAGGAAGGACCTGATATTGGTTGGTCGCTCCCATACCAGAAAGTCTCAGCACCATCACTCTTGTGCTCTTAGTTCAGGATCAATGTATGCTCATGGACATCACGCTTGAGCTCCATATCTCTCTCTCTCTGTCTCTCTCATAGGAGGATGTCTGATTCTTTGAATGAAATGCATGAGTGTAATGTACTACGTGTAAGTACTGAACTGGATAACCACGGTTGACGATCAACTAATTGAAAAAGTACCAGTCTGTTCGAAACTTGAGAAAAGAAAGATAAGGGGAGAAAATTTTCTTCCTGTTTTGTAATTTAGGAGAAAGGAGAAGAGAAACGAAATGGTGTTTTCTTCTCACTTTTCTTTTATTTTCTCTCTTATTTCCGTTCAATTTTTTTTTTCACAAGTATGAAACATATCCAAACAGGCTTAACTGATTATTTCTTGTCGTTTAGCAAATTGTATAAAGGAAAATTGTTTCATGATTATCTCTTCCACATGAAGCTAGTGCTAGTTACCACCTTAATTACAACAATGTGAATGAATATATTCCTTTTGCTCATGGCACCCGCACAACGAGCTATAACCACATTAGCTTTGGCAATATCGATGGCATAAATAAATAGCTATAAAGGAAACCAAATGTTAGCGGTGTGGGAGGGTCGCTAACCCAAATCTGACTCCAAATATTATAATTACGATAATAATTAATCGAAGAAGTCAACCAACTGTTTTTCAAATTATTTATTGTTTGGGTACTGAACCAACTGTATCAAACTGCGAATTCAATTAAATTATGTGGAGTAATATGTTTAGCGCTCGTGTTAATCGGCAACCTTCGAAAGTTCAATTCACGTGATTATTTTATTTGTCCCAGTTTTCAATTTCTGATTTTTTTTTTCTTGACAGTAAAATAAATGTTTCAACAAAGCAAACTCGGATGTTATTTTTACACATTTGTCAAAAACTTTACAGTAGCAAGAGTGAATTTCTTAACCTTCCAAAATAAGAAAAAAAGACTAGCCAATTGTACTAGGCTAGTTGATTAATATATATGTATTGATCATATTGGCTGTGCTGAATCCACAAGATTAACTTTATTTTGAATTTTCATATATTATCTTAGCTGCTAAAATCTAACTTGACCCAAAAATGGAAATAGAAAGAGGCTAAAATCCAAGTCCTAAGCTGTTCTTGGTAGAAAAAACTGTCCCGAGAAGGGAGTTTACAGGGAAAAAAGTTCAATAGATCCCAGGTTTGATTATATATGAAAATACAAATTAGTGAAGGAGAAGATAGAGATTATGTACAAGCATTCTTGTAGTATATGATAAAAAGAAAAGCAACCTTACATTTCGGATCCCACACACTGAATTAATATATATGAAAGTCAAACTACAGAAAATAGTCATTCTTAGTTGGGGAGTTCGCAGTGGTATTGGCTAATTTTGTTAAGCAAAACGTATTTTTCATAGTTATTAGAACCGCACTAGACATTGAACCAGTCAAAGCACGGATTTTCAGTTCATTGGTTCAATCAATTCAACTAATATTATAGTGTTATACATATTTCAGTTATCATATAGCCTATATATATTAAATATGGTAAAATTAATCACTAACCAAGTAATGATTTAGTGATAAAGTGGTCAAATTTTTCATGCTAGTTAAAACTTCAAATCTTTATCTCAACATAAATTTAAAATTTTTAAACTATTTGAAAAGTCAAAGTTTTTGGGCAGTTCAAACCAATTCACATATATTTTCAATAAATTAATTAAACTATACTGATTAAGTATTCGATTCCCAATTTAACTAGTTGAATCGTCCGGCCCGGCCTAGTTCTAATAACTATGCTCTCTTGTAATGTATTAGGAGTGTTTCGGAAGTTTTGGCTTTTTATGTTAATGGATAATTTGTCATGTGTGGATTAAAGTTAAGCAAGAAATAATATATATATATATATATAAACTGCACAAGACACGAAATTTACGTAAAAGAACTCTAATTTGTGAAGGAAAATTCCTATGAAGACTTCACATGGGGTGTAGACCCCTCAATATTTCTTTGGTTCAAGAGTTAGTGCAAAAGAGCCAAAAGGGCGCTAACGGAGTATAGCCCCCTATAGCCAAGCCATGATGTTTAATCTAATATTAGCTCATTATTTGCTCCCTCTCAAGATCGCTATATGGAGCACATTGACTACATAAGGGGGTCCAAATAGTTGGCTTGTCTTTATGCTAAGGTTGAGGTATCAAATTTGATCCCTTCTCACGCTCTTAGGTAACCAGCTATCATTTACTTCATTGCTTGAAGTTTAAATAGTTGGTTCATGATAACACGGTTCAATTCGGTTCAGTTTTATTAAGTGGCCAGTTCGGTTTTAGGTTTGGCACATAGTCAAACCAATCCAACCCACACACCTATAGTCCACTCCAAAGAGACCAAGTTAGTTCAATTCTCGATTTTTTCAATTTTTTTGTGCATCTCTAATGTAGATGGTGTCCTTGTTATTAGGTTGCCACAACACGGCAACTTAAGAAACCAACTCCAGAATATTTTATCGCTTTTTCTTTGTAGTATAATAAGGCAGAAGCATCATTGTTAGTGTTTTTTTATTTATACTTTTTTGCTGAATAATATAGACAGAGGAAAACAGAGAAACAAAATAGCAGAACAAAATGAAAAAAACCGAAACTAAAAAACCCTAGCAGCAAACCCCCCATTACTCGAGGCATCACCCAAACAAGCTTCCTGCATAGATAGAGGAAGCTCCGCAGCAGATAGCGTCCCAGTAAACGAGTTTCTGAAGGCCCATCCAGCCATTTCATGAGCCACCCCATTAGCCACTCGCGGAACATATGCAATTTCCCAATTATTATCCTGAGATAAGAAAGCTTTGATATCCAACACCAGGGGGGTAATAGACCAATGGGGCTGCTTGATGATACTCAAACAATAATGGACAACCCTGGGAATCACCTTCTAAAATCACTGAACCCCACCTTTCAGTGATTGTTAGTGTTTGATGTGGTTTTGCAGCCCATAGATGCTCTTGAATAAAGTCACTGTCTGATGGGTCTCTCGGCTATACTAGGAAGCTAACATACTTGACCATCTGGCCCATATATGACCTGTATATACTTCCATTCCACGCAGGTGGAGAAACAGAGAGGGCAAAAGACTGTCAAATGATTAGATGAGGTTAATTGATCTTTCGCCCCTAATTTCTTTTTCTTATACATCCATTTGTTTTGCTGGAAAAAATTAATTGAACCCATGTGAGATCAATAGAAACTCGTGAACCTCCAAAAGAAATGGAAACCATAGCACTTGTATATATTTATATTTATATTTTTATTGTCGTCTGTTAAGGAAAAATGTGTAATTGGCCTACTCTTTCGGATTGTGAATAGTTGAATTAGAAGTTTGGTGTTTTGATTTGATAGTTCATAGGTGTTGCAATAAGTCCAAACTCCAAGTGAAAAATGACGACGAAACAGAGCAGAGGAGGCTACAAAATTTGTAACCCGTTCAAAAGTGCACCATAACTGGAATTGTGGTTGCAGAGTTCGAAGCACATTCAGAGAAACGATTGAACCCTGCTCTAAAGCCCGCATTAGTAGGGTTTGCAGTTTAGGGTTCGAAGACCAAGATTCAGCTCCATGGAGCCCTGCAGTGTTGAAGATCTCAGTTCCAACTCAGCTCCAAGAGCCTGCGAATTTGTAGAATAAGATTATGGTTAGGATTATGGGCGTCTGGCTGCTGGATTAACTGGATAGCTTCATGTGAATCCGATTCCATAACAACCAATCTGAATCACGGTCCCAAGCCACCTGAAGGCCTTGCCAAATGGCTTAAAGTTCTGCAACTAGAGCAGATGTCCAGCCCGTTCTTTGAGTGAATCTTTTTATCCAAAGACCTAGCTCATCATCACGCAGCATCACCCCACCCATGGACAAAACCATGTATAGACCACAAGGGGCATGGCCCCCTTAGTATTCAAAAACCCCCATAATTAAAGATTAAGGCAAAATATTTTTAACATAGTAATGGGGATTTTTGAATAAACTAATTTTAAAATTTAGGGTATTTTTTAAAATATTATATTTAGTTCAGAATCAAGGCAAAAAAAATTTACATAATAAAATGACATTTTTCGTATACAATTTTATATTACGGCCCATTGTTGTTGCGATTTGTGCTTATTTTTTTATTTATTTGTGATTTGTTTTGACTATGGCCCAAGTTCTATGATTATTGAAATTTAGGGTAAAATTTAGGAGAAAAAACATAGCTCCATTTTTGTCTAGGTGTAAACCACTGCTATAAAGAAAATGTTTTCAATCTTTGAGATCTTCATTTCAAAGGTTAGTTTTTTTTTTTTATTTTGATGCAAATTTTCTCTTTTCTCGTTTTTGGTCTTGGCTTTTTTTGGTTTAGATTGGATTTCATGACATGAAGTGTCGTCGAATAGACTTTATATGTATTATTATATTTTTTTTTTGTAGTATCTTACTGTTCATCTTAGTTAAGACTAAACGGATGTTACTTTTTATTTTGGTATATTAAATATAGCTTGTATTATTAGTTGAAATTTTTTTTATAGAGTTGGACTTGCCCACCCCCCCCCCCCCCCCAAAAAAAAAAAAGAGAAATTCCTGACTTCATCCCTAATCCCTAATGCCTGCTGCAGCTTCCAGATTTCCCAAAGAGCTTTCATCAACATTTCACCTTGATGTAGCCTACAGAAGGGGGTTTCTATTTGACAATAGGGGGTAACGATGGTTGGTTTGTTCATTCACGGTATTAGCCAAAGCTCAAATTCTTTAGCTTTGGTATGAATAGCGGCACAACCATAGCATATATATAAGGCCCCTTGAAGAAAATTGTCCATTGCTTTGCATCTTTCGTTGTCCCAGTTTGCATTTTGGAGGTTCATAACAAGCTACCTGTGAAGAATTTTTACATTGTCTGGATACAAAGATCATCACTTTTATATAGGCTATTGGGCAACCCTCTACTTGAAAACCGATTTCTAGAGTTAGAATTAGACTCATGAGTTTTAACACCATCATTAGTTAGGTGTCCTTCATTTTTGCTGCTCAAAGTGACCAGGAATCAAATCTTGTTTTCATTTGTTTTGTTTTGTTCTTTTGGTGAGGAGGGAGGGTGGGAGTTACAGTACCGTTGGACCAACAAAAAAAGTCAGTACTGACATTAGGTTAAAACTAGCATTTCTTTTAAACATGCTTTATATATATATATATATATATCAATATATATTTTCTTCCATGCATGCATGGTGTCACGGATCGACACTATTAAGTGGACAAGACTGTGTGGCATTTGTCTTGGGCAATACTAGACAAGTCAGCCAAAGGGGCACCTCGTAAATTTAAGCCAACACACACATCCAAAGGTACACAAATGAGCAAATTTGAAACAATAAGCTAAGAATATTTAAAACAACAATTGAGGCAAATGGCACACAATTTGCAAACAACAATATCACTTTTATTGCATTAACAAGTAATTCCAAACTACAATTAAGTGTGGAGTTTAAATATCTAACAATCGACAAGCTAAGACTTGGATTTACCATACTATTCTCTCTTATATATGTTTTTTAAGCCATTTCAAAACTGATACAAGAAAACGTTACATCCCCTTAAGGAGTCATAATAGGTTTACAAAAATATTTACAAGGAATTTGACAAAACCCTTTTACATATATCTATATATGACCCTAAACTAATTTTTTACCCCTTCGAAAAAATTACAACACCTCTTCTCGATAGGGGTAGGACACGACTAACTTGGATGCTGCACACCTTGACAAGGAAAAATTTACGCTTGCATCTAACACCAAACCTACATTTCTAAACTCTATACAATATATACAGACATGATAAAGTTGGCACGAGACTGAAAAATGAGGGTATAAGCCCAGCCTTGAAGTGCAGCTCGTGACCTATATGCGCACTTGATAATAGCCTGACCGCAAATCAAGCTTGGTGAAGAACTTGGCATTGCAAAGTTGAGCAAAAAGATCCGCAATCAGTAGGATGGGGTATTTGTTCTTCATCCTCACCTTATTGAGAGCCCAATAGTCCACACACAGCCGCAAACTCCTGTCTTGCTTCTTTTGGAAAAGCACAGGGGCTCCAAATGGTGCTTTAAAGGGGCGAATAAAGCCCACTTCAATCAACTCATCTAACTGTTTCCTTAGCTCTGGCCATTCTATACGGCCCACGAGTAGGAGGCTTTACCCTTGGCAACAACTCGATTTCATGATCCACCGGGTGCTGTAGAGGTAGTGCTTTGGGTAATTCGTTAGGCATCACATCCAAAAATTCACGTAGAACCCTTTTAATAGCTATTGACACGGGTCCTTGTTCTATTTCCTCATTCACTGACAAAGCTGCCACAAATGTTGGTTCACCGTGCTTCACCCCCTTCTTAAGTTGCAGAGCTGAGAAAAACTTGTCTTTAGAAGATTGAGCCAGGGTGGGAATAAGGCAGGGGTCCTCCCCCATCAAGCATAATGAGCTACCAAAAGGCATTGTAATGGCCTTAGTGTCCCGCAAAAACTCTATGCCCAGAATCACTTGGAAATCATCCATAGGACTAACGGTGAAGTTAGCATGCCCTTCCCAATTTTATAACTTTACTAGCATCGATTTGGCTACTCCCTGGTTGGGCCGAGCTGCTAAGTTCACTATCTTCATCTTGCTTGAGTCCTTGTCTAGCTTTAGGCTCAAGCATATTACCTTTATGTCTGACACGAAATTGTTAGTGACGCCGGTGTCAATTATTGCCCCGATTAACTTGCCATTAATGCGCACATCTACAAGCATTAGGCCTTTGGGCGAGGCCTTTTGTGTTTTGGCTTGCTTCTTCAAGGCATTAAGCAAGCGCATGGCACTCATCCGCAGGGCTCCTTCGGCTTCCTCTTCTTCATCCTATTCGTGCGCATCACCACTAGACAAAGAAGTTTGTAAGGCATTTAGTGCATATCTATAGGGGCACTCAGAGACTCTATGGGGACTGCTACATAAGAAGCAGTTGATAAACTTAGGCTTGCCTCTTGCCGTGTTGGGTGCCCGGGACTTTGGTTGGAACTTGGAGGAACTTTGTCCCTTGTTGGCCTTGACAAACTTTCCACCGCCTCCACCTAACCCACTTGATAAATCTTTCTTCTTGTTCAAGGAGGAGGATGAAGTTTTAGAGGTGTAGTCAGTCAAGCGCTTAGCCGCGACCTGGGCGGATGCCAAGTCCTACACTCGTTGCCTTTGGAGCTCGGCATATGCCCAAGGCTTTAGCCCTTCTAAGAAATAGAACATTTTATCCTTCTCCGACATGTGCCGGATGTCCAACATTAGCCTGGAGAATTGTTTAACATATTTCCTTACAGTGCTCATATGCTTTAAATCTTTAAGCTTGCGCTGAGCGAAGTACTCGAAGTTCTTGGGGAAGAATTAAGCCTTCAATTCCCTCTTTAAGTCTTCCCACGTGTCAATGGTGTAGCAGTTCTGTAGAATTTCTTCATGCTTTATGTGCCACCATAATTTAGCATCACCACTCAAATACATTGTAGTCACGGTGACCTTGATCTTTTCCAAATTATCCTTGAAATATTGATCCATGTCAAAGAGATAGTTCTCCAACTCTTTGGCATCCCGTGCTCCACCGTAGGCATGGGGCTCTAGAACATATACCTTTGCCATGTCAAAGATTGAGGTGTGAAGGGCCGAGTTATCGATTGCCCGCATTAGTAAGTTTAGCTTGGTGTTGATCTCATCCAACTGGCCTCTCAATTCTTTCACCTCATCTCGAAGCTTTTCTGTGTCGGCGAGCCCGCCAATGGTGGCACTAGCCCGTGGCATCTCAGTTGCTATGCTTACTCCCACTAGGTCTAGGCGATCCGAGCTTGGCCAAGCTTTCTGCCATCTCACGTCTTAGCCTTTTTATTTCCACCTCCATCTCATCGAGACGGTCTTGTGTTGACTTCTTTGGAGGCATTTGGAGGTATGATTCCCAGATCCTTCAAGCAACCACCATGCTGTGATACCAAATGTCATGGACCGATACTTTTAAGCGAGCAAGACTGTGCGGTACTTGTCTTGGGTGGCACCAGACAAGTCAGCCAAAGGGGTACCTCGCAAATTTAAACCAAAGGTGCACAAGTGAGCAAATTTGAAGTAACAAACTAAGAACGTTTAAAGCAACAACTGAGGCAAATGGCACACAATTTTCAAACAAAATATCACTTTTATTGCATTAACAAGCAATTTGAGACTACAATTAAATGAGAAGTTTAAATAACCAACAACCGATAAGTTAGGGACTTGGACTCACCTTACCATTCTCTTCTATATATGTTTTTTAAGCCATTTCAAAACTGATACAAGGAAACGTTATACCCTCTTAAAAAGTCATAATGGGTCTATAAAAATATTTATAAAGAATTTGACAAAACTCTTTTACATTCATCTATATATGACTCTAAACTAATTTTTTAGCCCTTCAAAAAAATTACAACACCTCTTCTCGATAAGGTTAGGACACAACTAACTTAGATGACATACACTTTGATAAGGAAAAATCTACGCATGCATCCGATACCAAACTTACATTTCTAGATTCTATACAACATGTACAGACATGATAGAGTTAGCACGAGACTAAAAAATGAAGGCATGGGCCCGGTCTTGACATGCAGCTCGTGACACATGGCTAGTACGTTCCTAAAATGGTTAATCCTCTTTATTTTTATGATGGGTAAAAAATCAAAGAAATAGCAGGTTGAAGAATGTTGGAACCAATAGGGAATATCATCGCAATCGGATTTAAGACAAAATTTGATTGCCCGTTATTTTTTTTAACCTTTTTCTTCTTCTTAATTTAGACTGTAATTCATGTGTTTTTTAGTGTAATTGGTGATTTAACATCCTAAAGTCACTAAAACTTCAATTAATTGGAAAAAAGTTTAGCGATTAGAGTTTTTTTTTTTTGTAGTCAATCCTATTAGATTCTGTTACGTGACAGTTTATTTTTCTTAAAAGTCTTTCTATTTTACAATAACTTCAAGTTGTTGATATAATAAACAACACATTTATAATTTAATAAAAATAATTACTGAATACTAAATACTACTTAACAACCGGACTTTCTTTCCAATTAATCTTCTCCTTTTGTACATTTGGTGATTTTCCAAAACTACAATGCTTGATTAGGTTGAAATCATCCTGTGAAGTTGTTGGGGGTGTAAATCGTGGCAGTCCCATTCCAAACCTGTCCATGGCATAGCTTATCTATGATGTAATGCTACAACTAACAGCTAAGATTCCTGATTGTGACATTTCGGCAATACTGACAGACAGAGATTGGGACCACTCGGATACCATTTACTCGAGGTGTCTTTCTTCTAAGTAAAAAGCTGTTACCTAAATGGATTTTCTTACGTGGAATTGGGGCATTTCGAAAAGAAAATTGTTTTTCAGCGTTTCTTTTCACTCTTGGAACGGGTCCTAATGTGAGTTTTCGGGTCTGTTTGGTAACGCTGTTAATTTTTATTTTTTACTGTGTGTTTTTATTTTATATTTTTGTTGTGTATTTTTTGTAATTTGATGATGAGCGTTTATAGGTTCTCGTTGTGCCAATAATACTAGACCAATGTTTTTGTAAGAGAAAATACACCCATTTTAGTTTTTTTTTTTTAAATTTTGTAAAAAACTAAAAAAAAAAATTAAACAAACAGCATTTTTTATTTTTTTTGAAAAAAAAAACAAAAAACGTTACCAAACGAGGCCTTACTATTTATGTTTAGAAACAAAAAAATACGGTGAAAAATAAAATCATACATAGCATTACTCTTTTTAAATTTTTTCTCCACTTAATTAGTACTCATAAATATTTATCTACATGTATGGCACTGTTAATGAAAATCCAAATTAATAACTGCAACAAATACAACAGCTGGAGAACAGCCCATTGATCTGATTGAACCAGCAAGCAACAGCCATAAAATCAACCAGCCTTGAACTTTGTCTTACCTTTGCTACATCAAGTGAAGCATACAATTGTGGGCCTAGGGTAAATGCCGCCACATTAACTGGAAAGTGCATTAAAATACTTGAGAAAGAAGGATACAAAGAATGACCAGATCACTTCTAATCCAGTCAAAGAATAACAAGTTATCTGATCTCTCCCTTTTTTGCTCCTCTCTTTGCTGACCTTGTTCTTCTTGTAAAGGAAAGTGATACAAGGTGTGTCTTACATAGAAATCATTATATATACATATAGATATGTAATCATATGTATGTATGTCTGTGTTTCACCTTAATAGAAGGCTTGTAAGGAACTCTTCATCCTCTTAGCTTTGGTGTTATTGTTGTTTGGTTCTTGTGATAATGTGAAGAGAAAAAGAGAGAGAATATAAAAAAGGAAAGAATGAAAAGGTTAAAATTCTTAAGCAACTATGACACAAGGAATAAAGTGTTAGTTAACAAGGTGAGTTTTAGAATAATGTTGTTGTCTGCTTAGCCCACAAATTAACCTTGAGCATGATTTTAGACTCGCTCACCGAGGCGTTCATTGAGTTTCTGCGCAATCATGGTCAAATGATTACATGTGTAACCAGTACACCTTGCATGAAATTTCACTCTGTTAGTTTATTCGTAATTGTAAGAAAAAATATGAGACCAATGCACTTAATTTAGGGGACATGAAATTGTTGAATTTGTTGATCATATTTGAATATAGGGTTAATTTCAGCCAGACCCCTTATGGTTTGGGATATCGATAAATAAACTCCATTGGTTTAAAAAATAGACAGCTAGACCTCTTGTAAAAATATTTCGTGAGGTATATTTCTTTTTTGACAATGCTGACTATGTAAAAGACATTTATGCCCTTCTTACATACACACACTCTTTATAAAAATAATAATAATACCAACAAAATAATTTACACAATTAAATTTTATTAAACAATAATATCTTATTATTAGAAAAAAAATATCATTAGACAAAAATTACATATTACAAAAAATGTAAAAGATTCTAAAATTTTTTTTCTAAACAAAGGCATATTAAACATTGAAACACAACAGGAAAACAAAAAAAACTTTAAATATTTTTTTTAAAACAAAACAACAATGTAAATCCTAACATAAAAAATAGTTTAATGCAATTATATTAATTTTATAGGTGAGGAACCCACCCAAATTAGATATTTTTATCGATAAAAAGAAATAAATTGGGTGAAACCACCCAATTTGGGTGGGTTCCTCACCTATATAATTAATATAATTGCATTAAACTACTTTTTATGTTAGGATTTACATTGTTGTTTTGTTTTAAAAAAAATATTTGGGCTTTTTTTTTGTCTCCCTATCGTTTTTTAATATTTAATATATGTCTTTGTTTAAAAAAATAATTTTTTAGAATTTTTTATATTTTTCGTAATATGTAATTTTTGTTTAATGATATTTGTTTTTTTTCTAATAATAAGATATTATTGTTTAATAAAATTTGATTGTGTAAAATATTTTGTTGGTATTATTGTAATTTTTACAAGGAGTGTGTGTGTGTGTGTGTGTGTGTGTGAGAGAGAGAGAGAGAGAGAAAGGGAGAAAGTGTGTAAGAAGGGCATAAATATCTTTAACATGGTCAAAAAAAGAATATATCTCACGGAATATTCTTACAGGGATCTAGTTGTCAATTTTTATTCCTGCAGAGAGTCTAATTGTCTATTTTTTAAATTAAGAGAGTCTGGCTATCGATATCCCAAATCACAGATGGTCTAATTGAAATTAACCCTTGAATATATATAGGCAGTGTTTCTTTGTTGCGCATTATATGTCTATATAATACAGGAACATTATATAAGCGTATAATATTATTGTATGGCTCAAAGGTTAAAAATCGTTTTGTGAACAAAAGCTGAGTATGAAACTTCTATTATAATCCTAGTAAGTAACGGGGAGGAGACACTTCACGTGCAAAGATTCATTCATAATTAGTAGGCATTTGGTAAACACAACCCAACACACATACTCAAAATCTTTTAATATTGATCAGCTGATCTGGTAGATGGTCGCATTCAAGGCTCCACCTTGGTATCCTATGCTCTCCTATGATATATCCGTATATATATATATATATATGTATATGAGAGAGAGAGATGTGTCTCAATTGATTTTACTGTTCATGAGTTCTAAAGAATTAGAGGCTATGAGGGTGTTGGGTTTAACATTATTTTATCAGTACTGAGTATATATGCGCATGAAAGTGTATCTAGGGAGTATGGTCTTTATGTTTTGTAAGTTCATAGAATCATAGAAATAAATATGAATAAAGCCATGGGGTGAGTGAATCTAAAAAAATTATTGCTTTGCCTTTGGTTATGCATGCCCATGAATTATGTTGTGATTTATATACCTATATGTCCATATATAAAAATATACAATTTGCAATATATATATAAACCCATAATTAGGTTCCATTTTTCAACCTCCATCAGCGACAGTTTTACGATGTACTTCAACTCATTTTGACTATTATAATCAAAACACTCGCAAATCCCTAAATCTAAGTATTTTCTAGTCATAAACAATCAAACAAAAATACAAACAAATATAGAAGTTAGGGCTGTTCAAAAATTCATCCAATTCCCCAATCCAACCGGCCGACCTAACCCGCTGTTCGATTAATTTGGGTGAGTAATGGGCAAGGTTTGCAAATTTTAAATTTTTTCGCTTTGAATGTTGGACCTTTATTACCCTCACTCCCCCCAAAACTAACCTAATCTGCCAAATCTCTTCCCCACAAATAAAATAACTTAATGTAATGGTTGATAGACTAATATATTTTATGATTGTCTGGTATTATAGGGTATTTTTAATTGGATGGATAAAATGACTTAATGTAATTGTTGTATGTGGACCTTTACTAGGTGCTTTCATTTATTTGTAATTTAAGCACTTATTAAATTTTTTTTTTACAATAAGAGATAAATTTCTAACCTAATCGACCCAACCAGAACCCAACCCAATAACAATCCGAGGCGAAATCGGTTCCAATGTTTGTGAAATTGACTTTGGCGATTTAGTTAGTGAGTTACTACCTAACTTGACCCAATCTGACCTGTAAACACTCCTAGTAGAAGTGTATAAAAATTATTAAATATTATCAATTCATATGATAAACAACAACAACAACAATCTAGTCACAAATTAGTCTTTTTTTTAGTATTTTTTAATTGAAATTTAATTTTTAATATTTTATAAGAATTTTAAACTTAAATATTTTACTTGATTAATTGAAAGCCACAATTAATATTAATAAAAAAATAAAACATAATTAATAAAGCCAGTACAAATGCAGAAGCTCTATGCTTTGGCAAGCTAATGAATGACTGAAGTGGGAAATAGAGAAATTTATGTATGCTCAATTGAAGGAGCGTGAGGTGATGTCATTCACTTAGTTACCAGCTTTGCCCTACAACAGTACAATATGAAAAATTATTAGTGCTCTTGGAGTCCCTTTGCTGCCCTCTCACAATTGCATTGAACTTTTTGTTAGGTGGGTATCGAATATACCCACTAGATCTCTGACCACCTAACAGGAGACCCATAATGTTGTGCTTTAAGAAGTTAAGTACACTAAATAATTTCCCCTACATATATTATGCAAAAAGTTTAATTTTAATCCACCAACAATTAATATAGAATTGTTTTATCTCAGCAGTACAAAAATGTGATACGTGTCTATGACTCATTTTTGTATATTGAACTTACACTCTAAATGATACTTATCATCTTTTTATGTTGTAAAAAAATTTTACACTGTTAGATCAAAAATTAAACTCTCGAAAAATTAAGTAAATGGTAGCACACATGTTTTTAAAATATAACTCCCGTTATGACATTTACCTACATATATATTTAATGAATTTAATATTTTAATGTTTAATTCTTAGTGACAATATTTTAGTAGTACAGTATCACTGAAAATTTGTTGTTCTTTTTTTTTTATACAACCAATAAGAAATAATTACATTTAAAAATTATATTAAACTTAACACTCATCTTTCTAAAAAAGTTCAAAACATACAATCAATTACCAGTAAACCACGATTTATATTCACTATTTGAAGTCGTCTAACTCAAGACTCAACAACCGATGTGCTCACACAATTGTCAAGACGCAACTCACCGGATATGTCCAAGTAGGGGTATTTCAGACATATCATGGAAAGCTCAGGGTGATTTTTGGTACACACAACTATGATGCTCTACTGATGCTTGGCACTCATTGGTGAGAATACTCTCCAATACTACAAATTCAGAAACATACAAAAGCACTCCAGAAATTGAGTTACTTGGTTGCTCATTGCATCAAAATTGAGAAAATTACGTAATTTGGTTAAGTCTATTTAAAAATCAATAACAAGTACCGTTAATATAGAAACATCATAAAGTAAATATCATAGCAAAAATTAGGTATCCCAAGTACTCAATAAGGAATTTTTTTTCTTTTTATGAAAATTTACAGAAATGAATTTAATGTGCTTGTTACATGAATCAATGGTGATTATATTGCATTATTTGCCCAACAACCTTAGTTACGACGAGTTAATGAAAATGGTTGGAAGAGTTAATGTTAGAGAAGGAAAAACCTTGAAAATTGGATCAAACACTTTGTTTTTGGGGTTGAAAATTGGATTTAATATGAAGAAGTGATATATTATTAAGAATGAATTATTAGTTTCTACAAAATGTTCATCAACCGTGTGTATTGTTAATTTCTACAAAAACGTAAATCATCTAGCAATACATTGGGAGAAACGGGATCAAACTTCATTTTTCTGATGACCAAATGTCACTTTTCGTGATTAAATCCCATTTTCTCAAGAAAAAAAAAGGATCTTGAATTCCATTTAGCCAGTGAAAGTTAAAGGGTGATAGATTAACACAAATATTTAAGGTGAACCCACAATTAGGGTAAGATAATCTTTCAAAATAAATGTCACTAACGAATTATGTAAAATTAATTACTAAAAAATTCTATAAGTATAAAATTTTACAAAATGTTATATGTAATATATTTTCTCACGCCTAGGCACAATGAATGGGTTCTATGTGAATTTATTAACGTGAGTCTTATCGCATTGTGTCTAGTAGTGAGAAAATGGATTGAGAAATGAGATCATATATAGTATTACTCTAAATTTTTATAAAAAAATAAAAAAAAAACTCCATTAAAGTGACAAGGTGATGACATTTTTATTCTTAAAAGCCATTGTTGGGTACTTTGTTTTAAAATAAAATTTTTTAATTTAGCCACATTGTATATGATTTGTCTATTTTTTTTCTGTTTGTAAATTATTACTCGTTAATTATTTTATGCGACTATAATAGTGTAAGTTTCCAACAAAATTATAAATATTCTAATTACGTTGACCGTTACTACCTGAATTCATGACTAACTTATACTAATTCCCCACATGAAATTATCTTATACCGTTGTACATGATATAATTTCACAATTCACAAAAAATTTCATGTAAAAATCAAAATTACTCAACTTACCTTCGCCAACACATGAGAAGAATTTTAAAAAATTATAATATCACAAGAAAATAATATAGAGAAAAATCCACCAGAATTATATGATGATAAAATTTGTGCAATTAAAAATTTTTTTCACGGGTATTGTTTTAAAATAAAAATTCGTAATTTACCCTTATTGTTGTTTACAATTTTTCTGATTGTAACTTATTACATGGCAATTTTTCATCAATAGCGCTGGTACTGGTAGACTAAAGTTTTGACTCAGTAAGTGCAGCGCCAAATCGAGATGCATGTAACATGAGAATAAAGAATAGCAACTACCTTTCTCACTCTAGATTACCTTCCATCTCACGCATCCCCCCAAGTCACTTTTTCTTCATACAACTATTATATATATACACACACATAGATATATACAGACACAGACACAATATATACAATCTCTCCTTCATTTCTTCTCCCCAACCTATTCCTCTCGAACCTCACTACAATGTCCACAGATCTAGAATTCCGGCAAGGCTTGCCCCAGCTCCTACTACCCACCCTCAGAATCAAATCCACGCAGCCCACAGACACCGCCGCCGACGACATCACCACAATTCAGACACCACAGAGTGGTGGCGACAGCCGCGATGAATGCCACACGCCAACATCGGCCGAACACAAGATTCCGGCTATCCTCATCTGCCCGCCGGCGCCAAAGAAGCCGAGGAGGGCCGTGTCGTGCAAGCGAAAGCCATGTGAGCGTCAATTCTTCGAGATCGTGGCTAGGGAAGAGGTTGAGTCGTTTTTCATGTCGAGTTTTGGGTTGGCAATTGATGTGAATTCTGGTGCTGTCATGAAGCGAAGGTGTCCATGTAGCTAAATTTTCTCTGAATCCAGAGACACGCCCTCTCTCTCTCTCTCTCTCTCTCTCTCTCTCTATATATATATATATATATGCTTGTAATGGGCAAGCTTGGGGAATTATGTATGTCTTCCACTACACGATCACCATATATGCCACTTTGAGTGTTTGTTATTTACATTCGGGTTAATATGGGAAAATTCAGATAATTTCGATCTGAATTATACTTTATCAGCTTGAATTTGTCCAAATTTTATTTAATGGAAAGCCATTTTCAACTCTTCAAATTTATTTTCAGTTTTGTTTGTAATTCTTTTGTTGTTTTCTTGATGAGCTTTTGAGAGAGAAAGAGAAAGATTCGAAACAAAGAACTGATGAATGTGACCGCAGAGCAGCAGAGAGAGAGAGAGAGTGGGGTGGTTGGTTAGGTGCTTTTGTTTGAAGGAAGAAGGTTGTGAGGTTTTCGATGGTTTCGTTTGGTGTAACTTCTTGTGGTTTAAGATGGTTGATCTGTATTTTGTTTGATAATTATGTTGAGTGATTGACACGCTTTGGGATCCACACATGATTTTCTCTCTAACATGATTCGTGTATATATATATATAGAGAGAGAGAGAGAGAGAGGGTTTCAATTATTAATGTAAACAAAGCGAGGCAATGTGTTAGGTCATGTAATATACAACAACTAACGTGGAGTTGGTTTGAACCCAAAAAAATAATAATCTAGAAATTGAGAATATAGAAAGAAAAAAAAAGGTATTTATATTATATTCCTCATATTTTTATGCACCAAATATTTGGCAATCCCTATACAAGTTCACATTCTTTGTTTGCGCTAAATTAATCCAAGTGTTGAGGTGAGAAAATTGCCAACACCTCCACATGGTGCAAGTCAATTATGCATAAGACATCACATTTTCTTTCACATAGTCTTCTCACAAAGCACATTCCATGTACTACATTGGATTGGAACATATGTGGGTGCGGCCTTCTTTTATGCTAAATGCATCTAAATTATAATGTATGGTAGATTTTTAATCTTTAAAATTACATGGTCCAATTAATTTTAATTTTCTTTGAAAATAAAGTTTCACCAAAATTTTCTTTCTTTCATTCCTTCTTTTTTTCCCCCTTTGATTCCAGTTTCTTTCATCAACTTGAAATCTCTTAAAAGATCTACTAGAAAAATAAATTCACAGCATGCATACATGGACTGAACTAGGCTTTCACCATGGGGCCACGGCCTCCTAGTTTGATGAAATCCTATTTAAGCCCTATAAATTTTGAGTATTTATGATAACAAATAATATATTCACTCTCTTAAAATTTTGGAAATTTTCTTCAAACCTTTAAAAATTTAAGAATTTTTACTTTAGCCCCCACAAAATTCAAAATTTTTTTATCTTTGACCTATTTTTATCTTAGCCCCTTAACAAAAATCCAATAATTTTACCTTGACCTTCCAAAATTTAAGAGAATTTTTATCTTAACCCTTTAAAAAAATTTAAAAAATTTTACCTTGGCCGTTCATGAACCTCCTCATCATAATTTTTTATTCCATCCTTGCATGCATACTTTGTCTTTTTCTAGTTCAAAAATATTAATGCCTTGTATCTTGGAAAAGAAAATTCTTCAAATTACCCATTAAGAAAAAAATGGAAACTTAAAACACCATCCCTCAACCCCAAAAAACAAAAACAAAAAAAAAACGAAACAAAAATCATGAACTTTTGAACTCGTTCGACAATCCTTAAATCAAAACCCATTAGTGAATTAATGTGAATTAAATCAAATTGCGTCAAAATTTATTCTTTTCTTTCACATTTTGTGATTAATGTATAGAAGACTGAAAAAGCAATGGAAATAGCAATAACAGATATTAGCAAGAGGGCTCAGAAGTGAAGATGCTGACTAAATTAGTGATCTATTGACAGATAGGATGATATTAATGTGAGCCAAATTAGTGATATTTCTGGGCCGTGGTACATCTAATGTAGATGCCCCATGCACCAATAATAGCTTGAGATTAACGACAGCTCGAGATTAATTAATATAATAACCACTAGTCGACTTTATTCAGGTCCCTATCAATTGTGATCAACATGTTGTTGGTCCAACCAATTGATGTTGACTGAAAAAAAATCATATGCAGTGGCTACCTGATGCCTTATTCAATGATTAATTTATGAGTAAGCTTCAATCTTACGTGATCTTTCACTGTTTCTTCGTAAAAGGTACACACACTATAATTAAGATTAGTCATACATGACCCAGTTTCACTTTGTCAAGGAATCACTAGAGAATAAGCCTTTTTACGTAATTGAGCTTAAATCATAAGCTACTCTTCGTTTGGTTAATTTGGATGGAATAAAGAGCGTGCTTTATGTGTGTGAGAGAGAGAGAGAGATTAACTTATAAAGATGGTGGGCATTATTAAAATTAAAGGAGGACTGCTAAAGTCACGTGCTTGAGAAACAAGGAACTACGAGGAAGACTAAACAGAACCAGCGGACTCATGCATAGACTATAAGTCCCAACTTGTTGGAGAAGAGAAGCACTCACGCCTAGAAGCTGCGAAGTAAAAAGTAAATGTAAAACACTACTCTACAAGGACCCCTAAATTAGTAGTAAACTTCCGAAGGAATAGAAGTACAATATTTAAAAGAGTAATGACATACAAACAAAATTTATATTATGAAATCTTATATAGAACAATACGGTTCATTTCAATATATTAATTGGCATAAAACAATCCATCACTCTAGTGATAATTTCAACAATGTTAATATCACGTAACATCATTTTTGTATAATGTTTTTCTACTAAAATTCTGTCTTCTGGCTTTTGCTTAGTTGCAATGCTAGAAACAAGATCTTCTTTTTTCTCTTAGCTAGTCTAAAATTGTAGTAAAATATACATACAACTTATCTTCACCGATCGACCATGCACAAATTGTTAGCTCAAGTGTCCCCTTAAAAGAGAGGTGAAGTTTGAGGGTCTCCGTTTAGGAGATGTGTATTTGTCATTATTTTAAAAATTAAAAGGGTAACTACACCTTACATCTTTTAATTTAAGACAAAATCACATGACCCTTTATAATTCAAAAGTGACATAACTATTTGTGGTTTGGCCTCATCTAAAATAAAAAAAGATGGGACAAAAATAGATGAGACCGTAAGAGATTTAGTAGAATAACAAAAATGTCCCCACAAAAGTCAGCACTTTGTTTTGAAATTAAATGATAAAATTGTGTTTTTGATGATCTATTTGGAAAAATAAAATGGTAAAAATACCCTTAAGACAATATATTGCAATTAATTTTAACGTTTTTCTTTCATTTTACAGTTTTATGTTCACTTTCAAATATAACGGATTATGCAATTTTTGCTCAAACTACAATGAGATAAAATATGATTACCCCAAACCAAAAATTACTGTGGGTTTGTAGAGTGGTAACAAGTGCTCTAGAAGAATGTAAGATCTTCACTACAAAAAGATGGCCTACAGTCCAAAAACAAGAGCTGTTAAAGTCATTGACGGCAGCACTTCAATTATACTATCTGCTACCAGAGAGTATCCCATCCATCTGCTTCCAGTCTTCCATGTTACAAACGTATTGTCGTTTGCCTCTTTATTGACGAAAGGAAAGACAAATACAGACTCAAACTGGGGAAAAGTGAATGGAGGAAAAGAGAGAAGCAAGCTAGGGAAAAGAAAATCAGGAGAAAGTGAAGGAAAAGTTTGGGGGGTGTCTCAAAACCCAAGCAGCGTTTTGGTGCTTAAAACGGATCGCTTTTGTCTTGTGAGGTAAGATCAAGTGGGTTATTCATGAAAGTGTGTTCTCACACAAGAATGTTACAACTTGCAAGTGGGAATCATATTTCCCAGAGTACGAGGAGTAGACTTTGCAGCTTGTAGTAATGCTTGGATTAAAGAACACGAAACAGAATTTTATGGGATCTGCAAAGCACAAAAGCGCACTTTGGGAACGTAAAATACTTATATATGTACATATATACAGATGTTCTTGTGAAGTAAGACAAAGGGGTAATTCATGAAAGTGTGTCCTCACACCAGAATGTTAATACTTGCAACTGGGAATCATATTTCGCAGAATATGAGTAAACTTTACTTGTAATGCTTGGATTAAAAAATAAGAAACTGTTATAAAATTAAAATAATGTAAAGCAGATAAATAACTCAAGACAAAGTATAGAAAATAGTTTTTTCGAAACTGTCAAATATTTATCATATTAGTTTTTCTGGAATAATTAGGGATAGATGTTCTAGACTACCCACAACATTATTGATAATACAGAACTAAAAGGAATACAACATGAGCTTTGAGATCTTACCTATACATCACTTCTTTCTATTTTCTCTCTACTACTTTCTTTCTATTTTTTCTATACTCTTCTTTTCTATCTTCTTTCTCTCTCCTCTCTTTCTTTTCACTCTTCTTCTTCTTAGTTGTACCTTTTTTTTTTTTTTTTTTTTTTTTTTTTTTTTTATCTGAGCTCCTAAGCTCCTATATTTATAGGGGAGTAAGTCGGCAATTGATTCATGATCCGCAAGATTGATTGAGGTGGCAACCTTGGCCGCATGTCATTCATTACGTAACACCCCCCCTTGGATGACTGCACAGTAATACAATGTATATTTTGTTGGGTATTTTAGAACTGCCTCATTAAAACCTTGCTAAGAAAACCCAATGGAAAAAAACCTTAGAGAAGGAAAAAGAGTACAATGATTTTGTGTATCATAACTTAGTATATGTGCGTTAAAACTGTCTCATTAAAACCTTGCCAAGAAAAATCTTGTGGAAAAAATCGTTGGCAAAAGAAAAAGAGTACAGTGCGTAACTCCCCCTTATTCAAACTTCTAGTATGAAATTGATCACTTCCATTGTTTAGAATGAAAGATCTTTGAGACGACACATGCCAATTTTGTGTACTAATTTCTTAAATGTTACAGTTTGGAGTACTTTAGTAAATAAGTCTACTAAGTTGTAACTTGAACATATCTGTTGGACATTAATATCACCACTCTTCTAAAGCTCATGTGTATAAAAGGACTTTGGCGATATATGTTTGGTTCTGCCACCTTTGATATTATCTCTCTTAGTTTGTGTAATACATGTTGTATTATCTTCATATAATATCGTCAAGATATTTTTGACTGTAGATAATCTGCATCTTTATTGAATATATTGAATCATGGATCATAGCAAGATGCATTCTCGGTCTACTTTATGAATTGCAATTATCTCAGAATGATTTGAAGAAGTTATAATTAATGCCTACTTCACCAATCACCAGGATATAGCAATGTTACCATAAGTAAACACATACTCAGTTTAAGACCGAACTTTATCTGGATCAGAAAGGTAGCCAACGTCTGTATAGCCAATTAATTCATGTTGTGGTTCCTTTAAATAGAATAAACTCATATCAGTTGTCCCTCGTTGGTAACGCAATATATGCTTAATTTCTTTACAATGCCTTTGCATTGGTACAGAACTATACATTACCAATAAATTGACAGAGAATACTATATCAGGTCTTGTACAATTTGCAAGATACATAAAAGTACCGATTGCACTAAGATATGGTACTTCAAGACCAAGAAGTTTTTCACTGTCTCCTCGAGGACGAAAAGGATCTTTCTGTATATCAAGTGATCAGACAACCATAAGAGAATTCCATGGATGAGCTTTATCAATATAACATTTTTTTGTATACATCAACTGATGAATAAAAATGTTCAATCTACAAGACAAGATAATAATTTGTTCTCCCAAGGTATTTAAGTTCAAAGTTATTCTTTAAATAACTAGTGACTTTTATAATCTCTTCAAGAGTATCAATAATATTCAAAAGTATCAACATAAATTACGATAATAATAAATTTAAATTCTAATAAAAATGCATGGACAATTGTACTGTTCACGTACCCTTCTTTCAATAGATATTTATTAGGATAATTGTACCATCTGTATTCAGATGGTTTCACTCATACAAATATCTTTGAAACTTGATAGAATATAACATTTGAGATTTTAAAATATCTACTTCAAGCATTTTTAAATTATTCAACATATTTTCATATGTATATCATTACCTAATTTACCATATGAGTAGGTTGTTGTACATTCAGTAGATGTATATTCAGTCCTTTTGAGACTGACAAACTAATCAATAATATAAATATAATTGCATCCTTATAGGATAGAATTTCTCATTATAGTCAATACCAAGTCTTTTCGAAAAAATTTCTGGTATGAATCGTGTTTTATATCGCACTATTCCATTTTCTCATTGTGCAAATATCTATTTGTATCAAACTAGTTTTACATCTTCATGTGGGTGGACTACTTGTTCGAATACTTTACAACTTCTACTGTTTAGACTACAGGTCTGACATCTGCTGGTGTGTGGACTACAGTTTCAATATTTTCATCTTTTGATGATTGAAATATAAGTTTGAATACTTTACATTATACTAATAAGTTTACTTCTAACTCATTAATTTCTTTTCATTTTGATCAATCATATTATCGAAATTTGTCAACTACCTGTGATTCAGTCTCTTCATTTCTTCTATTAATTGCAAGAGCCACTTTAAATAAAACTATGTTATCGACAACAATATCATTTTTATTCTATCGTTCTCATATATTCACATTATTATCTATTGAGATATCATTATTTTCAGATATCATTTTCTCTGCAGGGGATACTCTTCAAAAGGTTTCTCGTTTGGGAATTCTTTTACAGGATATTCTTTAGAAAGTTTAGATGATAGAGATTCATTTTCTTCTGTAGGAATTATAAACATAATTTCCTATTTCTTCAGGAAATACTTTGCTTTTCAAAAATTCATTTTTCAGGAAGTTTAGAAATTATGGTTTCTTCAAGAACATCAATTTGCTCATTTTGTTGTGTTTTTCTCTTTTTGAGAATTTGACTTTTGCACCGGCAGGCCTCCCACACTTCAAACGCCTTGAAATCATGTGCTATTATGTTAATAGATGATCATACAGGGACATCAATATATTGTCTTACAGGGATATTAATATGTGCTAGAGTATTAGCAGTTGGTATCGATATGATTTGATTATCTTTTTTTTTTGTATCGGTAAATACTTCATGCAATTGATTTGCAATCATATACAAGTAAATAATTTCTTTGTGAACTTTAGATTCACATCGATTTATCTGAGGATCAAGATGAGATAGTTTCACAACATTCCAATTGATCTTTCATTACGTCTTATCTCCCGCTAATGATGCGAAAACTAACTCAATATAAGGACTATCCGCAAAATATAAGAGTTAACAGTAAATAAAGATGTAACCATTATATATATATATATATATATGCATAAATGAGAAATATATTAGTTTCACAAAGTAAACAAATAATTATTTGGAAAAAAATATCTTCTGATCCTTTAGCAGATGTTTATGAAAATTACCAGTTATTAGACATATCTTTGTTGATCCTGGATGACCAAGACGATCATGCCAAAATATAAAATTCTTGTGATGTAAAATCACTTCTAGTGTATCACTTCAGAAGCTTTTACTGCAAGTAATTCATAAATGCTTCTGTTGTATCATTTCAGGTGATTTTACAATACAAAAATCTTTTGGGTCGAAAAAACTTATGGTTTATCACTGTAGGTGATCCCAATATAATATAATCCAGAAAAAAAGTATAAAGTTTCTTTATTATATGCTTCTGGCATAAAAAAGCGAAGTGTAAATAAAGATATTTTTTATCACCTTAATTGTTATATTCTTTTTCATCATATGCTCCTAGTATAAAAATAATAGAAATAAAGTAAAAGCATTTGTAAGACTTGAGCAATTTCTTGTACTTCTAGTAGAATGGAATGCATCTTCAATACAAAGTTTTGTTTCTCTTAATCACATTATGTTAGCTCTTTTAGAACATAACTCTTCTAAAATTGAGCTCGTCAGAAACCTTCAATCTATTTTGCAATGCCTTTAACAGTAATTTCAACTAATGTTAAGTTTACGACATATCAAATAATTGTGTGCATTCTAGTACTGTTTGCTAGGCATATGTCTTTCTCATTGCTATTTGTAATAATTGAAGTGTTGGTATGATCTATGCCTTCATATGCAAAACATATACAATGTTTTATTGTTAAAATATTTCTACTATAGAAATCTATTGAATATTTAATCATTGTACTACAGATACGTGACCAATGAAACCTTTTCATAATTTTGAGAAGTTTATTCAGCAAACTTTTTTCTATTTTATTTTACTCACATTATTTCACTTCTGGTGGCATTTACAATCTTTAAGGTATCTTCGCAATTTCAAATATTATTACATTACAATCACATCTGTGACCATGTCTATGACCATTAAATAAAATTACATTCATTTAAGTGAATAATATAAAATTGATTAAATGTATTAGCTAATTACAACACTCGAGTCAGTGAGTTGCATCACGCTAGATCCATACCATTTACTTATCACTTCAGGAATGGATACATATTATAAATTTGCATTATTTTTTAAAAAAATGATGTAATACTAATAAAAACGTAAGAAGAAAATGGGAGACAAAACTAAAATAGTCTAAGACTCATAAATAGTACTATAAATAGTACTTATGAATAGTAACTAATTTATTTAACTATTTATCCTTATCTTTTATCATATTTACACGATATACCATTAAAATACAAATTATTATTTTAGAATATTTTTCTAAATTAACACTCTTGATATTACTACTACTAGAGCACGCTCGAAGTATAGAATATAAATATATTTTTTTATCATATCTTTATCAAGAAAATTTCCTCCACATCATTTTCGTTGTGAGTTTATTTAAATAATAAAAATTGTACTTCATTACCACTTGTAAATTATTGCAGCTCGAGATGTACTCAATCATAACCTTGCAATTGTAGGTGCATTTAATCATAATCTTACAACTCCAAGCATATTTACTAATAATCTTGCAGCTTTAAGTGCATTTAATCACAGTGAGCTTTTTGAAAGATTACAGTCTTATAGCACTCGTATTTTTCTTTTTATAAAAATTTAATAATGACACAATGGTAAACCAAAATAGGAAACAACCATAATAAGCATAGTTAAATAATAATAATAATATAAATTAAAACAGTAGCAAGCGGTAAGCCAACCTTATAAAATAGCAATAATTAAATAAACGGCGTGTAGGCCTTAATGAGCATTTTACAGAAATACTTAATTTTTTTTATTTAATTGCATTTCTAAAGCAATACATATAATAAATATGAAAATCATCAGTTAATGATCTTATAAAACCTCTACCAAACACATTAATGTTAGGTGGACGTTATGATAAAATACAATCGATAGAACAAAGTATTACGCAACATATTTTTATTAAATATTATTTATTATATAATTACTATGCAATCACTATTACTCAATAGTAAAATTATTATTCATAAATAGTAGTATGCATGATATTCAATTCATTTGATATATATAATATTACTATTTTTGTCCGCATTATAACTTTCAATCCAGACATTAAAATATAGTCAAGTCACATGTATATAAAAAAGCTATTAAAATAAGAATTCCAGATCTACAAATATCATAGGCCAAAAATTCAAAATCTCGGAGAAATAAACAAACAATGTTTCGAAGTAAATACTATTCATCTTAATAGCTCAATTACTGTTCATACTATTCATCCGATAAATTGAATAAACAGTAAAGAACCCAAAACAAAGATAAATTACACATAAAATGAAGTACCTTCTTGTTGTAAGGAATAATACAGTTATATTTGTTACGAGCACTTAGAGCTTCGTGCTAATAACGTATTATAAAATTAAAAGAATGTAAAACAGATAAATAACTTAAGACCAAATATAGAGAATAGTTCTTTCGAAACTGTCAAATATTTATCATATTAGTTCTTCTGAAACAATTGGGGATAGATCTTCTGGACCACTCAAGACTTTATTAATAATACATAACTAAAAGGAATACAATATGAGTTTTGAAGACTTACCTATACATTACTTTCTTTTATTTTCTCTTTGCTTCTTCCTTTTTATTTTCTCTCTGCTCTTCTTTTCTATTTTCTTTCTCTCCTCTCTTTTTTTTCACTCTTCTTCTTCTTGGTTGTACATCTTTTTTTCTCCTAAGCTCCTAAGCTTCTACATTTATAGGGGAGTAGGTCAGCAATTGATTCGTGATTGAGGCAATAACCTTGACTGCACCTTATCCATTTTGTAACAGAAACAAAATTTTTTGGGATCTGGCCCTTTCACAATGACAGAGCCACACACACATAACTATATATATACTAGAAGCAGGATTACACACTGTGTGTGTGCAACTCAACTTATGTAATTCTTTATACTAATCATTAGCATATGAAGGGAGATCTTTATTTTGGTATTGTACACACAATTTTCTTAAACAACACGTACGTGTGAAGATCAATGAAATATATCAAATCTCCTCATTATTCTTGGAAATTAATATTAAGCATGGAATTTAATTCATAAGGCTTTTTTTTAATCTATAGTTGTTTGCTTATGCTTTGGGGAATGGTTTGTGATTAGAAAAGATGTTTTGTTATACCAATGAATAGCAATTTTGAGATCAACTTTGAAAATTTATTAGAAACTTTATATTGTTCATTGTATTGATATATCTTCTCGATTTTGTCATGATTTTCTCCAACTGTTATTTTCCTAGTTTACGGTGCTGAGTTTAAACTTACCATAGATTAGTACTCTCAACTAAACTAAACCTAGCTAGTAGCTACCATTGCTACGTTGTTCAATTTGGTTGAGTTCCATTATTTTCTTGTTAGAAACCAAATTAAAATCAGACAAAGAATTACAAAAATAAAAATAAAAAAAATTGAAACCTTTTTTTGAATCTTTTTCTTTTCCCCCACTTTCTCGTAAGGCAAACAGAGGATAGAAATTTTTTCAAAATTTAAGCTAGGGAAAACAGAGGTTTTGATTTTGAACTGCTCCAAGCTGATGAACATGATTATTATTATTGTGTGGATTGTTTTGGGTCTAGTCTTGGACGAACATGATAAAAACAAACAAGAGTGATTGAGGCATGCATTGGGTTGAGCCCTCTAAGTGTAGTCCACCCAGCCTTGATTATGGCATGCCCAATCTAATATTTTCATTGGGTTGGGCTAGCGTGCCAGCTACCTCTTCAAAAAAAGAGTTCATTTGAGATAATCAAATTGTGCTTACCCTCAATTTTTTTTTATCTTTCTTTACAACTAGTGCTATCATTTCTCTCTCTCTCTCTCTCTCTCTCTCTCTCTCTCTCTCTCTCTCTCTCTCTCTCTCTCTCTCTCTTTTCTACACATTGGAGGGCGAAAGCCTTGAAGGAAAGAGGAGTGTGAGTCAAACCCATTATCACATGCAGTGACGGACCTATGATTTGTGTTTGGGGGAGAGGAAAAGGTAAAATTTCTTAAATTTTGCAGGGACCAAGGTAAAATTTTTTAAATTTTGGGAGTGCTAATATGGTATATTTTTCATAAATACCCAAAATTCTATAGGAGAGATGAAAAAATTTTGGAAATTTTTTTTTTGGAGGGAGGTGATCGCTCCAAAAACGGGTAATAAATAACCGCCAATGTACGGCCACGATGTAGTAATAATTACTCAGTGAACTCGAAATCGATCCACAAGGAAGAGGGTTAGCGCATTCAGAAAAACTGTCTTTAGTTCAAAAATCTCAGGAATACACTCTAATAAAATAAAAAGAAATTAGTGTTGAGAAAGGGTTTGATTATTCTAAGTTAAACTATGAAAATGATTCTAAATTAATCAAAACAAGTCTTGAAACCAATTAATCCAATCAATTACTTCACCAAGAATTTTAATGGAGGATTTTGATAACTCAAATCATTGACTATGTCGTAAGTCTTTGATTTGGAAGATTTAGCGATAAAAATAATTATTCTTTAACTATCAAACATAGAATAAATCAGGTTTAAAATCATAAAATGTATACCATCGACTTATTGCCAAGTATAATTAAACATCTAAGTTTTTGTAAAAATTTACTCCAGATTGAATTAGTTTTAGAATAAAAAATGCATACCATCGATTCGTTCAGTATATGTAGTGAACACAAGTTCATGCATAAGTATTACCGAACATAGTCAAGCATCTAAATTTTCATAAATATCTAAGATTTGATCCCAAAGAATTAAAAAGAAGAAGATAAAAACATTGAAAACTTAATTACCTTAATTGTTCATCCAAGATCTTCAATTGATCCTAAGATGGAATCTCACTACTCAAAGCTATAATAAATATGCAAAATATATATTAAAAGATTGAACCTAATTACAAGAACTGAAATAGTATGAAAATTGTTAAATCTAATTACAGGAATTGAAAAACTATAAAAACTATATAAAGTTCTGTTCCTAAAACTCTCAAAGAAACACTAAAACTACTAAAAGAAAAAGCTCTCTTGAACTAGGCACAAATCTGCCTTAAATAGGTTGCAAAAAGTCAAAATTTTTGCAACCCGTTCGAACAATACTTCAAACGGCTATCAAATCAGCATCAAATGGTAAAAATAATCTCAGAAGTTTCAAACTAGGAGGAGACCGTTTGAACAGTACTTCACATGCTCTTCAAACGGGTTACCCGTATGAAATGCCACTACAACAAATAAGGGTTTTAGTGACAAAAGAATTTGTCACTAAATATAGTTGTTCGTCACTGAAGGTATTTTTAGTGACAAGGTTGTTTTGGTACAACTTCACACTATAGTGCCAACACTAAAAGTATTGTCACAAAAAATGAATCGTCACTATTTCTTTAGTCTTTAATGATGCAATGCTTTTGTCACTAAAAAAATTTGAAAGTAGTGCCGAGATCATTTTGTCACTAAAAGTTATATTTTGTCACTAAAAGTTACATTGTATGAAATAATTAGTCACAAAATATTTATAAAGGGTGAAGACATTGTTTGTCACTAAAAAACTTTTAGCCACCATGTGCTTGTCACAAAAGGTTATATAGAGTGAAAAAGTTAGAACAGTTTAGGACTTTTAATCACAAAAGTACTTCATCACTAAAAATCTTCATATAATTTTTTTTAATAGTAGACCTGCTTTTTGCAATTATCCTACCATTACAAATCATTAAGCCCACAAGAAGGGTACATATCACATTAAAATAATAAACACCAACTATAGTTATACTGAGAATGTAGCAACAAATGCTAAAAAAGAAAAAGAAAAAGAAAAAAGCAACCAAAATATGAATTGCAGTAAGCAATACCATTTTATAGAAAATGTATATAACAGGCTTATAGTCAATTCTCACAAATCAATTGATTGGTAAACAATACCAAACACTACGATATGATTGGGAATAACAAAACATTACAAGGTAACTATTGATAAAGTTGATATCATCGTTGCATTTCCATTGTAGTGCTATTCCATTTCAAAATCAAGGCAGGTACCACCAAGCATCTTTTAATGTGTAAACATATTGCCATTAGCAAGGGTCTTCCACCAAGTTGAAGTTCAACAACTCACCACAAGAAAATCTGCTCTTTCTAATCCATTATTGCATCATTTACATCTGCATGCACACACATAACACCGAAACAATCAATCTCTAGATTACAAAATTAAGGGTCCAAGAAAAATGAAACACACAAACACTGTTCCAAATATGCTAATCTCACTTTTCAATAGCTTAAGCTAACGACTAGACAGATTAAAAAAAAAAAAAAAATACCACCATAATATTGGCTCCAAAATCCATAATAAGGTTACAACAGGGATAGTCTCCTCAAGGGGAACATAATCCAGTAGACACCACTTGTTGCTTTTCTAACACAATTATGCATAATTGATGTTGATAAGCCTTACAACTAGTCATTGATTTTGGTTTCTGTCTATATTATCCTCTTCAATTCTAGAGTTTTATTATTTGTCCACTACATATACACAGAGACATGCCACTTCTGCAAATAGAACTGATAGTTCTGGCAGTGTTTATTGTTGTGTGATCAATGTAACATGGGTTTCATGTTTTGACAAAAATAAGAATTTTACCAGTGGAGATTGTGTTGCTCAATGTCTATCCATCTATCCATATGTCACCCTTTGAGCCTCTATAGCCTCCCTCTCTGCCGCCTCAGCACGCTGTGTTGCCTTAAAAGCCTCTCTCTTCAGTTGTGAACGAGTGCACTGCCCTGATGCAAATAAGCTAGGCTTCCGACCATGCCCTAGTCCAATTATGTATCCTGCCTTGTGTCGAGAGACCTGCTTGGAAAGTTGCTCTCTAGTCATGAGGGCTCTCTCTGCCTTGGATTGACACTTAAACTCCTTGAGTTGCTCTTATAATGACACAAATTTTCAAGATAAAGCTAATTAGCTCACTTGGGTTATCTACTGAATCATATCATAGGTAGATTTTTGTCTTAGGCACGAGAAAATTAGTCTTATCTTATAAAACAAGAAAATTTGGAAAGCAATTAAAATCTTACATAGAACATTCCAGCTAGAGATCAAAACTCACTTTCTATATCAAAAGATTCAAAACATTAAGCGTCAACAGCCCAATCGACCAATTATAGTAATATAAAGAAGATGCTGAAGAGGAAAGTGACATGCTCAGGCAAACCCATGGAGATGGCATTTTAAGGACAATAATTTAAGATTAATTGGGAGCTATCAGTAAGAAGATAAAGTAAATAGGAGAGATAAATGGATAATAACCTCATAGCTCATGTTGTCTATGTCTAGCCTATGTCTGATGCTGATCAAACAAATTTCTGGACCCATACAACGCTGAGCTATCCACAACTGTAAGGCCCTGCAAAGACATAGATAAATATATATATATATATATATATATCAGCCACTACTAACAGGTCAATTGAAATTTCTAGAAGGCATCATTTCGTAGCAAAACAAAATATGAGGCCTAATTACCATAGCTTGGCGGTATCTTTCGAACGCATCAACCATGGATAGCACTATTGAGACAGCCTCATCAATAGCTCCTTCCACCATCTATTTTCAAAAAGCATTGAGAATGTCTTTATCTTTCACTTCTATCCATGGACTCATGCCACAACGTGGAAATGAACTTACCAACCAAAAACAAATAAATAAATGAACTTCAGATATTTCTCCACAATCTTATAACCTTTCTACTTTAAGTCTATGCAAAGCCTCACGTTAGGAAATATCTAAGAACAATCATTGTATATTAATCAAAGGATTGCTCATTTCATTACTTACCATCTTATTTTGGTAGATTCCTAGCATTGGAGTTGAAGCAACCTGGGAAAAGTACTTTTGGAGTAATCTTCTATGGTCAACATGCTGTTCCAGAAAAAAAGGGACCCAAGTCCTAGAATCCAACATACTACCATTGCACCATAATTACCCTGAAACATAAAAAATAAGAACACAAAGCAATGTTATTTTAACAAGATGTAATCCTTTCCAATGCATAAACCAGTGAAATTAACAAAGTGTTTGAGCCACAAACCTCAAGCCTAGTTGGAGCTCCACTTGTATCATCAGTATCATGGCTTCTTCTACAGAACAATAATAATACTTGTTAATGACTATAGTGCAAGCATATATCTCCGCTGGTCTATAAAACCCCATCCATCACAAATAGGATACCTTTTGAGTTTGGTCCATGCAAGATTTTAATTCTTTAGCCACAAGAAGCCCAACAACACATCCCACAAAAAAACCCCATCCATCACAAATAAGAGAAAAACAAAAAACAAAAAAGAAAAAGAAAAAGATCCATTGTCCTAAGTTGTATCACCTATGATGGAAAATTGGTGTATTACGAAAAAGAAAAAATCACAGAGTAAACGCTCCAGTTACTAAGCAACTCATTGCCGGAGCAGTAGCTAAAGGAAAATTGGGGCCAAAAAGAGTGTCTAGAAGACAATTGACCGGCAACATACATCTTCAGGTCTTATTCACAGTGTCAATTCCCACAATACAAAATTTGAATGGAATCATGGCATTAAGTGTAGCCTGTTCAAATACCACATTTCAAATTAATAGGACACTATTGCAGAAAGGATATTTGACTATACAACCATATGCATAACATATATAGAACAACAACTATTACAAACAGGCTCTGGATATGGGAATGCTAGATGATATGCAACTTGAAAAGCAACAATGGAATGCCAAACTTTATTAGTCCAGAAGTCCAACCTGCCTCTAGCTTTCAATGAAATGAATCAGAGATTATACCAATGGACTGTAACTCCAGCCCAGAAGCTGCAATTTCTTTGTACCGAGCTTTTCTTCTACCTTTCCTTCAGTAAAATTGGCAGTAGATAAATGAATGAAACTGCTAATTTTAAGAGCACAAAACACCCCCTACAAAGGGTAAACCACAGTAATAATTTAGGATTACGTTTTGGTTTATATGTTTTTGGTAAAAACAACAATAACTAAAATTCTATATACACTGATGCTAAGAATTTACACGTTAATATGTAGTCTATTATATTCATTCCCAGGAAAAAAAAATGATAACTACGACAAAAAATCCTTTTAGATGAATGTACATTACAGAGACCAAAGTCACTTCTTGGGATATTGTAGTAATGGAGAATCTGAGAAAAAATATTGAGTATCAATACAATAACAATTGAATATGAGGCAATAAACAATGAAATGGAGTATCTAAGATAGAATTAAGATTATGTATACAATAGCATACAAATTAATTTCATACAACATGTAAACATACACATATATAGAGAGAGAGGGAGAGAGACCTGGGGGTAGAATAATTGAGAGTGGTTGAACCGTACTCCTAATCAGAACATTCTTAAGCTGGGGTTTGGTTGCACAAAAGCTTGATCAATTGAAAGAGCTTCAATGGACGTCCAGAAGTAAGTTAGGGTTTCACAGTCGTGTAGAGTGAGAATAGAGCAAATCAAGAAGAGAGGAGAAACCAGGGGAAAAATTTTTACATTCCGTACGAGTCACAATCGGGCACAAGAAGAATCAAAATTTGGCCATTCAATCTCGTCAACGACAATGTAGACGAAGATGAAGAACAACAAATCAAAAAGCCAGAGACGCCATTAACGGAGACAAAATCGGGTATCTCGAAGGTGACGATACATGTATAGATTTGAATCTGTATATGGAGATAGGTTCCCAGGCCTTCGAGGCTTTGAAAGTAAATTGAAGGAAAGAATGCATTGCTTTGCATCTTCGAGATCCAAAAGCAGAGGGAAGAAAGAGTGGAGTGTTGATCGTGCAGTATTGCATTTTTTTATAATAAATAATATAATGAGCCACAGCAACTTTTGTGACGAGAGACATCGTTACTCACGTGAATCTAAGAATTAGTCACAACTCAAATTTTGTTACCCTATAATAATATTTTGTTTATTTTTTTCTCGCTTATAACAAATCTGGGCTAATGACAATGTCTATCACCTCTTTGGTGACGAAAATTTTGTGACGAATTCTTATTTTGTTAGTAATACTATATGTTTGCATAATAGTGACCACAAGCTGCTTTCATGACTAAATGTCTACTTTTCATGACATAATTTGCTTTATCACTATTAATGTTGTCACTGAAAATCATAATTGTTGTAGTGTGCGTCCGAACGGTCTCAAAATCCGCTCGAACGGTATTTAAAATGGTATATCTGAATAGCTCTCAAAAAGTTACATTAAATCGATATATTATGGACTCCGCTAGCATTTAAGAGGTATGGCTTTTTAAAGTCTCCACTTTGCATTCTTCAACAACTTATACTATAGTTTCAATAGCGTGTATTCTGATAGTATTTTCTTAAAACCTTTACCCAAAATACATCCGAAACCTTCCAATTTAAGCTCAAAACCTATAAAAAGCAAACTAAACGTAATTAATACTAAAATATAACTAAAAAGACATATACAGTCTTAAACTAAGGCTAACAAACTATAAGTTAAGGTATAATAATTGCACTTTTAGAACGCAACTAGGGGTATGACCCCCCCATGTCCACTAGTGACAATAGGGCAATGTGGGGATGTTACTATCACTAGGCTAACCATATCTCTCGCTATTATTTCTTAATATGATAGCATCTATAACATGCGCATTTTTATTATTTTTTTTTTTTGGCTAACCGGATGTTCAAGTCAACTTGCACGTACCTTAACTAAACTTGAGGCCTATGCAATCCTCCCGTTCTAAACAACTAGGTAATTACTAGATCAAATGCCTTATGATGACTCCAATGAATTAATAGTACCTAAAAAATTTCGAACCTGAGACTTTAGAGAAAGTGCCTCTCTAACTCTCAAGCCTTGACTACCAGGCCAATAATGGGGTTTCAAATACAATAAAGCATAGAATGCATAATACTAGACCATTTATCCAGAATAGTCTGAATTAAACTAGTTTAGAATCTTGTGAACTCTGGCTGGCATTATCTTTGTCTGAACCCAATGGATATATCTAGAAGGGGCCTAAGATTTGAGCGAGTTCAGATCTCTCTCGGTTTGTCTAAAAATTAATGTGATGTCCATCGGGCTGGCCTCTGCCTTGCCAAGCCTAGCCCCAAATCAATCTTAGTCACACAAAATTACTTGTCTAGCTTCACTTCCAAAGAGGCCTGTGCACTTATTAAATAATGAACTCAACTACAGTTACATCCAATATTTTGCCAGTCATATAGTTTAAAAAAATTGTTACACATAAATTAATTTCTCAATCTATTTTTTTACTCACAAAATACAAATGAATGTGGGTAACACGTGCATTTATTAATGTGGATCTATTACATTGTATCTTGTGGGTGAAAAAATAAATTGATAAATTAGTTTATGTATAGTATTACTTTTAATTTAAAATACAATTACATGCAACCAAGAGTCGGAAATAACCTTTTGCATTTTGTGTAGCATAAAAAAAAAAATTAGAAAATGCTATTCTTATAGAAAATTTATACAAAAACTCTCATTAAAATGATGTAGTTTTGTAATAAAAAATCATTATGATGAGTGTTTTATTTTAAACCTTATTTTGTGTGCCACAACCATTGAGATTATACTAAAACATATGCAAACAATCACAATTAAATTCATAAATTATAAATACACAAATTATAACAATTACAATACTTGCGAACCCACTTTGCCTTTCGACATGAGTTACGACGCCACAATATTTTTTCCAAGCGTTTTCATTGTTAAATTTATGTGCAATGTGGAATTCAAGTGTTCCAGAGCTGCTTGGTAACCTTGGGGTTTCCAATCTATGTGAGATTTGTTTCCTTGATCGATTTGGTCAAGTAAAAGGGATGCTAAAGTACTATCTATTTCTCCATTCCAAACCATATACTGTCGCCCTTTTCCCTTTCCTTGAGATTGCGATTGATTATGAAACTGAGGTGATTCAAGCTGCTTTCCTTTTCTTCCCATCATTAAAAAAAAAATTTCCAAGCCTTAGAACCTACCATGCTACATGAACTAAGAAAAACCAAACATAAAAAGATGAACATTGTAAAGGGTTAATGCTAAGTTCTGCAACTTTAAGGTGCAAATAATTGACATCAACAGCAATTGGAAGCAGCACAAAAATCATTCTTCTAGCAACTTAAAACTAAATACCAGCAGAGTCTGGAACTTTGAACATATATAATAAAGGGGAGGAACCAAGGTTCAAGCAATGTTCTACTGCCCTTAAAGTGGACTGCACAAGGTTCAAACAAAACATAGTAGTTTTTTACCTTCAACATCATCCTGCTGACTACAAATCAGAACTGTGAAGAGATAGAAAATTTCAATGTTTTGCAAGAAGTCTAAGGTATCAAAGATATAAAAACGCCTCTTAGTCAAATTTTCCTCAAAACACCGAATTAGAAACCCATAAGTACAGAAACAAAGTCTCTAATTGATTGAAACGTACCAAAATAGAAAACCTATTCCTCTCCGCCTCGTTCACATAGTAATTAATTACAAAAATCCCAAAATAGGAAATCTTGGTTTAATGTTTTTCACATGTTTCATATCTATACTATATATTATAACAATAGGTTAGGAGATCTTTGAAACTAAAAATTTCAATCAATTTTTCTCCAAATTTTGACTTTTTCAAAACATAAAATCCATGTATCATATTATTACTGGTTCCTATTAATTAATTATTTATTTATTCTAATTTTCATAAATGCTATTCAATGAAAGTTATGGTAACATTTTTAAATTTCTTTAATTATAATCTTCCTAAAGAATCTTTATTAATCATAAAGAGATTTTAAATTTCTAAAATAGAAATAATATGTCATTAAATTCTTAGTACGTTGTTTATATACAATATATATTTGTCAAAATATCATTTATTTTTTCTAACCTTTTCTTATTTATTCTTAAACTTATAAATTCTACATTTATAAAATCCATTGATTTAATTGTAATCCTTCTAAAAACTTTAGAATAATTTTAAGTTAACCCAAAAACTCTCACTAATTGAATGATATATATAGACTAGATGGATCTAATTTCTAAAGTCTATCAATTGAGATCGTGGTTTCATAAATTCTCTTTTAAAATTAAACTATTATGTGTTCCCTAAACTCACTCAAAAGTTTTAAAAAATACACACCTATTGTTGCGCAATCTATATCTATACTATCAATTGGTTGTTTGGTTTTTTAGTTCAAAAGTTTTAACCTAATTTTTTTTTATAGAGTTTTAAATTTATAAAATACGTATGTCATCTAATCATTGGTTTTTTCATGTAAATCTTTATTATTGCTTTTAATGTGAACCCTAATTAATGTGGTATGTGTAACACCTTATTTACTTTTTTTTTCTATAATGTTTAATATCTTTGGTCAAACATTTAACTTATTCAAATATTTCTATTAATATTATTTTGCAAAAAATTAAGTTGATTACCTCAGTTTTTGTTCATTACTAATATTTTTTTTTTTGCATTACTTTAATTTATAGTAACAAGTACTTTTAATTTTGGATGAAAAAAGCTTATTCGTTAAGGTTGTGGCCTAATATTATACTCTTAATTATATACTTTTAATTTGGTAAGATTAGAGGTTACACATATAAATAAAAACATACATTCAAAATATTAAATTTAGTATGTGAATAACACATTTGCTTTTATTAAGATATTCATTATATTCATAAATAATAGACAAGATATTGAATATCAAGATACTTCACGTAAAAAATTCAAGATATTGAATAACATATTCACTCTTCTCGTGTATAACACGCCGTGCATAACATAGGTTCATTATTAGTCCTATTATATATGCAATCTTATTATATATATAAATGTAGTAGAAGTCTCTCGAGCCTTCAAAAATTTAATCCTAATTTCTTAAAAATCCTAAAAAACTAGAGTGCCAAGTAGCAAATTCTCTCTCTACCTAGCTCTCTCAAGCACCCGGCCCACTCCTCTTAAAAACAAAAAAGTTAATAAAAAATAAATTTAAAGATTCCAAAGATCTCTCAATTCACCCTCTAATTGCTATCTAAAATAAATCTATTCCTAAAATTCCTCTCTAATCCCCTAAATTTTTGGAAATCTCCCTCATTTTTTAATTTTAAATTTAAAAATAGTACTAAAATTTGAAATTTGAAATTCATATTATGTAAAACTACGATTTTCCTATAATTAACATAATTTTATTCACAAATCTTTGTACCGAATTTAAATTTATTATTGTACAATTATTTCGGTGCATTTGAAATTATTTATAGTTAGACGAATTAGGTTGTTACAGTTTTAATTTTTAGATTTTCTTTTAAGCCATTTGATCTTGTGATAGTGAATCTTGGCCATTGATTCGAAAAGGGTTTGGTGTGTGAGTGTTCATGAAGACCAGTATGGGCTAACCTTTGAGAGTATTCTACACGTCCTATACATTATTCTATAGTTTTGAATGTATAGTGTTTGTGAATTGGTGTGTAGAGGATCAAAACCTTGTTAGTGGGAGTAAATTACGTGCGCGTAATACTTAGAATTGTAAAGGCACTCTATATCTCCTAGGCTTAGAGATAGAGTCAGAGACAGATTGAAACACTTAATGGGGCTTGAACGATAAGAGGAGGAAGAAGAGCTTTTCGGCGAGACATTCCGACAATAACAGGTAGGGTGATGGAATTAATAACACCTCCTTGAATTATCTGTGTATACATACATATACATATAGTTTTAAATCTACGTTAATCGGATTATTTACCTTCTTCTAGTTTTTTGATTTATTTGATGCTTGTTTGTGCAATTGTTTATATACCTACATATGTGAATACACGTTTGAACGTATTGTATTAGACTTATTTGGGAATTTTGAGATTAAAACTATTGTCAGTTGAGTGACGCGTAATTACTTTGTTGTACTTTTGGACTTTTATTAAATTGAATTTTATTGTTATTCTTGAAAAGACTTGGAAAATTGGTTTATTTTTTCAAAATTAGTTATTTTCATTATAAATCACCATTAAATTTTGGGGTGTGACATATTAAATATTAATTGAGAAACCCCTATATATATCTTCTTTACTCCTTATCCTAACTCTCTTCCCTCCCTCCCTCCCTCCCTAATCCCTATCCTCTCAGTTGTATCTTCTCTCTATTTGGTAGAAATATATGCTCTATATATGGATTGTTATTATCTGAGGTATTTTACTATTCTTTTGTCACAATCTCACTCCAAATATTGGAGCTATAGTGGTTTGTGTCTACCAAAAGGTGAGTTTTAGTTTTTTTTTTTTTTGGTTGAAGAATAATATAAGATTGGGGTTTTTTTTGGTTGCTACAAGGCATTTGGTTATTGTTTTTGTTTTTTTGTTCTGTTTTACCATCTTACTTTAACTATTGCAGATCTGCGTGTGTTTTTTTTATTTTTTTATTCTCACATTTCAAGTCCAGAACAAGGTGAGTTCTATCACTTTTTAATTTCTTTTTAAATAATGTACGGATTGTTGTCTTCTTTCTAGTCTCACCGGTAAGATTCAAAGCAAGGTGGGTTCGGTCATTTTTTAATGTTTGTTTTCTTTATTTTTTTAAGATCGTGTGACTTCTTTTATGGTAGTTTTTATTTATTATTTCTAAATATGTATATATATATATATATATATTTTTTTTTTTCAGTTTTCAGTAGCGAATACGTCTCAACAGTTGTATGACTCACCGCACAAAATCATCCATGCACTATCACGACCATTGTCAAATCATCATTGATGCTGCACTTTTTCCTCCATCATTGTCACATACAATCTCATCATAGACTTGCATCTTGCCAGTTGCTACAGCTCAAAAGCTCTTAATGAGCCAAAGTTTGAGAGAGACTTCACAATCTATATTCTGCACTATTTCTGGAGTTACGTGTATGATGTCTTTATTTTTCTTTTGTTGTTGATTATGCGATTTCATGTACAGGTTATACCATGAGTGATACATCAATGTTGATGTTATGATTTTCAAGAAAAGTTATGTCTTTGAATATATTTTACAAATTTTTATTATAGTATATAAGTCACGAATATAGTTGGGGCAAGTACTGCAAAGTACTCTTGATAGGGAAATGACTTGCATATTTACTCTCACATTGCAGGCTTTTTCTATGGAGACCTTTTCAGAGGCTTTTATAATGCGTTTGCCACTTTCTAATTTATATACAGAAATATTTTTGAAAAAAAGTTTTTCACAAGGTGAAACCGGTTGGGAGTGTTGATGGGGAAAGCTATAAAACAGGACTCAATGAAATATATTGTGAATTGCAAAATCTTTCCCACAATCATGAGATAAGATCTCTTCATGTGTACAATTAAAAATAGGTTAATGCCCATTTAACTAAATATATAGCAATCAATTATATTGATGGCACACGAAGGGGAAAAAAATTTCTATGATGGAAATGTCTATCCTCGGTAAAAGTTTTTACCATCAATCATGATGTCATTATTAGCATGATAATTGACACAGAACAAATCTATCCACACACTATATATTATTTACCATCAGCGTGGGTTACTTGAATAAACAAGTAACCAGCTCCTCTCTCTCTTTTCATGAAAGAATAAACAAGAAAAGGAAAGGAGCCCTAGGATACAAGAAAACAACCTTTTATTCCTAAATTCTCTATAAATCCTAAGATTTCTCTTAATTGATTAAAAAAAATTCCAAAAATTAAAAATTCCTAAAATCCCTCAATTTAAAAAATAAGAAATCGATCAAAACTTTACTTTTGTACGTAATTTATTTTAATTCCTAAAATTTCTCTATTACCATATCTTATCAAATCTAAGTATCTCATTCCTCTTTTTCTTTTCCAAACCCTTTTTCTCTTCTCTCTCAATGTTCAAGATGGAAACATAAAATTATAGTTAAGAATATTTGTATAATCTATGTTGTATAAATTTTTCACAAATTACTACAAAATTTTATTCGGTTAAGATTACTCTCTCAATATATGTTACGTCTATAAGTTTTAAGAATTCCTGTGCATCGCACTAGTCAATGCTAGTGATTACACATTTAACATATTAAATCTTCAAATCACCACAAAAACTGATGGTGGAGGTCTGCAACCTCATTTTTCTTTTATTTTGTTTTCTTCTAATAGGACGTAATTTTTATATTACTTTTTTGTTTCAAGTTAAAATGGTTTCAAATCTTCAACAAAATCTGCTACTATGAATCCAAAAATAATTGAATGAAAATATGCAAAAGGAAGTTCTTCAATCGTTATCATAATGGATGAGAGAGACACCAAGAACAATAAAGTTAACCTTTTTTTTTTTTTTTTTCAGTGAGAAACTTTCCTTTTTTAGAACCTAAAAAATATAACATTAATTGTAGGTATTAATGCTCAATTAAAATTATGTGAGCTCATGATCTCTATAAAAGGTGGACATACACATAGTCTAATAGAATCATTACTTTACAATTAACTTCACAATCTAACCATAGAGTTTAGAATATCCGGACTCCAGTCAGGTAGGGACAAGGAATCATTATTTTAGTTATGGGATCAATTATGAACACTAGGTAAGAAACTTTGTTTTTTGGGGACAAGCTATATTTATCATAACCTTCCGATGAATCACATTTTAATATATTGAGAACTAATGAACTTATTTGATGCTTGTTCAGTTATACAGGGCAAAAATTGTAGGGTCCTTGTAACTTATCCCAGTTCTTAATTTGATCCCTACGTTTCTGATTTCATCAATTAGATCTTTTAACTTGATGACATATGCACAGTACTATTATAAACAGATGTTGGAGCAATTAACGTAAAATGACGCGTGCCATGCACGTGCAAGGCACAATAATAAATTCATATTATTTTTATAAGCTAATTACATCCGTGGTAGCTGTTACCTGGTCCCAATTTAGTCCATGTACATCCAATTCAAACCATCAACTTCTTTAACTTAGCAAAATATACACAAATGCTTCAAATCAAAACGAACCTCAAAGAAACTTACCAAAAAAAAAAAAAAATGACATGTCATGCACTTAAGGGGCACGACAGTAAATTCACACTATTTCCTTTTTTCATCTCTTTCTTCGTCTCTTCAATATTCCTATACAATTAATAATCATTATTGCCATGGTAGCCAACCACCTTGCATCATTGAAGCCCAAACTCTGAGCATGATGAAAATTACTTAGAAAGCAATGAAAGTGATGGGGCATAATTGAGTTTGTCAAACTAAAAAAATAAAGTGAATTTCTAGTTATGCCCTTTACTTGCCTGTCAAGTAATCATTTTCGGTCAATCTCCCGTTTTTAATTATACTATTTTTGCATATTTTACTAAATTAAATGGGCTAATTGACGAACGACCAAATTGAGACGTATAAATTACACGTCTAGTAGTGTAATCAACCTTTAAAGATAACGTGAATTTTCCATCGTGTCACTCACTTGCGCCATTTTTTATCAATTTTTCTGATGTTTTGTTTTAAATTGAACTAGTTGTGCATCTTTTACTAAATTAAAGGATTTGTGAAATTAAAAGTATAGGACAAAATAGAGACATGAGGTAAATTACATGGCCTAATACCGTAATTAATCCCAAAACTTTATGTTGCAGAATATTGGTGTTAAAAATTCTGTTGGACCAGAAAGCGGTGGCACTACTTAGCAATTTTGACCCGTCTATCTTCTATAAGAGCATCAAATTTGGCTTTCTCTTTGCATAAACGATCCAGGCATGCAATAATGGAATTGGTAGAAAAATTTTATGCAGGCAACAAAGCTCTAATAGGTTGACGTCCCTGTCTAGAACTTGTATTTTATAGAATCTCGTGCACCAGGTTTTTTTTATTTATTTAAAAAGGTACCTTTGATCCAGATGAGTGTGATAACTTAAACTTTCTTTTTATTTGGTATTTTGTCTAAACCAATGTGAACTGTGGACACTAACTTTTTCGTTTTCTTTTATATTTTTGGTCCAAACAAGTTTGACCACTATTTTTTTTTAATTTTTATTTGTGATCCAAAATAGTGTGAACTTGCACTAGCATGTGTAATAGATATGAATGTAATTAATGCAAAAACATCCCAACTTATCTCATATTTGTACGTGCAAAACACAACAAACTATGCTTAGGTCACCTGGATGATTTGAAGCCCGCCAGCTGTCACATAAAATGTCCAAAACTGCATGCCAATTTATTACCACCCACCAGGGCTAAACATAAAATTGTAGTCACACAAGGGCCTGGCTGGATGCTATATATATATGACTCTCCTCTTCCCCTTATCCCTGCACAGAAGGGATAAGAATATAAAGCAGAGAAGAGAGAGAGAGAGAGAGAGAGAGAGAGAGAGAGAGAGAGAGATGGGTTTCACTGAGAAGCAAGAAGCTTTGGTGAAGGAATCATGGGAGGTGATAAAGCAAAACATTCCTAAATTCAGTCTTCGTTTCTTTACCTTGTAAGTATGCGTGTTTCAGGATATATACATATATATATATATATATACCCACACAGAAAGATCTCTCTCTCTCTCTCTCTCTCTCTCCTGTATCTTGGTTTAAAATGTATGAATATGGTAACCTATGTTTGATGATGGATTAGGGTCATAGAGATTGAGCCGGCAGCAAAGAACATGTTCTCATTTCTGAAAGATTCGGATGAAGTTCCGCAGAACAATCCCAAGCTCAAGGCCCATGCTGTCAAAGTTTTCAAGATGGTTAGTATTATCCACTTATTTGTCCTTTTTGTCTATTCTTTCTTAATCTTTTCCTTTTAAAATTTGCAAAAACGAAAGAAAAGCCTGTGAATACTTGGAGCAACCATATCCTAAAATTCTCACTGCAAAGTCTAATTTTTTTTAATTAACTATTATGGTTTATGGATTTAGACGTGTGAATCAGCCATTCAGCTGCGGGAGAAGGGTGAGGTGGTGGTTGCAGAGACAACTCTCAAGTATTTGGGATCCGTTCATGTGAAAAAAGGAGTAGCTGACCCCCATTTTGAGGTATTGATTGAAACACGAAGTCTAAGATTTTTAAATTTACATGAGGGTGAAGTGTCCTTGATTTGGATTGTTTTGACTTTTATTGGATTTAGGTGGTGAAAGAAGCCCTGCTGAGGACAGTGAAAGAGGCAGTAGGGGAGAAATGGAATGAGGAGATGAATGGTGCCTGGGGTGAAGCCTATGACCAGTTGGCTGCAGCTATCAAGGCTGAGATGAAGGACGAGCCTTAGGCAATGAACTTGTATAATGCGTGTGCCTGCGCATATCGTTGGAAATTTTGTGCGTTTTCATTAACTTTGATCCACAATAAATGTGGGACTTACACATCCTTCTGAGTGGGCCCATTGTGTTATGAGTTAACTTTCATGAGAAGATTAAAATCTTATATCACTTTGCTCAAATTTATAAATGAGTTAATAAGAAATTAGTTACAAAGTGTTCAACAAAAGCAAACACGGTCTTATTTTTTTTTATTTATAGCAAATTCATATTTAAATTTAACAGTTATGACAGTTGGAATGCATTATTTGGCTAGTGACTTTTCCGAACAGACCTTAGAATCTCTAAATTCTTCAGCTTTTCTGTATTTCATTGAACTTGGTTTTTTCAATTGGGCAGAAATAAAGACTCGTGCAAGGGCAAAGCTTCCCTACAGAGAAAGGAGTTTTGACAGGAAACTTAGTCTCTGCAATGTAATAATCCCTTTGTGGTAAGCCATTCAAGGACTTGGGCACGATACCAACTCTAGTTGGAGGGTTTCCATAGTTGCTGAAGGTTGATGAAGAGTGACAACGCCACCCACCATGTTTTCTGGCGGGAATATGAGCATCCCAGTTTCCTGTAAGTCGATCTGACCTCCAGCGCCTTACATGGTAAAAGTCTATGGATAAATATCTGCCTACGAACTCTGTTTTGTTCTCTCTTCCTATCACAACCTTGTATCCTGCCAGTATCTAGTGAAAGCGAGCCCCAAATAGCATGCCTACCTATAGCTAACCATGCTCCTCCATGCATCTAGTGTTTCAATAAACGTGCCTGGCATTCCCTTTTATTCTACAATATCGATTGGAAACCTTCTGTAACAAATAAGAGATGTGATCCTCCTCTTGTTATGAGCATTGAATCCCGAAGCAACAAAAGAAATGAAAAGAGCAATGTCAAACCAATCACTGTGTTCGTAGGTAATCTACCCTCGAGTATGTACCCTGAATGGCTATACAAGATCTTCAAGAAGGCTGGAAATGTAGTAGATATTTTTATTCCAAACAAAGTAGGTAGCAGATCTCATGAAAGATTTGGGTTTGTAAGATACCACTACAAGAAAGAAGAAAGGGAGGCAATATCAACTTTCAATGGCGTCTGGTTGTTGGATCGTCAGTTGAAAGTGTAGAGAGCTAAATCTGGGGCAAACAAAAGTGTAAAACATAATCAACCACTCCAGAACTGTCATCTATTACACAGTTCGGGAATCTCTATTCCATCTCATCCCACCGGTTTGGCAATCATAAAGGAATTACAGGCACGTAAAGACAAAAGAAGCTATAAGCAGGTATTATCAGTCAGTGGGGAAGAAAAATCCAACAAAGTCTGGTAAATTCATTGAGGCAGTACCAGCAAACTTTGAATGGCTGAGCAACTATGCAATTGGAATTCCAATTGATCATAGAAGCATGTTCCGAATTGAAGATGCTATGAACAGGGAAGGAGTGTTTAGAATTAAAATTAACCCTATTGGTGGAAGGAAAATGTTAATTCAATTCGCAACAGCAGAAGAAAAATCCAACTTCTTAAACGATGGTAGAGATTGGCTTTTTCAATGGTTCTTAACCCTCTACGAATGGTCATATAGGGAATTCAATACCTCTAGAAGAGTTTGGTTAAATATTTGGGGAATACCCTTATATGCATGGAATGATGATTTATTCAAACGTATTAGAGAGCTCTGGGGAGAAGTGTTAGCTATTGAAGGAAGAACATCAACCAAGCTAGATCTTGAGAAATGCAAGGTTCTAGTGGAAACTGAGCAATTCTCTAGGATTGAGGACTCATTAAGCTTAAAAGAAGGGAATTTTCCCTTTTCCATCCATGTCAATGAATCAGTATAGTTAATGAGTCGGGGCCAACCTCAGGCACCGACAAGTCAACGAACACTCCTCTAGTCTCATCTCCGGATGTGGATGCAGACCAAAGGATTCATGCTCAGGTGGTGAAAGATGATGACTTGGCAATTAATGTCTCCAAGATCAAGAATGTTGGAATATGCAAAGGAGGTTACAGTTGGGGAGCTCAAGGCTCAAAGGGAGCATTCAAATGTTATTAGGAAGGAAAGATCATTGGAATTAAATTTTTTTTTTTTTATTAACATGCGTTCAGCTCTTAACTCAAATTTGGCTCCATCACCCCAGCCACCTAGTGTTGAATTTAATCTCCAAAATCACCTGCTAAAGGTAACTGCCTCACCTCGAGGGCCCAAATCAATTTTGGGCCTCCATCCAAGTCATCATCAATCAGTTCAGTACAATCAATTCACCAAGCCTAGCCACTAACCTAGTCCAAAGCTCAATCCATAAAACTTGGCAATGGTCATTCTAAGAAGGCATCAGGAGCAAATCTCAGAAAAAAGAGATTAAAACGGGCATTATCTAATTTTGGAAAGGTGGTAAACAGCTCAAAGAAAAGAAATGTGAAATTTTCGATTTACTTGGATTTACAATCACTTGGAAGCATGGTTGGTTACTTTCGATTAAGTTATCTAATCAATCACACACTAATAGAATCGCATGCATGAAACGTAAAACAATCACACGGTAGACACACGATTTTAGCCTGAAAACCCTAATCGGAAAAAAACCATGGGACCTAGTCCAGTCCAAATTCCAAGCACTATAAACAATTGAATGGTTTACAAGAACACTTACAACTGTACCAATCCGAAACTCACAAATCTAAGTTGAAGTCGACCCTTGCTTGCATACCTCGTAACTCACTGTTCTCCCGTGCTTGAACCACGACGAGCACCACGCCGTGAATCCTTGCCTTGATGCACCACCAAGACTCTTTTTGATCAATGAAGATTTGAAACTCTTCAAACTTGCTAAGGAGATTCTAGGGTTTTTCTTCTTCTTTGGAGGCTCTCAATATATTTCATACATAAGTTCTAACTCTAGAGAACCCATACTTTATGTATATATAGGCATTAAGAACTTTGGGAACAAATAGGAAAACTATTCAAAAATACGTCAAAAGTGTCGCTAGAGCGAGACCCGAGCGAGAGGTAGCGAGAAGCTGCCTTCGCGATCTTTTTGGAGCGAGAGCTTGGCGAGAAGGTAGCAACGACTACTGGCCAGAATCTGCATTTTTTTTTGGGTTGAGACCTGGCGAGAAGTTGCCTTCGCGATCTCGCTGGAGCGAGAGCTCGGCGAGAAGGTAGAAACGGCTACTGGCCAGAATTTGCATTTTTTACTAGGGGCGAGACCTGGGCAAAAAACTCCTTAGCCCATGAGACGATGTCCAAACCCTACTTAGCATTTGTTTGAACACCCAATCCTATTAAACTCATTTACCTGAAAGAACAATTGAAGAGATACTTCAAAGATTTTGTTTACAGAATTTGCAAAGACAATAAAAGTATTAACAATCTCCCCTTTTGGCAATTCCGTGACAAAACACACTTCTCAATGGGTTACAAAAAAACCACGATTACAATGCCTAACCCATATTGTAAGAATCATGTAACTAGTACTTGATACTTGTCTTTGCACAAAACTTAAACATATAAATCTATGAAACGCATAAGGAGTACATGTCACAAGGTATATGAAATCAAATCTCCTCCCAACTCCCCTAAACATGGTTCTTCTAAAAATGATATTCTCTTCTATAAATGATATTCTCTCTCCCTTAATACATACAAACTCATATTTCTCTCCCCTTTTTTGTCACGAATTGATAAACAACAAAAAGAAATAAGAATAAAAATAAAAATAAAAAACAAGATCATCAATTATTAGTGATATTCAATAACAAGAAAATATTCGACAACCTTACACAAAAATATTGAAAGAGATCTAAACACTCAACAAACACTGAAGCATCCAATATAAATCAACTAATCAAGCCAATTGCCATGAAATGACATAAATTCATGAAGATGAGGAATATTAGTGTGTTGTTTGAAGTGCCAAACGCTCGCATGAGATAAGGTGCATGAAGAAATCTCTCGGGCTACCCTCACTTAAAGTCATGAAATTCAATGAACAACTAGAAAGCGGACCAGTTAGCATCCAATTGGAGAGCAAGAATATGCCTAGTACTTGCTCCCTCTCAATCTCAACTCTTTTTTTTTTTTTTAGTTTTCTTGCTTGAAAGCATGGTAGCCCTTTCTATGACTAGACCCGGAGGGTGCATATCACGTCCACAGTGACTTTCACACATGCCCAGTAGATTTTGTTTGAAAAACAATGTAGCCTTTTCTATGACTAGACTCGGAGGGTGCATATTTCATCCATAGAGGCTTTCAAAGACAAATTGAAACTAGTCAATATACACGAGAGAGAGAGAGAGAGAGAGAGAGAGAGAGAGAGAGAGGAGAGAGAGAGAGAGAGAGAGAGAGAGAGAGAGAGAGAGAGAGAGAGAGAGAGAGAGAGAGAGAGAGAGAGAGAGAGAGAGAGAGAAGAAAGAGAGAGAAATACTGTCAACATTGTGCATATCTAACCATAGGTGAGTCTAGCATGAGAGAATCTCAAATAATAGAGAGTGTAGAGCCTAGCATGATCTCAGTTGCATCAAACCACATATGAAACTCAACACTCATGCATATATTGTGATACCCATAACCATGAAAATTGTCATTAAAGCTATCAGTCATGAAGCTAATTCAAAGTGTAACCTTAAAGCTAATTAAGACATAAAAGATCATAATCAATATTTGAGTACAAGATACGCAAATAGATCCATAAGTTAAAGAATACCAAAGATAATTAAGATAAGGGTAAATTACACTGACCTCCCTTCAACATTTGTTATAATACAAGAAACTCACACAACATTTCATAATTACATTGACCTCCCTTACTTTATTAATATTGTTAACAAACTTTTCCTTCCGTTAGTCAACTGTTAGTTGACCAAACGAAAAAAAGTGACGCAAGCTCAATAAATTTTTACAATGACTATTATGCCCTCATCAAATAAATTAATTAATTAAAATGTCTACATTTTCTCTTTCTACAATTGTTGTAAACCCATGTTACCAAATCTCTTCAACTCCATGACAACAAAACTCCATTACAGAGACCATCACCAAACTCTTTTCAACTCCATTACAGTCACTATCACCGCCACCACCACTGCCACCACGACTGTCACACCCCAAACCCCATCACCACACATAATCCTTGAAGGCAAACCAGATCTGTGCAATCGCCACACGCAGCCCTTGAAGACGAACCACACCCACCTGCAACCCGACTAATCTGTACAATCGAAACTTAGGGCTTGAAGCTCTTCTCTTTAATGGCAGATAAAAATGCAGAGAGATGGAAAAAGAGATCACCTAAAACCCCCACTGATCTGTGCAATCAAAACTTTGGGCTTGAAGCTCCTCTTCAATGGAAGATAAAAATGCAAAGAGATGTAGAAAGAGATTGATTTATAAGTTGAATGTGAGTTTGGCTGATGTATATGCAGGTAAATATATGTATTTATGCACTAACTATGATTTATAAGTTGAATGTGGGTTTGGTTGATGTATATGCAGGAATACATATGTATTTATGCTCTATGTCGACCCAAACTAGGTCTTGCGGTGAGATGGGTGAGGGTTGGGGCTAATCGAAAAAATTATATCAAGGAATTTCCTTCTAAAGCATGGCTTTTTTTCATTTAAGATTTTGGATCTCATATTTTCATTCAGAAATTGTGATTGCTTTTGTTGGAACGGGATTTGAAATCCATTAGTAGAGACGACCCTAGGTCTTCGACTAAAAATGCGACGGCGGTGGGTTGGGCTAGGGTGGGGGGTGGTCGGGTGTGGTGGGTGAGTGCCGGGGTTGTGGTCATCTATGGTGGAGAGTGGGGTAGCACTTGCACCCACCATGTCTGTTTCAGAAACAGGGAAGAAGAAGATGGTTGAGAATTGAAGAAAGTGAAAAAAGAAATAAGAAAGACAAAATAAAATAGGTAATCTGTTTTTATATTTCTAAAAAGGGAATAATTTTTTATGACCCTAATTTAAATAAGGGTACTTAAGTAATTTCACACTCCCCTTAATGTCCGTTTTCTGAAAAGGGAGGTCAGTGTAATTATAAAATGCTGTGTGAGTTTCTTGTATTTTAACAAATGTTGAAGGGAGGTCAGTGTAATTTACTCTTAAGATAATCAAAAATCTTTTTGATTTTTCTTTAGCTTTTCAATAAATCAAATAAAAAAAATAAAAATACAAGAGAGATCATAGCTCTAGGAAAAAAATAATCATAATGCACATCCTAGGCTATGACAAATTCAAACCTCATTCAGGAAGGTCAACCCCTACAAATTTCCTTGGGGTATTAAGAGTCTCTAAATCTGCTTTCCTAATCCAAATTGTCCTATGCTTAAGAGTATCATTGATCACATAGGGCGTAGGGTGAAATCTTAGTGAAGTTTTGGAATTTCGGTTCACATTCATTCTTTTCTTATTCCATTGAGCTCTCCTTTGTTGTGGTGGTCTTTTGAATCCAAGATTTTGACCATGAGAATTCCATCTAAACACATCAAATCTATTATGCACAAACTCATTGTTATTTTGTGGTCTAACTTGTCTTCTAGTTTAAGTCTGAACATAATTATAAGGTAGTCCATGCAACTTATGACAGAATGGTCTAATGTGTCCTCTAATACCACAATAATGACAAATGGGAACAAATTTTATGGTATAGGAAGGATAAGACTCATAATAACTATCATAACCATTCTTAAGAGAAACATACATGTTATTATCTTTACATGATGATGTTTGAGGCTTACCAACTTTGGGCTTTTGCTTTGAAGATGCGGCTCGAATAGTATACCCAATTCCTGATCTATCAAATGCGACCTTCTGAGCATTCAAGATTTCATCCAATTTTTTAGACCCTGCATCAAATTTCTTAAAGACATCATTAGTTTTAACACAAGAAGCTTCCAGTTTTGCAACCTTCTCTTCAAGTGCCTTTTTAATTTCACTACAAGAATGATGTTCCTTTTCAAGAGTAACAAGTTTATCAGATAATGTGACTCGATGAGTTTTCAATTGACTAAGAAGAGATTGAGCTTCAACGGCCTCCTTTTTCAACGTCTCAACTTCTTCTAAAACCTTTTTTAACTTGAGACCAAGTTTACCATTAACTTTGGTCAATTTAAAATATCGCAAGTACAACTAATCATAGGTATGTTGAAGATCACTCTTCTCATCAGCATCATATTCAATTTCATCAAATTTAGCAGAATCATCTGACTTATCTAAACTACCAGTTTCAGACGAGGCAGGAGATGTATTATCATGCACAGATGCAACAAAAGCAGTAAAATTACCTGAATCTGGCTCGGTCTCTGGCTCAATGCCATCCTCAGGATTGGAATCATCCCAAGTTACAATAAACCCTTTTGCCTTTCTTTTCAGTCTATTTGGACACTCTTGTACAAAGTGACCATACCCATGACATTCAAAACACTGAGGTTTTTTAGACTGTTTACCTCCACTTTTATCGGGATTCCTTCCAGGCTTCTTCTTATCAAATTGTTTCTCTTTAATTTTCTCAAAACTAAGAGATTAGGCCTTCTTATTTTTGAAAAATTTCTAAATTTTTTGACAAAAAAATCCATTTCCTCTTGACCTATCTCAGAATTATCATCAAAAGTATCATCTACGTCTTCTCTAACAGTTTTAAAAGCAAGGTCTTTATTATTTTTAGGACGATGTAGATTAGCCTCATAAGTCTGTAAAGAACCAACCAACTCCTCTACTTTCATAGAATCAACATCCCTACTTTCTTCTATAGCAGTAACCTTGGCTTGGAAGATATCAAGTAAAGATCTCAAAATTTTTTGAACAATTTTTGAAAAAGAGGTCCTTTTGCCAAGGTCAAAACTTAAGTTGACCATGTCACTTAGTTTTGCATAAAATTGGTCAAAGGTCTCATTGTCTTCCATTCTTAAGTTTTCGAAGTTGGTTATTAGTCGTTGAAGTTTAGAAATTTTCACAATAGTAGTTCCCTCATGAGTTACTTCAAGTATATCCGAAGCTTCTTTAGCAATGTCACAAGTTGACACACGTCTGAATTCATTGGGTGAGAGAGCATTAAAAATAGCATTGACACCCTTACTGTTCCAACCACTATTTACGTAATCAACGACATCCCAATCTTAGGCATCTTTAATTTTAACAGTTGTAACAGAAGGGGCAGAGGTAGATATACTTGTAGTTGTGGGGGGACTCGAGCCATGAGCAACTGACAGCCATACTCTTTCATCTATAGATTTAAGAAAAGCTCTTGGTTCCATCAAATAATGGAGGTCTAGTGGTAGAGCCACCTTCACGTGGTAAATCCATGTAATCAAATTATCAGGACCTCACTTTTTAAAAAAAAAAAATTAGTTTTTGAGTATCCCGCTCTGATACCAATTGAAATTTTTTATTTACTTAGATTTACAATCACTTGGAAGCGTGGCTGGTTATTATCGATTAAGTTATCTAATTAATCACACACTAATAGAATCGCATGCATGAAATGTAAAACAATCACACGGTAGACACACGATTTTAACGTGAAAATCCTAATCGGGAAAAAATCACGGGACCTAGTCCAGCCCAAGTTCCAAGCACTATAAATAATCGAACAGTTTACAAGAACACTTACAACTGAACCAATCCGAAACCCAATCTAAGTTGAAGTCAACCCTTGCTTGCATACCCTGCAACTCACTGTTCTCCCGTGCTTGAACCACGACCAGCACCATGCCATGAATCCTTGTCTTGATGCACCACCAAGACTCTTTTTGATCAATGAGGATTTAAAGCTCTTCAAACTTGCTAAGGAGATTCTAGGGTTTTTCTTCTTCTTTGGTGGCTCTCAATATATTTCATACATAAGTTCTAACCCTAGAGAACCCATACTTTACGTATATATAGGCATTAAGAACTTTGGGAACAAATAGGAAAACTATCCAAAAATAAGTCAAAAATGTCGTTGGAGCGAGACCCGAGCGAGAGGTAGCTAGAAGCTGCCTTCGCGATCTCACTGGAGCGAGTGCTCGGCGAGAAGGTAACGACTGCTACTGGCCAGAATCTGCATTTTTCACTAAGGCGAGACCTGGTGAGAAGCTGCCCTCGCGATCTCACTGGAGCAAGAGCTTGGCGAGAAGGTAGTGACGGTTACCGGCCAGAATCTACATTTTTCGCTGGGCCGAGACCTGGGCGAAAAACTCCTTAGGCCATGAGACGATGTCCAAACCCTCCTTAGCATTTGTTTGAACACCCAATTCTATTAAACTCATTTACATGAAAGAACAATTAATGAGATACTTCAAAGATTTTGTTCACGGAATTTGCCAAGAAAATAAAAGTCTTAACAAAATGCTATACCAAGTGTCTCATCCTCAATTTCATCCTTACCTTCTTCTACCCAAATAGGATTAATCAAATCTGGAAAGAACTTGAAGTTGGCAACACAATTGAAGTAGGGAAAGACTTGGGATTAACTTCTTGGGTATAGAAAATGCAAGGATGGATCTTATCATGGCAAAAGAATAATCAAGGATCAACATATAAATGGCTGCTAAATAGAGGGGGGGGGGGGGGGACAAAGCTTAAACAAGGCTCTGTAAGGGATTATAAGGTGTTTGGATTTATTCTCAAATGAAGATGCTATCTTTGAATACCAGAGGCTTAGGCAAGGAGGAAAAAAGAAAAATGGTTAAAAGAATTTGCCAAAAAAAAAAAAAGCAATTGAATTCTTACTTTTACAAAAAAAACTACATGGTCAACTTGGATGATAAGAAAATTAGATCAGTTTGGGGTGCTGGAAACTTTGGTTGGGAAGCAAAGAATTCTAAAGGAGTAGCTAGTGTTATTTTATGTATCTGGAATTAATAGGGTGTTTAAAGCTACAAACATTACTCCACACAAAAACTTCATTTTGATTGAGGGGTGTTTCCATAATAAGGTAGATTGTGTGACTGCAAATGTGTATGCTCCCAATGGGGATGAAGAAAGAAGAGAATTATGGGATATCTTGAAAGATGTAAAATCGTCAAGCAATTTCCCTTGGTGTCTGGGAGGAGTCTTTAATGAAATATTAAGAATTGGCGACCCAATAGGGTGCATAAGGTTATCCTTGGGTATGAAGATATTCTAAAAATTCCTAGATGATTATGATCTTTTGGATTTACCTCTAAATGGAAGAAGATTCACATGGTCCAACCTTCAAGATAATGAAATTTGGAGTAGAATTGACAGGTTTCTAGTTTGCTTAAGGTGGATGGTTGCATTTAAATGTATTCAATGGGGGCTACCAAGGCTACTACCTGATCATTTCCCAATCCTACTATTTGATAAAAAGGTGGACTAGTGGCCAAAGCCTTTCCGAATTCTAGATATTTGGCTCAATAAAAAGTCTTTTAAAAGTTTGGTTTACAAAGGAAGGAAGGAATTCTCAATTCAAGGATGGATTGGCTGTGTTATTGAAAAAAATGCAAAACCTCAAAAGTACTATCAAAATCTTGAACTTTGAAGTCTTTGGAAAAATCTTTGAGGAAGTATGCAATTTGGAGCTCAAGCTGGCTGTAGCAGAAAAACAAACTAAAGATGATCCCCTTAATCTGGATGCTAAGAAATCCAAAAGGTGTCTCACTAGAAAATTGTGGAAAACATCATGAGGTAACTTTGGTTAGGAAAAGGTGATGCCAATACAACATTCTTTTATGCTTCTGTGAATAAAAAGTACATAAAAAACTACATTAGCCATCTTCTATCAAATGCGAACAGGCTCACTGACCCATCCTCCATAAAAAATGAAGCCTTAAATCATTTCAAAAACTTTTACACAGAAAACATCCCCTTTAGGCCAATTTTAGAGGGAGATGTTCTTAAGAAGCTCAAGGTGAAAAGTAGGACAATATTGGAATAAGATTTCAGTGTATTAGAAGTATGGTAGGCTTTAAATAGTTGTGAAGGGGAAAGGCCCCTGGTCCTAATGGCTTCAATCTGAACTTTATAAAGAAATTCTGGTCAATCCTAACGGAAGAAGTTATGGCATTCCTACTTGAATTCCAAAAAAATGCCAAGCTCATTAAAGGTATCAACTCCTCCTTTATCACTTTAATTCCTAAGAGGGACTGCCCTAAGTCTCTAAACTAGTTTAGGACTATTAGCTTGATTGGTTCTATGTACAAATTGCTAGCCAAATGCCTTGCCATCAGATTGAAGTTGGTAATGAATAAAATGATTAGTGAAATTCAAAATGCTTTCATAAAGGGAAGAAATATCACAAATGGGGTCCTAATATCTAGTGAAGTTCTTCATGAATGGAAATCAAGTAAATTCAAAGGAATTGCTTTCAAGTTAGATTTTGAAAAGGCCTTTGATTCCATCAATTGAAACTTTCTCCTTCTAATGATGGAAAAAATGGAATTTGGTCCTCAATGGTGCAAATGGATCAAGGAACGCATCTCTTTAGCCAACATCTCCATCTTGATCAATGGTTCCCCCACCAAGGATTTCCACATTGAAAGAGGCCTACGACAGGGTAATCCTCTCACTCATTTTCTATTTATTATAGCTACATAAGGTCTCAATATTCTTTTTAAAAGAGCATGTTAACTAAATCTAGTGAAAGGAATCAGAATTTGTAGAGATCAAGTTGCTCTAATATATAGATGATACCATATGCTTCAATGCAACTGATATTAATAAGCTGAAGAATTTGAAAAAGATTCTCAGATGCTATGAGCTTATATTAGGCGTTAAAATCAACTTTGATAAAATCTGTATCTATGGGATTGGAACAAATAAAGTTTTTTTGGACATGGTAGCCTCAACAATGGGATGCAACACTGGTAAATTTCTTATGTTCTATTTAGGAATGCCAGTAGGGCCAAATTAGCAGCTCTCAAGGGAATGGTCAGGTATTATACTCAAGATTAAGGCTAAGCTTTCAATTTGGAAAAGAAATCACCTCTCAATAGGGGGAGGCTCACTCTTCTTAAAGCCACTTTAGCCAACATACCTCTCTACTTTTTATCTCTATTCAAGATGCCTGCTAAAGTTAAAGTTGCCATTGAAAAGCTTATGAGAAACTTCCTCTAGAGGGGTGCTAATCTCAGGAGAAAAGTTTATTTGGTGAATTGGAAATCTATCACAATTCCTAAAGAATCAGGGAGTTTAGGAATAAGACATCTTCAAATAATGAATGTAGCCCTCATTACTAAATGGTGGTGGAGGTTTTGGTATTGAGAAAGAACCTCTTTGGAGAAAAGTAATTTGCAGCAAATATCACTTGGATAATTCTAGATGGCTTCCTTATGCAGATGCCCTCTCTAAAGCCTCAGGGATATGAAAAGGTATTGTATCCTGGTTTTAGTAATGATGGATTCAATAAGACTTTAAAAGAAAATCTATTGATCAAGATTGGTGTTGGAAATTCCACTTTCCTATGGTCTGATCCCTGGCTTAGCCAAGGTACTCTATCCGCCTTCTTCCTTAAACTATTCTCTCTCTCATTGAATCAAGAGGTTTCTATCATAAATGCCTTTATCAGTCAAGCTAGTGGCTCTTACAGCTAGAATCTATCCTTTAAAAGAAATCTTAGAGCTTGGGAATCCAAGGAGCTAGTGAAGGTTATCAGGTTGTTATCCTCCATTCCTTTGGATAATAACAAAATTGATACATTATACTAGAAGGTAGATTCAAGCAAGGCTTTCTCTGTAAATTCCTTCTGTAAGGAAATTCAAGAATCAAGAGGTTCATCACCATATCATTTCCCCCTTATTTGGAAGAATGTTGCTCCTTTAAAGGTGAAAGTGTTTGGATGGTTAGCTCTATACGAAAAAATTTGCTCCAAAGATTTACTGCTTCATAGAAAAATTTTGCCTTAATCCACCGATCCATTGCATGTTCTTTGTAGGGACTCTGCTGAAAGCTCTGATCACTTTCTATTAAATTGTAGGATCTCTTGGCTGATTTGGGGGGATCATTTGGGTGCCTCCAATAAATCTGTCTGATCATGCCTCTTGGTGGTTTGGTATCAAAAATTTTGGATGGGGAAAAGCTATTTGGAATTCCTTATTTCTAGCTACAATCTGGAACATCTAGCTTCTCAAGAATGGTATCCACCTTCAACAACAAAACATTGGTTTGGGAAGATACAATGTACCTTATTAAGTTGCAGCTAGCATTTTGGTTAAAAGCTAGAAAAAAAAAAAGTGGGATGGGCAAATTACAGTGCAATGGACTTCATCCATAAATTGAAGCCATCAAAAAATGTTCCCCCAGGAGTTTCTAGTTGGCTGCTTGCCAACTATCTTGACTGTTTTGAAGTCTTTGAGTTGTCTAATCCCCCCCCCCCCCCCCCAACACCCCCCCCCCCCCTCCCTCCTTGTTTCCTTTCCTATTTCTGGTCTAGTTTGTAATAGCTTTCCATTTCAGTGATGGCCTCTATGTCTTCTTCATCATCAACGAAATATTTTTCTTTTGCTAATAAAAAAAATTGGGCAGAAATAGTAATGCCAAAGAACCCCAGCTTTAAATTTTGATATAGTAAGTAATTCCCTTAACAAAACAAAACAAGTAGACGAACATCGACGATAATATCATTGGTATCAATGATACAACCCAATGACAAGATTACTTAGGCCTCTTTCTTTATTTTCTTATCCCTATGTTCTTTGAAAATTGTTTAGGCACATTGCACTGGTGAAACAAAACATGTGAGAGATATTAAGGTAGCCAACGAAGTAATGGCTTGCACTACCAATTCAATCTCAAAGTGGTAGAATCATGAATTAATGAGAGAAGAACAAGGCGAACCTATTACCTGCAAACTAGTATAAATATATTCCAACCTACATGTCTTACTTCTACCATTTCTTATTCACTCCACACAACAAGTTGAGATTAAAGCGTAAGCTTTGCTAGAATAGTGATAGCTCCTATGGATACCTCAGCCATCTATGGTTAATCTCTCTCTCTCTCTCATGCAGATGTGTACACACAAGTATATGTATATTGTCTATGGTTATATTTGTTTTGCATGTATTATACATCTTTTCCATTTTACTTAATTTTACTTCACTAGCACCCTTTTTATCTCACAATATGATCCTATTGTTCTCTCAGCGCTAGCAGTTATCCTTGTTCACGCACATCCATAACTAATACCGCAATTCAACAATGTTGTTGTAGCCAATGGAACTGGTGATTATAGGACAATTGCAGAAGCTGTGGTAGTTGCACTGGTCAATAGTAAGTCTTGGTATTTCATCAACATCAAGGAAGTAACGTACATTGAGAATATAGATTACCCAAAAAAAAAAACCTCACATAGCTCTCATTAGCAGTAAGGCAGACAAAAACAAAATTATATATAACTAGGAATAACTAGTGCCTACGACACTCCAGCATAAGAATACATGGGTGAAAAGTCCAATTTGACCATAGGAATTGAAGCCAAAAAAATAGACACTGTGAGCTGAAAAACCGATTTCCCTTAGCTTCTCTAGCTTTGTTTAGAGTTTTTTTGGTCTTTGTTCTAATGAAATCTTTCTCATCTTTCTAGCAATATGTGTATATATATAGACAGTTTAATTTTGATGCACCGTCAATGTAATGCTTTTTACACAAGCGGAGCACCAAATTGTGACACCTCATTACTTTCCTTATTTTGCTTAAACTTTTTTATTTATATTAATTTTTTTTAACAGCAAAAGAAAGTTTATTGAAAAAAGGAGAAGATACACAAGAGAAAGGATTCTACAAACCTAAGAGGCTTTACATAGATCCCACTAAAAAACCCAAATCCATGGTTGAAAAGAATTCAACTAGCAAAAGCTTACAATTCAACCACCTTCATCAACAACCAACCTACTACAATGAGGCTACTATGATAGTAAATATGGATCTAAGGACTTAATTCCTTCAATAGAATGAAAAAAAGTTAAAACTATTGAAACTGCCTTCTCTTATCCTGGCTTGTATCCAGAGCATCACCTGTGTAATGGCAGATTCAGCAATCTCCTCCCAAGTGGATAGTTTATTGCCAAAGATAGCTTCATTCCTGGCCAACCAAATATTCCACACAATGGCCAAGAACAAAGCCTTCCATATTAGTTGTACCCCAATTCCTATTCTTACACTCCAAACCATAAACTAAAATGATGAATTATACTATCTAGACTCACCCATTCAATTCTCCACCATTTTAAAATTTTGCACCAAACCAGCCAAGAGACTTTGTATTTGAGCAGTAGGTGATCTGATTCTTCAGTTTCATCCAGACAAAACCCACAAGAAACATTTTCATTTTGATGAAGAATATTTCTATGTCTCAGAAAAACCGTGGTCTTGATCTTCCTCTAAAGAACCAGCTACCCAAAGATTTTGACTTTTAAAGGAGCCCAATTTTTCCAAAGCAAGGCCAGTAAAGAGTGATCTTGTACAGCTTCACCTTCAGCCATAGAGCAAAAATATTTAACTGTAAAAACCCATCTTTACTTGCTTTCCAAATTATTGAATCATCCCTATTTTCATTTAAGATCACATTTTCCACAGTCCTCTTAAGCTTTTCTAGATTGTTTTCATCCCAAAAGAGTAACCTTCTCCTAAACCTTAAATTCCAGACACATGATGCATCTTTTACTTCAAAGATCATTGCCCTTTTTTGGTTTGATAATAGAAATAGTCTGGAAAATCTAATTTTTAACTTTGCCTTATCAACCCATGGCTCATTCCAAAAAGAAGTTGAAGTTCCCTTACCAATTTTGACTCGGAGATTGGAATACATGAACTGTTTATATGGTTGTTGATCCTCCCTTAACAGAATAATATCCTTTAATATAACTGAGTATTCCCCAGTAGCTTCTTCAGGGAAGGTCCAGCTTGAATTATCCCATTTTTACTTTTGATATAGCACTTTTCTCTAGAGTGCATTTCTCTCTTTAGAAAATTTCAACCACCACTTGGATAACAATGCCACGGTTAAGACCCGTATAGGGACCAAACCAAGGCCTCCATTCTATTTGCTTAATGTAACATTACTCCATTTAACACAATGAACTCCTTTTTTGCCTCTATGATCTCCCCATAGGAATCTCTTTTGTAGCTTGTCAATCTCCTTACAGACCTTATTTGGAGCTCTATACATTAAGATATAATAAACTGGCAAGTTTGATAATGTTGATTTAATCAGTGTAAGTCTACCCCCATTGACAAATATCTCCTTTTCCACAAGGAAAGCATGTTCTTAATATTGTCCAAAACTCCATTCCAGCAAAGGGAATTCCTAGGTTGGCTCCTAAGGAAATACCTAAATAGTTCATTGGAAGGGATTGAATTTTACATTTGAAAATTGTAAGTACCCCATTTTGACCGCTCGGCAGTCTACAGTCCGTCCAAACTTGTATTCAAGTCAATATGAACATATTCCAATCGAAATCAACTCTCTAAGTCTAATCCAGTCTATCCATTGCTTTGCAGGCCCACCAAGCCCAAATAGAAGCAAAATGACCAAAATACCTTCAGGGGCATTGTTCGGTCCTTTTTCAATAGGCGTGTCTTTTTGAAAACGGTAAGTCCCCTTTCCAATTCCAAATCAGGTGCGTCTTTCCAAAGACGGTAATTCTCCTTTCAAATTTCAGATCAGGCACGTCTTTTTGAAGACGGTAAGTCCCCTTTCCAATTCCAAATCAGTCACATCTTTCCAAAGACGATAAGTCCCTTTTCCATATTCCAGATCAGGCACGTCTTTTCAAAAATGGTAAGTCTCCTTTCTAATTCCAAATCTTGCGCGTCTTTCCAAAGACGGTAAGTCCCATTTCCAAATTCCAACAGGCACGTCTTTTTGAAGACGATAAGACGCCTTTCCAATTCCAATAAGCATGTCTTTCCAAAGATGGTAAGTCCCCTTTAAACCTATCGACCGGGACGAGACCCCAAGTCCCTTAGATGGTAGAACGGTCCACCTTTGGCGCCTGCTAGCCGGCCATTGCAAAAATGTCCGTTTTGGCACGCCTTCCAAGAAAGTTAACTTCTCGGGCGCTAAGTCCCTTTAGCAGTTTCCCGAGATTAGGCAATCTCGGAAATGATCGCAAACCATCAGAGTAGTGGAAGAACTCATAAACATCGCAACTGTCAGAGTAGCGAAAATACTCACAAACAGGTCGATATAGGGAATTGTCAACAAACCCCTGTATCACGAGACCGCCGTCAGAGTGGCGGAAGCACTCAAAACCAACACCGATGCCTGCTAGCCCATTTCGGTGAAAAATGACCAAATGCCCCTAGGGTTATTTTTTAGCACGTTTCTCGAGAACACACCTAAGTTATCAGAATGGTAAGTCCACCCTTCCAAGGTTGTCTTAAAGTTAATCCAGCATGATTAGGTGCCTTCTAGTCAGTTTCAGGCCAATTTCGAGACTTTTTAGTCAAGATGACCATTTTGCCCCTAGGCATCCGAACACCCCGGGGACCACACCGGCTTTGGGTATCAAACCGGTAACCTCTCGAGAATGCTTCTTATAGTGTTCTCAACCTTCTATTAACTTTCTGGATCATTCCGAGTCAGTTCTAGTAAACCCGGTGCAAAATGACCATTTTGCCCCTGGTGAGCCGTAAGCTTTTGGGAACATTCTAAATAATGTTTCTAAATCTCAAGTCTTGTTCTAAGACATTCTAAGTTCGTCCTGACAGCTTTCCGATCTGGTTAACCATTTTTTCCCTAATGGCCCAGTCAACCCTTCCGACAAATCTTGTCATCCTTTTTCAAGGCTAATACATCCGAGACTCTATTTTAAGGGCTCTTGTCCCTTTCCGGCCTTTCGGGTCATTCCCGGCCCTTTCAAATCATTCTCGGACCTTCCGAAGTCACTCCTAGTGAAGTCAAGCTAAAAATTACATCGTAGTCACTAGTACAAGCGCCCAAATCTGCTCAAGATACGTTTCTTGCCAACCTTAAAACTTTCCTAACTAGCTGGCGCCACTCCTAGTGGCGCCAGAAGCATTTTTGGCCTGGCGCCACTGCAACAGGCACCAAGTCATTCCCTTGTCTATAAATACAGAGCCTCCTCCAGCGTGAAAGGGGTCCGCAAACTCAATCTAAAAACTCTACTTTTCGATATACAAAACTCGTAGCCTATCTAAACCCTAGTCTCCTTAGGTTTTCCAAACCCTAGCCTCCATACACAAACCCTAGCCTCCTATACACTCACATACACTTCTATACACTCGTACACTAGCCTCTAAAGCCTCCTTTGAAGACTTGAAGTGCTGCAATCTGAAGTTTTGAAGTTTGAAGATAAACTCTTGAAGATTGAAGTGAAGACCAAAACAAGACAAGCAAAGCAAAGCGCACAAAGCTAAGCAAAATAAAGAAAACACAAGGTAGGCTTTCTCTTTAAGTTTACGCATCTTCCCCCTCTTTTCTCTCTCCTAACCCACTTGGGTTTTCTTTTATTTTAATCCCCCATCTTCTTTCCCCCCTTCTTGCATGCTTGAAACAAGGGAATTCCCGGTCCATGTGTAGGATTAGGCTATTGGAGAGTCATCGTGTCAAGGGCTTTCTTTTAGTCTAACTGAAGACCACGTGGGTTCAGCCTCCTTGATTATGTGGTGAAGCCTTTAACCTTATATGTTCACAACCCCAATTTGTATTGTGCATATCATGATCTTGCATTCCTCCAAAGTTTGTTTTAAACTCGTTTTCAAAAGCTTGCATCAAACTCGTTTTCAAAAGCTTATGTCAAAATCTTCTTTTTCAAAACTTGTTTTCAAAATCACAATCTTAAGGGGATTCTAGCCTTTTCATGGCTATGGTTGCTTTAAGAAAGTGTTACATTTAAAGTGACCAATATGATCCATATTTTTAAAACATTGTTGTTTTCAAAACTACTATCTTGAAGTGGTTCTAACCTTCTTATGGTTAGAATCGTTTTAGGAAAGTGAGATATTTTGTATACTTTTTAAAAACTCTCTTTTCAAATCTCTTCTTCTAAAAACCTCTCTTTCAACATACTTTCTAAAACCTCTTTACAATCTTCTTTCCAAAATTGTTTTCAATAGCTCCCTCCAAAAACTGTTTTCAAAAACTTCCTTTTCAACTCCTTTCCAAAACACTCTTCAAAATTCTTTTCCTAAAAACACTCCTTAGGTTTCCTTTTTAGAAAACTCTCTCCCTAAATCTCTTTTCTCAAAACTCTTTCCTAAAAGCTTCTTCCAAAGTCTTCTTTCTAAAACTCCTCTCAAAATCCCTTTCTAAAAACTCCTCACTAAGATTTCTTTCCAAAACCTCTCTCTTTTCAAAATTCACTTTCTAGAAACTCCTCTCTAGGATTTCCTTCCAAAAATCTCCCTTTCTAAAAACTCACTTTCCAAAAACTCTTTCCTTAGAACCCACATTTAGGAAACCCTAATTTTCCTTCCCAAAAACATGATTTCCAATTCCTTATTTTGGCCTCAAAACCTAGGCTTCCAAAACCTCTTGTTTTCTACATCAAAACTATATATATTTTCAAAACTCCTTTTCTACGTCAAAACTACAGTCTTCAAAATCTAGAGTTTCTAAAAACTTCCCTTTGCAAAATCCATACCAAATCCAATCTTCCCTTTAGAAAACCAAACCCAAATCTTCCCTTTAGGAAACTAGATCCAATTCTCCGTTTTTGGAAACAAAATCAAAACATCTCTTTTTAGAAACGAAATCCAATCCCTTGTTTTAGGAAATTGGAATCTCAACCCTTCCTAGTCTAAACCTTTCCTAATTCACTCCTTCCTAATCAATACTTTCTTAAACCTTAAGTTTCCTAAACTTAAACTTTGAATCTTTCCTTAAACTTTAAGCTTCCAAATCTTTCCTAATTCAACCCTTTCCTAATTCTTTCCCTTTCCAAATCTTAACTTTCCAAGTCTAAGTTTCCAAACCCTTCTTAAACTCAAAACCTTTTCTAATTTCAAGAATTTCTAGAACTCAAACTTTGAATCCTTTTAAAATTCTAAGCTTTTCTAAACTTCAAATCTTTCCAAATCTATAACTTTCTGAACTCAAAACTTTCCAACTTTCAATACTTCCCTATTTCAAAACATTCCAAATTCAAAACTTTCTTAAAATGAAAACTTTCCTAATTCGAAAACTTTCCTAAAATGAAAATTTTCAAAAATGACACTTTCTTGAAATGAAACTTTTCTAAATCGGACCTTTCCTAATTTGAACCTTTCCTAAATTCAATCCAATGTTCCAAGTCCAACATTCCAGTCGAATCTTTCCTAAGTCTCAAGTCTTTCTTAAGTCTAGGTTTCCTAAAACTGAGTTTTTCCAAAATCAAATCTTTTTCAAATCTTCCAATCAAAGTTCAATCTCTCAATCTTCCAATCCAAATTTTAATTCAGCTTCTTCTTTCACATCAAATCTTCTATTTTCTATCGGACTCTTGTCCGAACTACGACTGACCTAATTCCTCAAAAAGAATATGTAGGCAACCCTCATGGGTGCGGTCACAACCTTTTTTAAGTTTCTATTTCCACAACTTTTTTCAAATTTCCAATTCCTTAACTGCTTTCCAATTTCTAATTCCATAATTTTTTTCAAATCTTTTTTCAATTTCAATTTCAAATCTATCTTTTCAAATTTCTTTTAAATCAAATCAATTTCTATTCAAATCCATGTCCAAAAACTATTTTCCAACTCTCTTTTTCTATGGCATTTACATATCATGCATCATTCTTTTCAAAATTGTTTTCTAAAGTGAATAGGATTGAACGTTTGTTAGTTGAAGACTCTCATAGGTAAATTTAGGGTAAATAGACATGTAGGTACCGCAAGGGCGGGGTAGGGTGATGGCTTAATACGTCTTCCTTACACGTAACCAACCTCCGAACCTGTATCACTGTTTTCGAAAGACCAAAATGGAGTTTATTTTCAAAAGGGCTTAATTATTTTTTAAAGGTTGCCAAACAACCTGTTTTCCTAAAAACCCTCTCTTGAGGAAGTATTTTCAAAATCGTTTTTAAAAACCCTAAGTGTGATCTTTGGATTATGCTTAGTTTTTAAGTGACTTAACTCACCTTAATCAAGTTAGGTGGCAACTCCAGATGTTTTTCAAAAGCCATTTATTCAAATCTATTTTCAATTCAAACATAATCACATTCATTCTTCTAGGAGGGTGAGTTCTAACGAGAGAGTATAGTGTTTTTCCTGCTTGTGTGTGTATTTCTCGAGTGCAAAAAATCTGGGCAAAAAAATAATGTTCATTACATTTGATAAAAACCCCTCATCCAGTCCTACCCCACTTACTAGAGATAATTGGAAATTAATTTTTTGTCTTGACATGAGTTCAAAACACCTCAGTATTCTCTTTAAGATCCTTACTTCCATCAAATTAGCTAGACAAAATAATAGTGTATCATCAGCAAATTGCAAATGAGAGATGAACATACCTTCTGCTCCAAGAGAGCATTCATTGATAATTCCAAAAGACTTTGGTCTTGATAAGAGAACATTAGCATCTTCAGCTGGTACAATGAATAAGAAGGGTGAGAGGGGATCTCCTTGCCTAAGCCCTTTTTGCATTCTGAATTCTTTTGTAGGAGCTCCATTGACTAACGTGGAGACCTAGGCAGAAGACAAGCATTCCATGATCCATTTGCACCATTTTACTCCAAATCCTATTTTAGACATCATTTGCATCAAGAAACCCCAATAAATAGTATCAAAAGCTTTTTCAAAGTCAAGTTTGATTACTAAACCTTTTCTCTTGTTTCTCTTCCAATCATCTATCACCTCATTTACTATCAAAACCCTATCCAGTATATGCCTCCGTTTGACAAAGCTGTTTGCTTGTCACTTATTATCTCATTCAAAACTTACCTCAATCTTAATGATATGGTTTTTGAAAGGATTTTATAGATTGAAGACAGCAAAGATATAGGTCTATAATTTGATAAGGAGTCGGGACATTCCACTTTAGGTATTGGTGCAATAAAAGAGGTATTGATACCTTTAAGTAGTTTTCCATTTTTGAAGAATTCCTCCATAAATTGAAGCATATTGCTTTTTGTTAAATTCCAAAACTTTTTCCAAAAACACTACTTTAATCCATCTGGGCCAAAAGCTTTATTGCCATTGTAGCTGATTAATGCTTTCCAAACTTCATCCTCTTCAAATTTGACTGACTTTCCAAGTATAGTTTTACTATAACCTCTCCTTCTAATAATGGTCTGTCATTGTATTCCTTTATAAAGCATCTTGCAAAATGATTGAAGATTAATTCCCTTATCTGTGATGGATGGGAAACCACCTTTCCATTATCAATCAATTGCCCAATGAAATTTCTCCTAACCTTGCACTCATGCTGGCATGGAAAAATTTTGTGTTATTATCCTCTAGTTTGAGCCATAACTTTCTTAATTTTTGCCTTATGAAGGATTCCTCTTTTAAATAATGTTTCCAAAGTTTCAACTTGATAGTTCTCTTCCTCTAAATCTGCTCCCTTGACTGATCATGGTTTTCCCCCAGAAGATCCAGATTGTGGAGTTCTTTTATCCTTTGTTTTTTAAGAACTAAATTTTTCTCAAAATTACAAAGCCAGACCATCCTAAAACTATAGTACAAGACCATATGTCTTGTATAAATATCTTGAAAGATTTTATCTTAAACCATGCTTTAAAGAGTTTAAAGGGTTTGGGACCCCAATCCTGCACTTCATCAGAGAGTAGAACTGGACTATAGTCTGATAACACTCTTTGCAGCCCCCATTGTGAGCATTTAAAATTATCAAGCCACTTAATACTCAATAAGAATTTGTCAAGCTTGCTCCAGATCTCCGCTTCCTGCAGATTAGACCATGTAAACACCTTCCAGACGTTACGATATCTGACAACTTTGCATTTCTTGTGAAGGAGATGAAATTTTTCATCCCTTTTCAGACTCTTACACATGATGACCTTTCCTCAATTCTCAAATTTTTATTGAAATCACCTCCCATACACCACAGAACATTCCATTTCAGTTTCAAGGCAAGCAATTTAATCCACAGCTCTGCTCTTTCCTCCTCCTTGTTTCGTGCATAGATATCTAGAATAACACACCTGAAAGTATTTTTTATTGTTCCAACTAAGAGAATAAAATTCTTCTCCTTCTTCATGTCTTCCATCTTAAAGAAGTCATCCTCCCATATACTAAGTAAGCCTCCTGACAAGCCTTCAGAAGTTACGGCCACCCATTTGCAGACATTTCTTCCCTATAATGAACAAATTTTTTCATCATTACACACTTTCTGTTTAGTTTCCTGCAAGAGAACCATGTCAACTGATCTACCTTGAATAAGCTTCCTTACCATCCTTATTTTCTGTTCCTTTCCTAGACCGTGAACATTCCAGATCAACAACTTCATAAAGACATTTAAACAAACACCTGTGGGGTTAAGGATCAGGATATACGTCTTCCCCCATTCCTTCCTCCTTTCAACTTCTGTTTCTCTTAATCATTCCATTCTAGTTGAATAAGTCTTCTGTTTACCTCGTCCTCCTGTCCTTGAAAATTAATGCTCAAGGCCTTCCCAATGTTGATTGTTTCAGTGGCTTCGTTTGAACAACATTCATCATCAAGGTCCTTTAAGATCAACTTGTTCCTATTCCTAAAGTCTCCTCATGATAGTGAAGATATTGTTGGTAGAGATTGGGTCTTCTCTGTTTCGTATAATTGAATTTCATGTTTACTGGTTGAGCCCTATGTGACTTGATTCCAAGATCCGCAAGTGATTTTTTCCTCCGCAGAGCAGAGGGACAGTCTTTTGAGGAAGGAGCTTCCAAGATACCCATTTTAACTGTCTTACTTTGGGTTTGGTTGCTTTGGGGACCATTTGGGCTTGTTCTATTTTTCAAGCCCATCCTTTCCTCCCTTCTAGATGGCCTTTTTCCCATAGGGCTGTCACTTGGTTGGCTATCCACGTTGATCCCATTAATATCTCCTTCCCCATCTATGGAGTCATCAAAGCTATTTGAAATTGAATTCCTGGATTTCCTCTGCCCTTTACAACCGTTCCCTCTTGAGATGTTAAAATCCTTTTGGAAATTGGTGGGATAAATTCTTGTTCTTGGAACTATGGCTTCATCTGCCAACTGCTCTTCTAGGTTCCTAGGTTCATCAAGGCTGTGCCCTGTCATTGCTGAGTCATTTCCATTGATGCTATTAGAATCTGCCACTTGGCTCAGAAGTGCCAAGTCGTCATCTTCCCCATTCTCAGTTCCCAGGTCCTGTGATTTTGCTTCTATGGTTTTCTGACAATCTTCCTCAGCTGGAACATTTGAATTTGATGGAACTGATTCTTCTTTCCTTTTATGAGATGCTGATACCATTTCTTCCTTATCTGACCTTGATTCTTCATTATACATTATATGCATTCTTTTATTGTCCGCCTTCCAAAAGTCTCCCTCTTGCTGGATCTGATAACGTGTCTCATATTCTTCTCCTGAGCTGCAGATTGAAGATTTATCCTCCTCCCTACTCCAATGTTGCTTTCTAGAAAATGGTCTTCTTTGAAAGCTTTCTTCCATCACCCTTATTTTATAAATAACATTACCAACTTTCAAGTTGCAGATATCCTGGATTCTTTTTTCCTCCTCTGTTTCCAGCAATACTCTTCCTATTTCAAGATCTTCCTTGTTTGCAGTCATTTCATCCAATACAAAGACCCTACCCCATTGCTTACCTATATCCTTGAAGGTTTGATCATTCCAGGCTTGAAGTGGGACCCCTTCAATAGTTATCCATATTCTTCTATATATGGGTGTTAAACTCCATGTAAGACCAATTATAGATTACTGAGAACCAGTTCTCTAACCATGACCTTCCTTGCTCCATCATTGTTTATTTGTCCCCAATGTCTTCGAATTCTAAAAGAACCTTCATTCCTCCAATAGGGTTGATTTTGATGCAATTTACCCCTTCCCTCCTCATAGCTTCTTCTATCGAATTGATAGATATTATGGTCATGGACTATAGCAATTGCACGGTTCTGCAACCATTTATCATCAACGATTTGTGCCTCCACCATTCTTAATCTTTTTGAATTTGGTGTGTTTGTAATATCTGGACTATCCTTTTGCTGTAGGACATCCTTATATGATCTGCCATCAACAAGAGCTGATTGATCTCTTCTGACATTATGCTTTCCCCTAGTCATTCTCAGCCGTGATGTCTCTTCCTTGTTGTCTTTCTTTACAATCATTTGCTAATCCAACAGCCATACACCATTGAAAGTGTTTATGGCTCTGTATGCTTTTTGGGAGGTCTTGAATCTAACAAAACCAAAGATGCCATTTTTCCTTTCCTTTTTCTTGAACGATACATAAGAATCCATCACTTCACCGCTTCTTTGAAAGATCTTTTTTAGCCAGTTATTATTCATGGACATGGGCAGATTATCGACGAACACTGAAAAGGTTTTTCGTTCTTTCTTTTCTTCCCTTCTGCATTGCCATCAAAGTTGCAGCATTTAAAGAATCCAAGAACTCAAGAAGTGTGATAAAACAGAGAAGCAGGAGTACTGTGATGGATTGGAAGGACAGAGAGGATGAGACACAGAATTTTCAATTGGAGCTCTTATCCACAGACTTTTACCGTTGCCGGCGGTGAAGGTCAAGCTGGTTTGATTATACTCCGTTCATCAAGATGAGCCATTCCTTAATCACCGTTCTAGAGACATTCATTTTGAGAGATTCTCCAAGTGTGCACCACCACCGAACGAGGAGAAGAAGAAAATGGAGAAGAAGCAAATGAAGAAGATTTTTCAACATTCCTTGTATTAAATTGCTAGTATTTATGAAACCATATCAATAAGAAATGTTGAAAAATCTTTTTTCTTTCCAAACTCTTAATAATTAGGAAACTGTATCATTGGTGGAAGTTCAAAAAACAGTTTCCTTTCCAAACTCTTCTTCTTCTCTCTCCATTGTATTTTGATAACCCACCATTAAACAACTCTTCAAACAGCCCTCACGTCTCTCTTCTTTATAAGCAATCTTCAAAAGTGAAAAGAAGAAACTGTATTCTTGTTTTACTAATAATCAAAACTTTGGCCTTTGATGCATTTGGTTATAGTCAGTTTGGGACATCATTTATAAGTTCTCCCGAAACTGTATTTTTGTTTTAGTAAGAATCAAAACTTTGGCCTTTGATGCTTTTGGTTGTAGTCAGTTTGGTTCAACAACTATCCCGATCGAATTATTTGGGTGAGACATTATTATATAAGTTCTTCCTGTTGTATGAAGTAAATTGACTTTATGTTTGAAGAGTTCTTTGATGGAGGATTATCATAATTCAATGGAGACAGAATGAAGAAGAGTTTGAAAGAAAAGTTCTAACATTTCCTAATTATTATTAGTACGAAAAAAAAAGATAGTTTAGCATTTCTTATTGATATGATTTTCATAAATAATAACAATCTAACATAAATATAAAAAAAATTAAGAGGTGTCGCAATTTAGTGTTGTGCTTGTGTAAAAAAATATTATACTTACAATGCATCAAAATTCAACTCATATATATATTGAATTATAGGACATGTCTCAATTTCTAAAATGAATTATATGAAAAAATAAAGAATGATATACCAAAAGAATTTTTATACATGTACTTTTTTCAAAAGAAGTCGTAATGCCATTTGTAAAATAATGAATTTAAAATGAATTTTTAGTTTTCAATTAAAATTTGTATAAAAATTACGTTTACATGTCATTAATTTGTAAATAAGGTTAAGCTCGTAACAATTATTTTCTATCCAAAGGCAAGTAGCACATCAGTCTTTGTTCTGAGGCAAGATTGTCCTGTTAGATAATTCTTGATTGAGCCCACATTATTTGTGAGTGTTTTCTAAACACGGGTTGGACCCAAGTCTGGATGAGACAAACATGGTAAACCCAATAAGGTTGTGATCTATTATACATGGGCTAGTGTGCATCTATTATTAATGTGGGTTGACGGTAATTAGTGTGGGCCTAATTAGCCAATTGAGCCTTTTATGGAAGGGCCCAATGTGGCTAGGGTTTCCTATATATATAGAGGCTAGGTCCCCTCTCTTCCCACAATCATCAGACAGTTTTCCATAAAAATTACGTCATACAGTAGTGGGTACAGAGAGGAAGACCAGCCTCCAAGAAGCCTTGTTCGAGATTAATCGCCGCTCCAAAGAGATTCGTGAAACCATGGAGCAAACAAGTAAATTTCCGCATTCAGTTTTGTTTCCTGTTAAGTTCCTATATTCGCATATAATCTAAGTCAATATTATGATATGTTTTGAAGTTTACATGTGGTATCAGAGCCTAATATATGTGGATTAGGGACTTATTGTGTGATTTGAACTTGTTAAACTCGATTATGAGTTGTTAAACCCGAAT